>CM023958.1:32818316-32907058 GCA_013407115.1 Glycine latifolia
TATATATATATATATATATATATATATATATATATATATTGGATATTGTTGTTGTTGGTATTTCAAAGAAAATGAGAGGTATCACCATTGAAACATGAACTTGAGCTGGGGATTAATGTTGGTAAAGAACAATGTCGGTATGAGGTAATCAGACCAATTAGTATGTTCAGAAAAAATTAAGTCACCTCCAAACTATGTTCAGGAAAAGATTGTTGCGTTTTTTTTAATTATTTTTGGGCATGTTTTCAATGTCTTTTAATTTTATTATTTTTTTTTTTTTTTTCCTATTAAATAGTTTTTATATAAAGTTAAAAATGTTAGTAATATTTTTTTAATATTTTTTCAACATTTTCTCTTTGATTGACCGGTTAAAATTTGTTGAAAAATTATAAATTTTAAAGAATCATACTTATTTTTTTATAATTTTATCTCCTAATTTAAATATGAAATTCACGAAAATGATGATTTTTAATAAATTTTAATCATTTATAAGAAAAGAAATATTTAAAAGAGAATGTTACTATAGCATTTATAAGGTGTTTGAATTGTTTGTACATGTTGTACTCCAATTCTCACCATGGTTATTAATAGTATATTCTTTTCTCTGGCCTTAAAAAAAAATGGTCAACTAATGACGTCTTTGTGCTCTTCACATGGAAAATAGCAATGAAGACGAAGGTATAAGTAATTTCATCTAAATTATGATTCTCACATTTTGTATTTGGAAAGGTTGTTATATTTTGTTATTCAACGTCGCATTATGTATCTATATCTATATAATAATTTTAATGACTTCTTTTATATTTTTTCACCCATTATATTTATCAAGTTATTTATGAAAAATATTTTACAAAACTATTTTAATTCAGTTTCTTTAAAAACAAGATAAATATCAAATTACAAAATTAATTTTTTTCAGTTACACAACGAAACGTTCCATTACAAATTCAGTGTCTATACACAATAGAAACAACATTTCATTATAAAGTAAGGCATGCAAAAAGTATTACACAACGAAAACAAATTTTTATTGCGTATTTAGCCTAGACACACAGTAAAAACGCATTTATGTGGTGAGGGGATATTTTCGTCAACATATGCAATACCAAATCTTGGGGATTTAAATAGCAAATTGGGAGATCAAATAGCAAGCCCCTCATGATGGATAGATTAGGGGCCTATTTTATTTATTGGGCAAATATTTGGGTAAATTTTAACACGGACTGGCATGACCTGCTCCATCATGGTTCATTGAAGAGCTTAAAAATATTCAAGAGCCTATCAGTGAAGGTTAAAAATGTGCTTTTTACCCAAAAAAAAAAAAAGAAGCAAACCAATAGCCTAGCATTCAAAAGGAAGAAAGCAGTTTCAATTTCTTCATAAAAAGTAAAAACAGCTTCAACTTCAAAAAAATCAATATTTTTGAATTACCCATAGCCATTTGTTTTATAATATAGGATAGACTAAAATATACAAATGATCTTTTAATTTTTTTTTCTAAATTGATCCCGTAACTTTAAAAAGTTTTAAAATGATCCATATACTTATTTAATTCATGACAAATTAGTCATTTTGAAAAATTGATCTTTTTTTTAATCATTTTTTATGAATTCAAGACATAAAACTTATTTTATTAGATTCACCTGTATGAAAATTATAGGAATAAATTAATGTTTGAAACAAAAAAAGGCCATAAATGTAATGAAATCACATAAAAAATGAGTTTTGTGAATAATAAGAAAAAATATAATATTAAATTTTTAGGTTTTTGTTGATGACGAGGCTTACTTTTCATACATTTTTTACCTTATTTGTCTCTTTTTAGTTATAACATTAGGTGATTTTTATAGTTTTTATATAAATAAATTTAATTATACAAATTTCATGTATTAAATAAATAAATAAAATTGTTCAAAATTGTGTCCAAAAATTAAAAACAAATATTTTTTTGAAAGGACTAACTTATGAATAAGTGAATCATTTTTAAATTATTTAAAGTTGGAGGATCAGTTTTAAAAAAATAATAATTTAGGAGATCATTTGTATATTTTAACCTTCAGATTATGATGAAAGCCTTAATATCCAATAAAAGATATGGGAAGAAAGTTTGAATAAGGAGATTCATTAAAAACAAAGTCATCATCATCAAGTGGTTGTTAATTATAAGAAAAAAGTTGGCTGTCATCGAGCTAAACATTTGGTTTGACTATTTCAATGACATATTGTGCACACATAGTAATTTATTCTACAAAATTGACATGGTCTGAGTCTGACTTAAGAAAAAATTATTTTAATTTAATCATTTTCCATCAAGCTAGCTATAACTATATAATAATATATGCGATCGAGTTGCTTTCTTGTGAAAACATCGTACCAATATAAATACTTTGATGTATCATGGTAAGCATTTTTTTTATCATTCACGGTAAGCATACATATTGATTGGTTTAGTTAGACAAAAGACTATCAGTAAAACATTCACATGGAGAAATGGTTGCTATTGCATTATAGTTAATTAATTATAGAAAACTAGTGGAAGAAGGAGGCTTTGTGCCTGTATTTTTTATTGAAAGAATATAGAGAATAAAATTTGAATAAAAATGAGAAAAATAAAAACAGTTTAATTTAGTGTATTATTTTTTTTATTCAATACATGTTTGCATTTCCACTACCAGTTTGTGTCTATGATGAGTAGTTCCTTATATTTTCTTTAGTCATGTAAACGTATTTGAGTGTATGTACATACTTATTTTGGAAAATGGATTTAAAAAATGTGGAAACTACATGGGGTTATCATATCCCTTTTATTATGGGTATAGATTTAATTAGATTACATAAAAACTAGATCACAAACCTGTTCACAGCACAAGGTACAAATGAATGACTTTTCTTTCAAATTAAAGCACTATAATTTAAATGAAAAATAATAAAATGCCATTTATGCAGGATTTTTTTTAATTGTCACAAGCTGATGCATATAGGAGTACTGGCAATTTTTATTAATATTACTCAATTGATGTATTGCAGTCACAATTTGATTTTTAAAATCCTTAACATCACAGTCTCAATAACTCTTAGAAAAACAGAAACTATACATGTTTAAACAAATCCCCTAAAATTGAAAGAAGAATCAATTTCCTTGCCTATTTTGAAAAGAAAAAAAAAATCCCTTTTCTCCTGTTCATGGTGACCTGCTTTTGGCCAAGTCCGTGTTGCCATTTCTATATCTTACAGAAGTATCACTATCGGGAGGAACGGTGCCATAAATGTTAATAATAAAATATGTTTTCCATATACTTTGAGTAAAACTAATAATGAACCCAATTAAAATAAATATAAAATAAGACGGCAAATGTCTATTGCATGCAATAGAAACTTATTCACCGGAGATATCCCAACTTTAGAGAAAGAAAAAAGAAATTAAAACAAGCTGGGAGTCACTAGATTTCTGGATACTTTGACTAGGATGAGTTGAGAAGGAATATTAAAGAGAATTTTCAATGTAATGATTGATCTGGTCAAAATCATTGGATTATAACATATATAAACACTCTTATATATCAAACTTTTTATTAACTCTTATAATTTATCTAATTTCTTTTTTAATTATTATCACATCATATTATCTATCTATTATAGTTTTCTCTCTCTCTACATGTCAATTAACATCTAAGAATCATTGAATGATTTTCTAAATCATTCCTCTCCCCTCTTTAATTCAAACTCTTAGAAGTTATAATTAATATAATCATATGCACCACATAAATAATTGCACTTTGGCCTAAGCTAGCAGCTGATTTGCCGCATCTTAATTGGGGTAACATCCTGTAGTTCAAAACACAAATATTCAAACTTAAACTCCGGCAAGTAATGATAATTATTGTGGCATTATATTCAAATCATTCCTAGGTGTTGACCACACGAGTTGGTTCTATATATATTTTTGTACAGTTAGCATAAGTTATACTTATAGGCATGCTAGGTCTAATTACAGGACACTAGTGAGACAAGCTTAAAAGCAATTCCAAGAATACATTCATGAATCTTCTATGTATCATGTGCTGCATCGCACGAAGAGCATTTTCTTAATTCATGTATCTTTGGGACCATGTTGCTTGACTACCTACATATGTTTGGTTACATGTTTGGTTAATTTGCAAGTGGTTAAGAGAGCAAATAAGGTAAACTATTTGTGATTTATTTGAATGTGGCTCATCATATATATGTTTGATTAAACTCGTCATTTGTTTGACTTAAGGAAATATAAATTTGACTATTAATTAAATGAATCAAGTCAAAACTTTATAGTAACTCGCTAATAACTTGTGTATATATGTATTATTTAAATGATTATAATTTATTTATTACATTCATTCAAAAATATAATTTATTTATTATTATCACACATTTTAATTTTCAAGAGTTATATACAATATTAAAAAAAACAAATTTTCCATTTTCAAATCACTAAAATTTCGTTTCCGATTTTGATTCATCTTATATGAATATAATATAAAATTATATTTTATTATTATTTTACATTGCTTTCTAAAGTGAACATATTAAATACTAGATTAATAAATAAAAAAATTGTTGAGAAAAAGTTAAAAAAAACAAACATAGATGAACTAAACAAAATAAGGCTAAGATTTATATATTTCTTTAACTAAGTTTAATTAAATCTAGGTGTGTATGCGGATAAGACACAATCCACGAAATTCCCAGTCCAAATCCTACTCAAATAAATTTTTGTGGACTGGGTTGAATAATTGGATTGAATTGATTTTAATTTAATGAATCTAATTAAAATTGGATTGGGTGACGAATTTAAAGTTTTGAATCCGATCAAAATCCAACAAAATTCAATCCAATCAGTATACAATTAAATTACTAATAACAAACCAAAATTAAATGCATTTTATTCTCAAGAAAATACTTTTTTTTATCTTAAAGTAATACATTATTTTAGAGTTTATTTTAGGATAATATATTTTTTATGATTGGTAATATGAATATTATTTATGATTTATTTTTTCTATTTAATGTTTTATGAATATTGACTTTTAAAATATTCTTACTATTTTGTAAAAAAAACATGTCCTTACTATTTTTGAATTTGAGAATTTCTTTTAATTTTTTTTCAAAACTTAAAGATGCGATAATTTTTTAATGACCAAAATCGAAAATCAACCTAACTAATCTAATTCAATTAAAGTTAGATTGAATTAACAAAATAAAAAAGGTATATCCAATTCACATCAACCTAATTAATTTAATGGAATTATATTAAAACATAGACAAAATTCAACCCAACTTCTATCACCTACGCACCTAATTAAATCTTTAAATTTGTTTGTAACTGGTACATTTAAATAGTCAAACTTTAATAATCTCATTTTTTTTTCAATTCCCCTGCCTGAACTTGAAACTCATCTACATATCTATAAGTGCATAGTACGTATGAGATGTTAGTGTATTTGGTACGAAGAAAAGAAATAAGTAAAATGATAGATGAAAATAGAAATAAACATCGAGAGATATAAAATGAATAAAAAAAGATGAACAATAGAGTAAAAATAAGTTGGAACTAAAGCGTATGTTTGTTTGTTTGTGTTCATATTTGTTTATATTGTCGATATTTGCATGTGTTTGTTTGTGTTCATATTTGTTTATATTGTTCATTTTATCATACTCTTTGTAGTATCGTTGTTGGGTATTCTTGATACTCTTTTTCTACATTTGTTATATTATATTTAACATGTTTGTTTGTACATTGTTTGGTTTGATAGTCGATACTCTTTGTAGTTATTTGGATATTTGATTGTATCTTTTGTTAGATACCTTTATAAGACAATTTACTTATGATAATTAGATATCATAATTTGATGTATTTCACCTTTATTATTATTATATCATAGTTTTCAATGAGTTTTTTGAAAGCTAGGGTTGTCATGATAAAAATGTGGGGTATATTGTTGACATGTTTAAGGGTGTAGTATGTTAAACTTCAAAAGTGTTACTTGTTTAAGTCTTTAGTTTTGATTATTCCAATTCCGTATTCTCTTTCAATATTTCATTTGAGTTATAATTTGTTTATATCATTTGATAAACATTGAGTGTCCCATGCTTTGTTTCTTTAAGTAGTTGTACATGCATCTTCATTTAATATTTGATAGCATTTGGCACGAGTTTCTCACTTAGATATTTCCATGGTTTTGATTTAAATATGTTTTAAAATTACATTTGAGAATACAAAGTATTAGAATACTTGTAGAGTAGTATTATAATACTAAAAAGAGCTGCTTTTTGACTTTCTAAAAAAATTATTTGAATACTAGAAAAAATATTCAAATACTTTGTAGAGAAATTTGTCTCTAATTTCCTAATACAAGTATTCATATAATTTTGAGTATTTTAATACTCTAAATTGAAAAGTATCAAAATACTCACAAAAGCATTTGAATACTTTATACTAGATTAGAAAAATATAAATTACGAATTTGGTTGCAAAAATTAATAATCTTTAAACAGAATTATCATTTTAGCTAGTAAGTATTTTCAAATGTAATTTTAAAACATCTAAACAGTATTATTAATAAATATTTTCATTAAAGTTTCATATATTTATTAATTTAAATAATATATTAATTTTGAATTTTATAGATAAAAAAATTTGATTGATAAAGAATATATCAAATGATAAGTGGCTTCTAGCATTGGGAAAGTGGAATAGATCCTCCATCATAAGAAACTTTTGTTGAGCCTTAGATTCATTTGTTAGTCAATGTCCAAGATACTGTGGTCTCAATTGTAGGGGATTGTCTTTTAAAAAACTTTTAGATATTTAAAAAAAAAAAAAAGAGGAATAATTGTATAGTACCTTTTCCATCCCGTGCACCCTCATGCATCCAACTCTCCATTTTAATCGCACGGCTGTAAAACGTTTTTGCATTGTGTGAGACCTATGAAAGGGTAGAAGCGCACCTTGTAGATAAAAATGTGACTCAAAAGAAAGAATAGTAAAGTTAATCAATTAGATTATTCAGTAGAAATTAATCGTAGGTAAAATTGATAAATATTATATATTATTAATGTCATGTTGATAATTTTTTTTATCTTTAAGAATTTTTTATATTGAAATTTCCGCCAAGGAATCGAAATGGTTTAATTATCTTATCTTGCAAACTGATAGACTTCTGATCGATTTTTTCAAAGATTTATTTATTTATTTTGGTTGCTGGCCTGCCGGAAATCTTCCTCGCCCAATGATGAAGTTTTTTCAGTTTTAATTATCAGAGTTTTCTTTAACGAAAATATGAAAGAGTCTCACTAATTAGCAAGTTACCTAATTTGTTAAGAAGTTAAAAATAAAGATATTTAATAAATATTAAATTAACGAAATTAATTGTATCTTTATTAAACTATTTAAAGTTTATATTACATAGGTTCTTTTTTATCTATGATTGTTATATATAAATTAAGAAATAAAATAAATTTTCTTGATTCTTATAAAATAGTTGTGAAATTTTTTATTTTATCCTTTTTTTTTGTTTACACTTCACAATAAATAAATATGTAAATTAATTAAAGATTATGAGATAAATGAAAATATAATTAGTAAAATAACAATTAATGTGATCTTAAAATTTATAAACAGACAGATAAAAATAGAAATAAAAGCTTTCTAAAAATTCGACAATTAAGAAACGGAGGCAACTATACGATGCATAACATGTACAAAAAAAATCAGCATTCATGACGTGCGACCATTTCAGGAATAAATGAATAGTATTTCATTTATAAAAAAATTAATTGACATGGATTACGCGACTTCATTAATTTCAAAATGTAAATTTATGGTTTATTTCATTTATAATTTATCCCTTAAATATTTTTTTTTGCGCCAGATTTAACGAGTCTAGTTTTTTTTTCCTGTTTTTAGAATATTATAATTTAGTTCTTGTAATATTTTCTTTTCTTTTCCATTTTATTCTCCAATAGCAAGGATACATATGATTTAGGAAAAACAATTGGAATAAATATCCACTTTAGTTCCTGCATCTTGCCAGGCGCTGACCATTTCATCCCTATATTATAAAAATGATCAATTTAGTCTAAAAATATTGTACAAATGTAATGACAATTTAGTCTAATTGCTAAGTTATTCCCATTTTTATTAATGTTTTTGGCGACGTAACACATTAAAGACAACGTAACAAATCCACATGACAGAAGTGATCTCTAAGCGTTGGTTTAGATATCTATGAACCAAATTGATAATTCTATCTTTTTGTTTTTACCTTTAAAAGTCACCACATAAAGTGACCATTCATTTTTGGTTCCTTTTACCGCCAAAGAATAAGGCTACCACAAGAAGGACCTTCGCAAACTCAACCTTCATCTTTTGTTTCTCCTTCACTACAGACTTTGACTCAACCCCATCATATTTAACCTCCGTTGCCTCTGACAACGTTGTCGATAAGGAAATCATGAATTCTGAGTGGTTCTTCCCCCTCTCCATGACCCATGACAAGACTTCAACTCTACCCCGATTCGGGTCACCAACGACAATTGTCAATTGATTGACTATCCATTTTTTCTTTTCTTTTATTTGTTGTATTTGTTTATTTTGCTGATTAGTGTCATCAATTTGTTGGGTTTCTTTGTTGCTGTTTTGTTTGAATCTTAGTTATTCTCAAGTGCATAAATTGGTTTGGACTTTGGAGGATTTGAAATTTGAAATTAATTGGTTAAGATATTTGTTGATTGTCATATCATAATCCTAATTCCTAAGTTTGGGGTTTTGTAGTTTAAAATTTATAATTGATTCAAATTTGGGTTTAGAATAAAATTGAAAAAATAAGATTACTTCTTGTTGAATGCGTGTTTCTTAATTCTCATAATTATCATGAATTATTTTATTTTTAAGTTATATTTGTTAGTGACCATTTTATTATTGGATAATAACTTATTAACACAAAATTTGGAAAAACAACCTTTTTCTCAAAATATCTATTATCTTCATAAATTTAAAAATCAATAATTAAATCTTTTTTATTGACAATTTAGTTAAAAACATTGTTGACTAACATCAAACGTCCCTTGCACACATAGATTTGTCAAGTAAACATCAATATATCATCTATTCACTCAATGTTAATGGAAACTAAGATAATTTGAAAATCAGATTAAATTGTTAGTACATATGCACATTTATAAACTAAATTATTTTCATAATATAGGGACAAAATTGTTAGTGCCTGCAAAATGCTGTGACTACAATGATTATTTACCTAAAAAAAATGTTATTCATCTCTTAGTTTCCTATTCATTTTGTTCATCAAGTACCTCTTTAATTAATTCAAAAAATTAGGATGCAAACAATAAATTGAGAGATATATATATATCAAGTTAAAATTGTGATATACTTAAAATATAAAAGGGAAAATGACACTTAAACCGTCAAAATAAGAGATTAACAAAAAAGACTAATACACATATAAAAATTTGAAAATATCAACTTGAAAGACACGAACCAAATGAAGAGCACACGATATTTAATTTAGAGAAATGGATAATATATTTAATTCAAAAATTAATTTATAACTCTGAATAACTTTTGCGGACATTAATTTGAAATAATATAAAATTCAGGTTTATTCGTTTCTATCAAAATGGAAAACAACATATCAATTTTATTCATTCACGTACGATAATTCACAATTAAATAGAAAAGACCAGTATTTTATTGTAAAAAAAGAGAATAGAAAAAGACCTTTATTCTTGTAAAACCAATAGAACATTCATAGCTTCACTTCCCTTTTTGTTTTGCACATTCAATTCATATATAGTCACAACCCAACATATCTTAACACCAAATTAAGAGAACCAACACAAGCATTCATATATCATAACTCCCAGTCTAAGCATTTTGCATTTTGTAACAAGGGTTTGTCTAATTAATTTATCCTAAATAAAAATAGGATTAAATAATAGATGATTAATGTAATTCTTCATGTACTGGAAGATACTTAATACATTTTCTTAACGACATCAATCATTCACTATGAGATCATTTAACCTATTTTTACTAAGATAAATTGACAACCCTTTTCAAGTTTCAACAATACGTAATTGTGTGATTGAAATTAATAAGAAACCGACGAAAGAAGAATTCGCTCGTTTGCCCTCACGCAGCTTAAAAGTTAAAACAATGGCCAAAATACATATCCATTCTCCTTGACTCTCTCTCTCTCTCTCTCTATATATATATATATAGATGCACAATATTAATAATGGTTCTTCACTTTGGTTTTGACTCAGTTACAAAAACCTCTTTTATGATTACATCATCTCTTGGTCGAAATTCAAAGCTTCCCCTCCCAACACATTCCTTGAAGTCACATGAAACCAACTGGGAGAAGTGTCAAGTGTGCGTGTTTTGGAGAGAGAAAGGGGGAAAAAGAGCATGCGTTTTTGTTGAATGAATTCACTATCACGAGAGGAACGAGGACAAAAGAGGAAAAGTGAAGCAGTTTTGAGGAAAATAGTAAGCTACATTAGGTTATATCTCATGTTTTTCTTCACGCAAACAGCTAAATGTGGAGGTTAAGCTTTTGCTCCTTCGCGTGGCTTTTAAGACTTCTTCGTTCCCTATTAAATCCTCTCATTAAATTACCATAGCCCCACCAAAAACGTATCCTAGTTAAATTCATTCCTACAAACACCACCATTCTTGTTCTTCCTTTTCCTTCTTCTCTCCCTCTTTCCATAAGGCTATGAGTCTAACAAAATCCTAACTCTATAACCTAATCATTTCATACCTTTCAATTCAACACCTTTCTTAAGGTATAGCCATTAAAACAAAATAGTATAATAATTCTCATTAACCATGAGTAGCGGTAATGGGGGTGGTAGTAGTAGTGGTACTGGTAGCCCTTGTGGAGCTTGCAAGTTCTTAAGGAGAAAGTGTATTCCAGGTTGTATCTTTGCTCCATACTTTGATTCGGAGCAAGGTACAAGCCATTTTGCCGCGGTGCACAAGGTTTTTGGGGCCAGCAATGTGTCCAAGCTCCTTCTTAGCATTCCAGTGCATAGGAGGCTTGATACTGTCATCACCATTTGTTATGAAGCACAATCAAGGATCAGAGATCCTGTTTATGGCTGTGTTGCCCACATCTTTGCCCTTCAGCAACAGGTAATCATAGATTAATTATTGGATTTGATAATAACTTCTGATAGAATTATGATTAAACATGTTTTTGTAACATAAAGATGAAGATGCATGTGTTCCTAGCTAGCATAGGCATTATATATCTGTTGTTTAATTGTTTGCTTTTAATTTGGCTCTCTTAATTATCAGTTTTTCTTCTCCCTACACACTAGTTAAGCTAACCAAGGGAATCATAGAACTGGTATGCGTTTTCAAGACTTATTTATACTCCATTTTTTTCGAGACAAATAAGCTTATTCGTAACACAAGGAAAAATACAATTTACTCCATTTTTCTTATTGACTACAGAATGATCAGTATCATAATTAGATTTTTTTAGACTATTTAATTTATATGAAATTGCTGGAAACCGCTAATTAAACATTGATACATGCATGACTCATATGTAACGTCCCAAATTTATTTTGTTTTGTTTGCTAGCCAATAAAGTGAAACCAATAAAGTGAAAACTGATCAGATAAGCCTCGTTTTGTGTTCACATATATAAGACTTGGATGGTTTTGAATCTCATTTTGAAACCACAAAACAATGGAAAAGAAAGAAATGAGTTATTTTTTTATTTGTTATTAATTATTATTATTATTATTATTATTTTATTGAAGTCAGTGTAGCTTGTGAGTTTCTAAATGAAACCGCAAGGAAATGGAACTCATCAATATATAAATATTAGTATAAAAAATTTGTTTTATTTTTTATTATAAGGAAATGTGCCTCCCAATCCTTCAACAAAGATTTTGCAATTTGCAAAATTGTTGTAGTAGCAAGTGGTTTGTTCCCTCTGAAAGAGGAACAAAAAGTTTAGGGAAAGAGGAAAATAAGGGTAGGGTTTGCCAAGCCATGGAAATAAGGAAGACAGTTTCTATGCATTTCAATGAAATCCATGACTCTTATTTGATTAACAAATGATGTGGTCGGCTGTTACATAAGTGGGTAGTCTATGGCATGGGCCATTACTTCCTTGGTTCTTGCATGTTTTGGGGAGATGGTCGGTTAGTCCAGGGGTTCAATTAAGCAATTTGATAGAGAAAATTAAAATAAATATTTTTGTCCCTAGCTATTCCTTTGTAAATTTAATGAGCATGACAAAACAAGTTTTTTAGAAACTCACATCCATTCTCAATATAATATATTTCTAATATAGAAGTGATATTTAGACAATAAACGGTGAAATCTTAACACATGACTATCTCAATTTTTTCTCCCACCTGAGTGGATCTTCTAGATACATAATCTGTGTAAATGAGCTATGCTGTGATCTCTAAAAATTTATAAAGTGTGTTTTAGGATAACCGGTGATCCTTCATTGATTACAGTTAGATGTATAATAATACAATTTTTTTTTAAAGATTAGCTACTTACTATATAACATTCAAATTAATGGACTACCCTATATATAACCGCATCTTTGACTCACACACAGTAGTTATTTATCTCCATGGGGAAAAAATATCCTTTTTTACCTCATTTTTCTTTAGAATAGTGTTATAAGATTGGGACTGTGTAGCTTGAATTGTACTCGACATGTAAATGTTGAATGAATCTCATTTGGTACTCATTACTTAACAAATATATAGCATGTTTTTCACATATTGCTTATTTGCAGAGTTTTCACGAAAATTTTAATTAACTAGTGAAAGGAAGAACACACATTCATATATTGTCTAACATGTATTTGACAAGTTCTTATTGGACAAAATTATAAGCTCATAAAGTTTTTCAAAAGGTGATTTACTAAATTGTGAATAACAAGATCTTAATAATTTTTTATATTTTCTCATAATTTTTTTTGAAGTCACACATATTAGTCCATTATCTCTGACTATTTATAAGATTCTAGGGCCTTAAAATATGGTTTCGTAGACGGAAGTTTTTCTTTCTTTTGCAGCAATCTACTTTGCTCTGTAGTTTCTTTTTATCTCACTTTTGCTGTAACACAGTAGGGAAAGAAACGAGTTATAAATAATTTGGGTTGACTTTCTAGTGAGACTAATTTAGAAAATTATATCAAATAATAATAAAAATGTTACAAAGAAAATACTGTTAGCATTTCATCAGGATAAATTTTTGGCTCTAGTATATATATGTACTTGACTATCATGCAAGTACTCTCTATCTCTATCTTAGAAATCAAAGATTTGATTGTTATATAATACTTAGCTAATCTTTGTACGTGCTCTAATATATATTAGTCACTGTTAGAAATGTATTAGTATTGAAATTATTTCGTGAAGAATGCTAATTTATAAAAGTACTATATTGTTTTCTTCCTTCAAGCTTAATCATGTTAATTTGTTTATTTTCCGAAGTCACTTCGTTTGTACAAAACTCTTGCTTACATATTCTCTAGAAGTTTATTTAAAGATACGCTTTTCATACTTACATCATTCTTGCATTATATGTTCCTTACTTAGTCTCAAACCTACGCGGGATCATCACCTTTTATATATATATATAACATTATTATTATGGAGAGAGAAATTTTGTTTCATTTATAATTAATTTTATCTCTCTCTATTTTTCTATTTGAAGAAAAAGTTTCATGAAAGGAATTATTATTATTTTTTTCATGAAAAAGGGAAATTTTAGCATAAAATGGTTAGAGAGAAAGATGAGTGTTAACACAATAAAATAAAAATAAAAATATATAATAAATGTTTGACCATTGAATATATTTAATATATATATATATATTAAATATTAATATGTTCTCGTACAAGCACAACAAATTATTATATGAAATGGTTATATAAACTCATATGGGTTGGAGTTCAATAACTTATTATATTAATAGGATTTTTATTAAGATAAAACTGTTGAGCATTTCACATCTAATATTTTTTAATGTAATACTTGAAACACCTGACACTAAATTTTTATCTCTCTCAAACCCCTTACCTCTAACATAATCTAGTAAAAGAGTGATGATATAAAAATCTTTATGTATCAAAGGCTTTATCATTAAAATTTATTATTTTTTAATTTTATTTCCATATTACATCATATTTTTGTCTTACATATACTTTTCTAGGTGTTAAATAACATTGTGTACACCAATATTTTTTCCGAAAATAAAATAATGTCATCGAAATTTATTGTAATTGATTTCTAAAATTAAAAAAAAGTTAGTACAACATCAAATTTATATAAACAATTTGTTTGAAAACAATGTCATCTGTCTTTTAGCTAAACTATCATACAAATTTTCTCCCCCAGGTAATTCAGAAGGAGACAAAATAAGTTATTATGATCCATAGATTTATTTTAAACAATAATTAAATAATCACAACGTATAAACATTTTTTTTGCTTTATTGTTCTACAGGTGGTGAGCTTACAAGCAGAACTCTCTTACCTACATGGCCACCTTGCTCAAATGGACTTACCTCAACCATCACCACCTCCTCCACCACCGCAAACAACAGCGGCACCACTGCCCGGTTTCTCAATTGCCGACCTACCGCCCGCCACCGTTGCGGCAGTGCCGGCCACCACCTATGATCTGTCTTCACTTTTTGATCCACTGGGCCAAACTTCATGGGCCATGCAACAGAGGGCCATAGACTCACGTCAATACGTGGCTGCTGCTGCTGCTGCTCCATCAACCACCACTGGTGCTGACATTCAAGCCGTGGCACGTGGCATTCCTCATAGACATGCATCTCCTCCATCACCTCCTGCGTCAAACTCCAATGCTTCACCATCTCTTTCGCTTTCTTAATGATCAAACATCTTTTTTGCTTTATAAATTAATGAACTTATATATTTTTCTTTTGGTAATTGGAATTTAATTAGAAACTAGACTAGCAAGGGATCTAAAATTTTCAAACATATTTCAATATATATATGAGCAAGTATATTTATTATAAGAATCATGATCATATATGATTGTTCTTTCCTTCCTTTCTTTTATCCTTTTTTGTTTTGTTGGGAAAAAAAAAACTTACTATAGTATAGACATGCATTTGCTTGCTAGTTATATTTCGAATTTCTTTTGCGATCGAGTACGTGCTGATAGTATAAGATGTGGCTCTCGATCGTCAATGAGTCATGAACTATATGGAAAGAGGAGGATGCATGCGCATTATGATAATGATCATGTTTGACCATGGTTGAAAGTTTTTTCATGGTTGCAACCTTTTACATCCCATATTTTCCTCTTTGGAACTTGTGTTTAGAAAAAACCTTGCAAAATAAGTGGCTCTTCTATTTTTACGTCTAAGGGGATTTGATAAAGAATGATGAATGCCGAGTTTAAAATTGGGTTAAATGTTACCTTTATATATGTTTTAATATATTTTGTTGTTGTTGTGATTATTTATGTTTCAATATATTTTGTTGTTGTGATTATTTATGTTTTAAAAGTCATGTCATTAATGTCTTCAATTTTGAAATAAGTGATGATTTTTAGTTTCTACAACTTTTTTCTTATCGTATTTTTTAAAATTTATAAACCCAACACCTTTCAAATTAACTTCCTATAGACGACTTTTCAATTCAACTCCAGTAAGACCATAATCAAGGATTTACAGAACGACGTGCACCACAAATGGAGCTCTCTATGACTTTGCTTCGATCTCCTACTCTCTTCTCTTCTCCACAACTCCAGTAATCGTTTGTGAGATAAAGTCAATCACAGTTAGATATTACAATTATCTTATATATATATATATATATATATATATTACTATTATTATCGATAATTAAAAACAAATCATGTTCGTTTATCTGAATCTATTTGTGAAATAAAATTAATTATATATATATATATATATACACACATGTAATCAGCCACATGTGGTGGTTAATAATCTCATAATATTATTAATCATTTGCGAGGTAAACTTAACTATCATTATACATTTCAATAATCTCATGACACTATTAAACACATATGGGTAATATGAGTAATTGTATGTAATTACGTTCCTTTATTCTCAACCACTTAAGACAACATAGAGCAGTAAGTGAAAATAACTGTGTTTTCTTATTTTCCCTTTCTTTCCCTTATTTTTTTTTCTTTTTCTATTTAACTTTCTGTCAGGATTATAGACTTATAGTGGTTTTTGGAACTTTGGGACCACTGATTTTGTGAACTTTCGTTCCAGCAAGGCATGATAAGAGAGCGGGAATGGGGAGGAGCCAAACGCTAAGAGAGTAAAAATGTGTTTTGACTGAATCATTATTTCGACTGGGCAAACTATCTGCATAAATATAGCTTTAGAGGGCTAAGGTAGAAAAAATGTGTTATAAGCAATTAAGTTACTTGATTCTCAAGCCTTGCTACAAAATATGTTATCATGCCATGATGCAATACAACAGAAATAAACTTCTATTCTGAGTACTTGCAATCTATTTGACATAACACTACTATAAAAATAGTCTTTTACGACATGCGTTCTACATCGGTTATGCACTAACCGTCGTTGTTGAGTACGCTGTGGCATTTTTGTAATAATTTGCACATTTCAAAGACGGTTATTGGCTAACCCGTCTTTGTTTGTTGAAAACTACGACGATTCTAAGACAACCGTCTTAGTGAGCGTTAATTCAAATACGATTTTTTATTGAACCCGTCGTCGTCTTCAACATCACGTTTTCCTCCATCTTATTTCATTTTTTTGTCCCCCTAAAAAGAAAACCCTAATATTACTTGCGCCTCCTCCAACACCACCGAAAGAACCTTCTCCGACACCGTGCAGTCGACATTGCCATCGAAGGAGCTTCTCCAGCTGTAAGCCCGTGCCTCCGACACCCTCCGTCAACGTGCAGTGCAGTCGTCGGAGTCTCTGCGACCATCAATTCTCAGGTAAACACCACATAATCCGTTCCCGCATTTCACGATTTTTCTTCAACACTCTCCTTGTCATTTTCTTTAGCTTTTTCTTCTTTGTTTTGCTGGAAAAAAAGTATCCTACTTGTGAAAGGGGATTTACAGCTTAATCTGAAGCTGGGTTTTGCTTCCTTGACCAAATACCATGGGTTTCATTAAATGTTTTCGTTTAGCACACCAACTGTCTGATGAAATGTTGCAGTGAATAGTGAAGTTGCAGGAAGCTCTATACACCTTTCAAAGCATTGCTAAGAGGCTTAGACATACCTCCAAGTAAGAGGAATTGTTTTAAGATATATTTTTCTGAGGTAACTTCTGATGTGGTGACTTGTAATCAGTGAATGTGCATTTCCCTTTCAATCTGAATTCTGCTGGTGTCTTGGAGATACCTATAAATTAAGTGGGTGAACTATGAAGCTTATTTTGTTGGATAGATAAGTCTGCTGATGAATGTTTTTGCAAGCTTATTATTATTATGAAGTCCACATGTGGCCTGTACAATCATAAATTCAAATAGGTTGCCTTCACTCATACATGTTGACAAATGAGCAAAGAGGTGCTATTGCTGAATATTTTCGTGTCTACAAGGTATAGTATACTGATGACATGTGGTCGTACAGTCATTAATGATTCCTGATGAATGTACTTTGTTTTCTGTCCTCCCTTCATATGAACCTTGCTCTTTCATTCCCTGCTATTATCTTATGCAATACATGGGTTACTTTTGCAGCCATTGCCTCTGAACTTAGGGGAAGATGGCAAGATAGTAGGCGGTCTTCTAGTGCAAAAGAAGACATCAATGTTGTTCAATGGGAACAGTGCAAATAGTTGCTGCGATCTGGAAAACATAAGGTATTCAAGCTTCCCTTTAGGAAATGTAGAACAAGGTGACAATACAAGCTTCTATTGTTCATATAAGATGATTGTAATTATGAGCTGTTTGGGGTCCCTTCCTACTAAACACTAGTTATTAGGTGGGTGCTAGAAGGAACTTATAGGCTATATCTAATATTGAACAGCCAGTTTATGTTGAAATTTGTTAATCAACATAAGCCTAATAGTACTATAGTAGTACTGATTATTTAGTTATAGTACAAGAAAAATGTAAATATCAAGATAACTAGATGTCAACCCGTGTAAGGCCATTAAAAATGACAATGATGTATAAGGTTAATAGTTTCTAAAGTTATTAGTTGAAATTCACGATAAGATTAATTCAGAGTTTTTCAAAAGAAAATTAGAAAGGCACTCAATGAGGGAGTGACAACGTGTAAAATTTGCATAATTTTATCACTTGTTTTCCATTTGTTTAATTTTATCACCCATTCATTGCCACTTCATATGTCAGACATTTCAGATATACATAGAATGTTACAGTGATGTTCAAATGGATGAAAAATTTATAATTCTTCAAATTTCAGTTATTAAAATTGAACATGTATGTCTCATGGAAAATGTTTCCTCTACACCTAAAATCTTATGCTTATCTTTATACCAAGAATTTTTTGGTCAAAAAGAGAGAAAGAGACGAGAGGTTGATATGATTTCCCCCAAAAAGTGATAGAACTTGGTGCAGGTATTGGAAGATTCACAGGTGAATTGGCCAAGAAAGCTAGCTAGTTGCTTGTTGTGGATTTCATTGAGAGTGCTACAAAGAAGGTAATAACAATTTCTTACCACATTTTGAACACTATTACACTAATTAATAATTATGTTTGTCTATTTTCTTAAAAAAAATTGGTCCCACCGATATTGTCATATAATGTAATGACTAATATAATGACCTTAATTAATTTTTTATCTGATATAGTATATGTCTCAAAAATGATACAGTATAATAATATATGTCTCGTTAATCCTTCATATAGGGATGCTACCTTGGAAAACAATAGATAATTGACATTAGTCTTTTAATCACATCACGTGATAAATGTTTATCTTGTTATATGAAGTTAAGTTTATTTTCATATTGATTTTTTTACCATCATGTTTTTCTTTAATGCAAATCATAGCATCATGTTCTTGTTATTTTAGTCTTATTATTATTCAATGATGAATTAAATGACTTTTATTTATTTTAGTTTTATTATTTAAACTACATTAATTTAGTTTAATTAATTATCTTAACTTTGAATTTTAAATTGTCTAATTAGTGATGTTTTCTAGTTTTGAATTATTTTTGTTCAAATTACATGTGGTTTCCATTTTTTTGTGAATTTTAAATTAAGAGGTTAAAATATAGGAAATTAACTTAACCTATAAATTAAGTTGAGTTTGCTTATAATTAGTTTAATTAGTTTATTGAATATTTTGAAGGTCTCACCTATGAACATGTCAACTTCATTTTTTCTGGTGCATCACATGCTCAGGTGCTTGCAAAAATTGTCATTTATATCCTGTTTAATATACATTTTATATAAACCTTGGTTTGATGGAAATTTTTCTTATTTTCTTGTTTTCTTATTGTAAATCTGTCCTGTACATTATTTTCTCGGAAACATTGTTGTTCTTTTGTTATTAACTGGACTTGAATCAGGCAAACCGGTAGTTCCACCAGTTTAATTAGTTCTTCAAAACACTTGTTTATTTTATTTTATCAATGTTGAATATGGTTGATGAATATGAAGGAGACAACCTCAATGAATGCTATATGAATTATTTTGTTTCTATTTGTAGATGTTACTATTGCTAATGGATATTATTGTATTGTTGAACTAAAATGTTGTCATATTTTGTTTATGTAAAAAATTATATTTATTTATTCTGAAAACTGTTAAATTTTAGGGGCTTCGTACTCGAGAAGAAGAGGATAGAATTTCTAGTCATCTTTTGATCAAGGTGTGTGGCAGGTGTGACAAAAATTGTGAATACTTTCGCTCTGCTATTTATTTGCACTCTAGTTTTTTCATCTGTTTTTTTTTTCCTTTTGCTAAGATTATGTATAAGAACATTGGAGATCTTGTAAAGTGAGAACAGGAATATTTGTCAGCAAAATTTTTTCAGACTACTTTGTATTTTTCCCTTGTTTTATATACTTTTTTTTACCATTGTAATTAGCATCACAAAATGTTATAGATGTTATATTATTGTTAGTGAAACTTTGAGATTAATGTTGTTAATGAAATTATATTTATTTTTATATATTTTGTATGGTCCATTAAGATTGATCATATGATCGCGCCTATTATTATGTACGCGTAAATTTTTTTTGAAAAAAATAAATATTAAAAACAAAACAAAACTACGTCGGTTATCAACAAAGAACCGTCTTAGAAATGAGTTTTCTAAGACAGTTGTTAGCACGAACCGTCTTAGAAAATGGCTTTCTAAGATGGTTGTTAACTACTAACCGTCTTACTTAATCACTTTCTAAGACGGTTCTTGTGTAACAACCGTCTTAGAATGTCATATACTACGACGGTTCTTAGATAACAACCGTCTTAGAAAGTGACTTTCTAAGACGGTTGTACTCTAACAACCGTCTTAGAAAGTCACTTTCTAAGACAGTTGTCAACCGACGTAAAACATGTTACGTTTTAACGACACTTATAACAACGACGGTTGTTGAACCGACGTAAAAAGGGGTACACAATCGACGTAAAAAGTGGTTTTTGTAGTAATATAAATAAAATGTCAACTTGATTCTAAGGATTTCAATCTCATGGTTTCCTTTTAAAGTTCAAGCTTATCTCTCACTTGCTCCGAATCCGATATAAAGACTGGGTCCAACAATAAATGATGTCTAAAGTAATTTTTTTTTAAATTTACTTTAAAGTCTTTTTACTAAATTATGTGACCTTTCTTTATTTATTTATTTATCAATATATGAGACTTTTTTGTTTTTTACTTTATAAATATGAATAACAAATTTTTTCTCGTGGACCTAAAATATAATCTTTATTTACTTTATTCTTAGACTGAACATGTAGATACACATATTATTCAATAGGAGTCACTTTTCTTCCTTTTCTTTTAAGTAAGATGTAGTAAAGTGAGAGAGATATCTTTATAAACATAATTACTCCATAGTACCATATAAGTGATATTTTTTTAAGCAATAAGATGTATATATAGAGCTATTAAAATAGATTCAAATCCACCGGTCAATCTAGCTTATCATGGATTTGGGTTAGACCAGACCCAACAAAGAAAAAAAATTGCAATTGTATGTAAAACTTAATCTAATCCACTTACGACTTGGTCCACTGGGATGAACCCACGGTGGGTTGGGTTGACTCACCTAATCCATTTAAAAAAAATAACCTACTAGTATATTAAATATTATTTTAAGACTTTAAAGTGTATTATTCATTTAATTGAAATTAGAATAAATTCACATAAAATATTTTTTTTATCATTTTGTAATATTATTTAACATTATTTTATTTAGTGTTTTGTTAAAGACTATTTTAAAAGTTTTGTTGTTATAGTTCTATGATTCTAATTTGTGATAATATGTCTTGTTGTTGTGGTGTGTGGATAGTGAAATATTTAATTTAATTAATATTTTTGTAATTTATTCAAATTTATTTTTCTAAATTTATTTTTGTTGAATTTTATTTTTAAAAAAAGCAAACATTTTTTTTTTAATTTTAGATTGGTTAGTCAATCAATCTGTTTAAACAACAATCCATGGTGAGTTGGGTCAAATCATTTTTTAGAAAATCAAATTTAAGTAGGTTGGATTGAACTAATATGTTTAAAGAATGTGTAGAGTTGGGTCAGATCCAATGGATCAGGTCAGGTGAGTTGTTTTGATAGCTCTATCTGTATAGAGCAAGACATGCAATCCTACAACATATTTAAGTAATTGGGGTTAACTTAAAAGTAAATCTATTAAAGATGTGTTTGGTCCAACTTATTTTTTATTTAAAAGTTACTTTTAAATAAAAATTAAATATTAGAGCTTAAAAAATAAGTATAAGTTGTTTGTTAAATTTTATTATTTTAACTTAAAAGCTCTTTTTAAGCTAAAAGGCATTTGGTAATTTTATTCGAAAATATCAATTTTATTTAAAATTAGTTATCTTATCTAATAAAAATTATTTATTAAATAATAGATATTGAGCAAAATTAATTTAATTACATAAATTTATTTTAATGATTATAAAAGTAAATAAAATATTAAAGTATAAGCATTTAATTTTTTTAATTTATTTTAGTGATGATTTAAAATAATATTTATCAATTATTTATTGTTCGATCAATAATATTTTGAAAGAAGTAAAAATAATTATTTGGAATATAGTTCAATAATATCAAATCTCGTTAAAAAATTGAATAAATAAGAATCCACTAAGAAGCAAAATTGTTACCGCATATGATAAAAAAAGAGAAGCAAAATGTTATTGCACACATAATCGATTAAGTCCAATCCAAAGTTGTTTTAGAAAAAAAAGAAGAAGAATACAGGCTTACGCTGAATCGGATGGAAGCCTGGCCTTGACAAAATACGCTCCTCCAAAGCAATCAAAAGCTCGTGGTTGAACTTTTTCACCTTCATATTCGGAGGATTGGAAAGAAATCATATTACGTCAACATTCGTAGGGATCATTATAATTTTTTGTTTTTGTTTTAATTAAACAGTCGGATTCCTTTTATCTATTTAGTTCTAAATTGATTATTCAACGTTTGGGGAAGAGGTCTCAAAGAGTCCGTTTCTAATTTGTCTCCTGACCGGCACGCAACTATCAATAGAAACAGTTCAAACAGTCTATTGACAGTCAACAAATTTCTCTATAGAACTTTTTTTAAAAGCTCCTTTTCTTAAAATTCACACAATAAAATAAGCTTTTAAAAATTTAAAGACTTTTATGTACATATTATTTGGTCCAGCTTTTTTTTTTTTAAGGAGAATTTTTTAAAAAAAATAAACTGGACGAAAGAGACTCTAAATCTCATGTTTTTATAAAGAAAACAACCATATGTTGTAAAAACTATTCAAAATATAGTTCTTCCGATTAAGGTAATAAAAAAAATTTCTCTTTAAATGGACTGCTTCACTTGCCATTAAGTTGGTCCTATTGGTAATATTTTTTTTTATAAATATTAAATATTAATTTATTAATTTTTATTAATAAAAAAATGATTTTTTTTTTGTTAATCATGAAACCAATCTTATATCACTGGTATATCTTATATCTCTGGTAATCATCATGAGAATTTGAAGTAACTTATTCAATAACAGAAGTTAACCAAGTCGCTGAAGTATTAGCTGACTGCATCAACTGGTAGTATAATTTCCATTTTTCAGAAGACAAAATTAGTCGTCAAGACTATTTTTCGCGTGTGTAACTTGTGTTACGTACGTTAGGTCATTAGGAGAATATTTATAGAACATGCAACATCGTCACAGACCATAACTCGATAAGTGCAATCAGTTAATCAAGAATGAAAATTTTTTATATATCAAGAATTTACAAAAAAATTATAAATTAAAATAAGGAGAAGTTAATGCCCCAAGAAATTAATAAGTAATGAAATAGTAATAAACAAAAACTAGAATGATAATCTACCTATAAATAAATCGAGCCATACCTGCACCTGCAATTCGACCATGGAAATTGATATTTGATTTGATGAAAGTGAAGAGGGCATATCTATCTGACCCCTTCACTTGAAATAATCAAATGGTCCTCCTCCATTACATTTTTGGGTTCATATGGGAAGCGTTAAACTTAGCTGATTTTCATTAATTTGTAAGGTGGAATCCAATTCTCTAAGCATATATATTTTCTCCCCGTATAATGGCTGTCAATTTGTCATCCCCTCTCATGGTCTTTATTTTAGGGATCGGAGTGGAATGAAGAAGATGAGAGGGGATCAAAAGCCATATATGGGGACCTCTTTACACTGAAAATTTATTTAAGTAATCAAAATGTAATTAATTATTATTTTTATACTTGATTATTATTGATCACATATTTTATTTAGTGTGACAAAATTTTAATTGTAAGTTCTTTTTATTCAAGTTAATAATTGATATAACTTTTAATTAAAAAAATTATATATCAGTCAAAAATACATGTGATTTTCATATAATCATGTAATATTGTATTGTTATTCAATATAATCATTTTGATTATTAGAATTTGTAACCGAAATTAAATTAACATATTGAGTGGGGTTATTTAAATTTAATTTGTAAAAAAGAACTTATGAAATTAACAATCTAATAATTATCTTAAAAATTATGTAATATCATAATTTTTAATTAATTAATAATTTAAATATATACGGACAATACATACAAGATATATAGTAGAAAACTCAAATCTTTAATATTTCAGAGTAAGAATCTCTGCCCTAAAATAGAAAGGAAGTGATATTCTTCGTCAGCTAGCAAGGCTAAACGGTGGTTAAACAAATTCCTATATATCCGCATTACTATTGTTTCATTAGGTTAAAATTAATGCTGTTTTTGTTTAGGGGAATTTTGTTATTTGGTTGGATTAAGTTTAAAAGGTTTTATTTTGATCTCTTAAACTTTGTTAAATTAAATTAATCATTCCATCAATTGTTTGCACTAATTATGTTAATTTTTGTTAACATTGCATGATGTGACATTAATTATAGTTATCACCTGTCATCAAATTAATTAAGTGCGATAAATTGACAAAAAGACAAACTTGAAATTACAGAATTTTATTTAAGATAACAATGTGAAACCTTTAAAATTTATAAGAATGAAACTAAAACTAAAAAAATAATTAGATGATATATATATATATATATATATATATATATATATAAATTTATTTTAACATATATTTTTTTATAAATTTTATTTTACTACAACATTTTTTCATAACATTGTATTGATTATTTATCTCTTTTTTTTTATCACATTAAGTGTTTAATCTCCTATTTTTCTCTCCTTCTATTCTATATCTCTTTTATTATATTTTCAATAAATAGTTTATGCCTTAATATGTAGTATAGAAGAATATTTTTTACATGATTATATATATATATATATATATATATACGAGGATAAGTATAACTTATATGACTATTATAACATTTAATAACTTGATATTAAAAGGGGAGAAACCAAATTATTTCAAGAGTGATTTTTTTAGAGTTAATCTTGTTTTTCATAATTTATTTTTTTAAAAGTTAATGATTATAACAAATAATTAATTATTATTATTAAATTTTTAAAAAATGAATGACAAAAATAAAGAATGATTCTTTTAAAATTATTCTTAAATAAATTAATTTCTACTTAAAAAAAAATTATCATAATTTCATCGGTTAATAGTATAAATTTTGTTCCCTTAAAAAAAATAGTACAACTTTTGTTACTGTAAAAGCATAGAAATTGAATTACGTACTCTCCACAAATCTCTTCCCACGTCTATTAGGTCCGTACCTTCTCACTCAACCTTTCTTCCTTTGAAGTTAATTGTAACAGCTTTGTCAACCTGAACATGGTAAGAATAATTTCCATTTTTGAGAAAACGAAAACTGATCACTTTCTAGAAAATGCATGCAACATATATAGCAAAGACAATGAGTGCAATGGATCAATGTAGTTAAAATTCTATATAGATAAAAATATAGAGAATTTAAGTTTTTTTCTTCTTAATCTTAAAATTCATTAGATGAAACAGATTCTAATTAATTTAATGATTAATGAAGAGATACATAAAGTCTAATAAAACATTATTTTCATTAAAGATCAAACTCAAATATTACTTAAATAATTCAATCTTAACTTAAATACTTTAATAATTTATATGTGTCTAATCTCTTGGTTGGTTGGAGAATTAAGTTATTGCCTCAAGAAAATTAATGAATTATATTCAACAAATTTAGAATGAAAATCTATGTATATATAAATCGAGCCATACCTGCATGTTCAACTCAACGATGCAAATGGATATATTACTTCAATCTGATGAACGTGAACTCGTGAAGACTATCTGATTATCACTTCACTAATTAAATGGTCTTCCTGCTCTGCATTACTGGGTTCGTGTCGGGAAAATATAAATACACAAACTACAGATTCTTCGCGCACTAACATGAACGGAAGTGCTAATCTTATGCAGATTAATTAATTTAGCTGGAATCTAATCCTTATTAAAAATATAAAAAAAGGTGCAATCTACTTCTAACATATTTTCACGCCACTTTTCTTGGTTGATTGAATGATTCCGATAATGGTGTTGATATTTTCCCTTGGTTCGATCTTCCAATATTTCAATCCAGGAATATATTCAATATATATCGCTGAGGTTCGCTTTGTCAGATTTTTATTTTTTATACAATACTTAAACCAAAGAATGTGTTTGTTTCAAGTTTTACAAAATTAATTCCCAAAATGTGAACTTGAGAATGTAACATATATTCTGATGTTTGATATAAGTTATAAAAAATATTCTCATGCATTATTTATTTTCAAGAGTTTATATTAATATTGTTTTTTTTCTTCATTCTGTTTTCATCTAACATAGTAATTAATTCTAATAAAAGTAACAAATTAATGTTGGCTGATAAAAAAATTAACGTATTAATTTTTTTATATTTAATTAGTACGAGTGGACATGTTTTTAACAATACAAAACGTGTGAAAGAATAGAAGTGTAAATAAAACAAATCCTCAAATGACTTAATTTTATATTCTGCAAAGCATCTGATATTTAATTACTAAAAATGGAAAATAATAAAATCATTCATAAAAAAGTAATGAACAAATAGATAAATTTAAATATTTCCTCATATTATAAAACAATAGGTAAATATATAATTTTATTAAAGGGATCGAATCTCCAACATATGGTTAAAGGACTAATACTTATTACTTGTGTTACATTTTGTGGATAAATTTTATTTTATTAATTAACATAACAGTTAAAATAAATAGTCTAATACAAAATTATTAAAAAATCATATTTATTTAAAAATGATAATAAGAAAATTTAATAAACATTTTAAGGATAAAAATAAAAAAATAAAAAAATTATTAAAAAGAATTTGTTTATCAAATAATTAAATATGTTTTTCAACAGATAATTTTTTTTATAAAATTAATTAAAATGATTTGTAAAATATTTGTGTCCGTATGATTTCATAATCTTTAGGTATCTCAACCTATGTAACACGCATTTGGTTCAACTTATTTTAAAGAAATAAACACCTATTTTTGCCATCTTTCCAACAGAGCATTTTTTTTATTATTTAAAAAGAGACTATTTTTCCAAAATTTAATCTTTATTGAACATGCACTTACTATCAGAGAATTTTAGCACGGAAAGGGAGTAATCCGTTCAATGATTGCTCATGTTGCAATAGAACCCAAGAGAATTGATGTTGCCACTAGTTTTGGTCAGAAGTGGAAATAAGAAATGAAACGCATCTCACAACTCACCAGATAGAGGTGCAGTGAGAAAGGAAAAGGAGGATGGGGTTAGACTGATTCATAATCTTGATATCTAGTCGTTCTGGTATCATGGCCGGAGATGGAAAAAAGAAAGAAATTGTCAGTATATAACCTTGGTATCTCAAAACTAGAGTATCACTGTATCTAGTAACTTTCATCATGGAAAAAAACATTTCCAGAACAGTTAAAATTGCCTTCACAAAGCTTCAAAAAAATTATAATGCTGTAACTTCTACATTAGCTTATCTGATTACTAGTAGCAAAGTCTCTTAAAACAAGCTCTACCTCTTCCACCACCCCTAGTTTTCGGAACCACTTAGCTAGTACCACAGAAGCTTCTTCCTCAACCATAATGCCATCTCTCTCCAAATCTATTAGAAATTCTAATGCAGTATTTATCTTACTTTCCTTCTCATATGCAACCAACACTGAAGCTATGCATTTATCACTAGGTTTGATACCTGCTCTTCTCATATTTTCAAATGCAATTAGAGCCTTCTGACTTTGCCCAGCCATAGCATAAGCATTAACAACCAAACTACAAATCTTATCATCTGGGGTGATACCGGCCAGTTGAATTGCATCAAACACCCTTTGTGCACCTTCAGCATTACCAATCATAGAGTAGGCTCTAAGCAGCGCCTTGTAAACCTCGCTGCCTGCGAGTATTTCTTGTGCCTCCATTTCTTGAAGTAAATTCTCTCCTTCTTCAGGCATTCCAGCTCTGATGTAGGCCATGACCATCGAGCCATATGATCTTTTATCCAAAGGTTCGCCGAGCAATTTTATCTCTTCAAAGTACCCCTTGGCTCGGTCATGATTGCCAGCCTTGCTGTACATGTGAACCATGGTAGTCAGAATTACTTGATCATAGATGAAGCCCCTTTGCTTCATGAGTGTGAGAAATTTTTCAGCATCTTCCAATAGATTGTGCTCGCCATAATAATGTATTATCTTTGTGTAGTCACGAATATTGACTTCAAAGGATTCTTCTAGAAGAGCATGTTTTGCAACCTAAAAATGCGTATAAATCCACTTATTAATTTTAGACTGTAAGGCATGAAAGAAATAAAATGTTTCACTCATAATACAAACAAATTAAGGTGCATGGATTCAGGTAAGAAAATGATAACCTACCATGAAAACAGTTGGATAAATATCATGTTGCTTAAATTTTCTTCCTATCTTTTCAACACAAAATAAATCACTCCCTTGCTTCACAAACTTACTCGACAGACCAGGAGGTTTAGATGGTTAGAGGAAAAAACTGCATTCCCCTTCCAATTACCAATCAAAGAGCCATGAAATGGACAACATATCAATTTCCATACTGCATGTAAATTTAATTTCTTATTTTATTTAGTTTATTAAGTTCACTACTTTGTGGTAAATACATAAACCTCAAACTTGCATCTTTGCGTGGGTCTTCACATTTAAAACTAACAAAATCAATGGGCTAAATACAGCACTACCATATGCAATTTGGATAGTTTGCATAGCTTCAAACCTCAGTACCAATAGTATATATGAAGCAAAGATAAAATGTGAAATACCTCAAGGTAAACAGGATGTTCCCTTATTTTCAACTCTTTCAGAACTGAAAGCCAGTCTGCTCTGGTAGGCTTCATTAACTTCACCCACGATCTCAAAAGATCAGATATGGAACCCTTTTCTGCAGAAAAACATATAATCTGTCTCATCAAGGCTTTGCATCGATTGGCCATCCCGAAAGGAAGTTTAGATATGGCCTGTTGTTGTTCTTTTGTGACATTTTTGCCAACCTCAATCCACCTATACCTTCTGTCATTGTCTTCTTTGGCTTCTTTAGCAACTTCCTCCAAACCAACACTGACTAATACTGAATCAAAACGGTGTTTACGCAAACCAAAATAAACGGGGTTTTGGCATAATGAGTTTCCTCGGGTCAGAACTCGACAAAATTTGGTAACATCATTGGTTATTGAGTAGTTTGGATAATAATAGTTGCTCAGTAGGTTATTGCAATAGGTGCCCATCATTATAGTGTGATCAAAACCAACACATGTTATCTCCTATGATATTCATCCAGAACTAGCTAGCAGTTGAAACATAAGAAGTTGATGAATGTTCTTTTTTTTTTTTATCTCAGCATTCACTTGCCTTGCAGTGATATCCTAAACATGCTCCTAAAATTCAATACAGAAGCAAACGTTGGTAATTAATTAATTAACATATATTAGTTAAGAAAAACGCTAACACAACTTATTATTCCTGTCGAAAAGCAAATTTTTCTCTCAAGCAAGATGCAAATTTTTTATGAGCAAAACTTAACAGAAAAAGGGTGTGAAGATCTTACAAAACTCACCGATTCAATGCATCACTCTGCGAGTTCCCATTCGCGGTTTTGTCAAAATAGAAGTCTGAAAAGTGAAAACCTCTCCTGCTACAGTTGAAAAGGACCAAAACCAATAAAAAGAAAAGAAAAGGCTAACGTTGTTTCACTCATTCGTATTCGAATTTGAGCAACCTCTTCTTTCTGGAACCTCGGGGTGGCTTGGATTCGGAGTTAGAAAATTGGGTCTCTTATCATCGTTGGAAAGAACACGGTTGAACAAGAAACACCGAAAAGACACAATTGCCCTCAACACGATCTACTTAGGGAGGGTTATTAAGTCAATTCACATACAAACTCGAAGCCTATCGCAAAACGGAACCGTAATCCTCAATCCAACACTGTCTCACTCTCGCCAGCATTAGCAATAACATGCGTTAGATCCAGAAAAACGTGACTCGCTCTCCCGCAACTCACTGAGTAAACTCGCCGCCATTGTCTTCGAGCTCCACCAACCGGAGGAGCAAAGCGAGATCCTAGGCGCGTTACTGAGTCGTGACTCGTCCATAACTCGGGAATGGCTTCTTCGGAAGCTGATTCCCGTCTGAAGCAGGTGCTCGTTCCCGCGCTCGAGAAAATCATCAAGAATGCGTCGTGGCGAAAGCACGCGAAGCTCGCGCACGAGTGCAAGTCCGTTATCGAAATCCTAACCTCGCCGCCGAAGCCTCAATCGTTGGTCTCCGACGACGCCGCTGAGCCGGAGGCTTCGGTTCCCGGCCCGATCCACGACGGCGGCCCCTTGGAATACTCCCTCGCCGAGTCGGAGTCGATCCTCCGCCCGCTCATCGCCGCCACGGCCTCCGGCGTCGTGAAGATCGCGGATCCCGCCGTGGATGCTGTGCAGAGGCTCATCGCGCACGGCTTCCTCCGCGGCGAGGCGGACTCCGGCGGCGGAGCCCCCGAGGCGAAGCTCCTCGCGAGCCTGATCCAGGCGGTGTGCAAGTGCCACAACTTCGGCGACGACGCCGTTGAATTGCTCGTGCTGAAGACGCTCTTGTCAGCAGTGACATCGATTTCGCTGCGAATTCACGGTGATTGCTTGCTCTTGATTGTGAGAACTTGTTATGACATATACCTAAGTAGTAAGAATGTGGTGAATCAGACAACGGCGAAAGCGTCGTTGATTCAGATGTTAGTGATTGTGTTTAGGAGGATGGAGGCGGATTCGTCCACGGTGCCGGTTCAGCCTATTGTTGTGGCTGAATTGATGGATCCTGTGGAGAAATCTGATGAGGATAATTCCATGACGCAGTCTGTGCAGGGTTTTATCACCAGGATTGTGCAAGACATTGATGGAGTTTTGAATCCGGTGACGCCGTCGGAAGCGGCGGCCGCGCACGACGGCGCGTTTGAGACCACCATCACGGCAACGGTGGAGGCTGCGAATCCGGCAGATTTGTTGGATTCCACTGACAAGGACATGTTGGATGCTAAGTATTGGGAGATCAGTATGTACAAGACGGCATTGGAGGGGAGGAAAGAGGAGCTGGTGGATGGGGAGGTGGTGGAGAGGGACGATGATTTGGAGATTCAGATTGGGAATAAGCTCAGGAGAGATGCCTTTTTGGTGTTCAGGGCTCTTTGTAAGTTGTCCATGAAGACGCCTCCCAAGGATGCGACTGCGGATCCACAGTTGATGAAGGGGAAGATTGTGGCATTGGAGCTGTTGAAGATCTTACTGGAGAATGCTGGAGCTGTCTTCAGGACTAGTGAAAGGTAAAATTTGTGTTGTATGCTATCATATTGCTTTACTTTTTTAGGGATTTAGTTTAAACTTTAAAGTTGCTAGCATGTTTGGTCTGTCAGGGTGAGGGCATTTCTTGGTTTAATTATGGTGATATACTGTGATAGACAACTAGGAGGTGTAATGCTGTGTTAAACATGGTACTGGAAAGTGGTAATGTGACTACATTTTGTCAAAGTTCTGTCAAGGTTGATAACTCAAATTTCGCTTTCATTTGGGTTGTTTACGTGAAAATGATATTGTGGAGGATATTTTGGGAGTTATGATATTTATGATGCTAGGAAAGACTGAAGAGAAGTTTTTAAATGTCATATTGGGCTAGTTTGTTTAAGCTTATTTTTCAAAATAAGTGGTTTTTTAAATAAAAATAAACAGTTTTATGGTTTTCTGATATGTTTGTCTAGACTGCTTTTACTTAAAATTAACAGTTTTTTGCTTTTTTTAAGAAGCAAATCTTATCTGCTTCTTTAAAAAGTGCTTATTTTGAAGTTGTTTTTCTTTAAGTTTAAACAAACTCACTCATTGTTATATTGCTTGATTAGGCTTCAAATGTGCCAAACACACACCTTGTACTTTACTTTCGGTTGAGCTAATAATCAAGATCCCACGTAAGCTATATATGATCTTCAGATTCTAAGTTCCTGGGTGAATATTTGGCTTCTCTCAGTGGGAACATTGTTTCAATCTCTGTTTTTTCAATTTTATGTAATTCCAGGATGCTGCTGTATAATAGCTGTTTAGTTTGTTTTTCATCACCCTACTGTTTGTACCTTTTGAAACAAGCAATTAGCAAATCTGGATTTTGCATAGATTTAAGGTATGGACAATTTGTGTGTTCAACAACAATCACAAAAGCCTTTTCCCACTAGGTGGGTTTGGCCACGTGGATCTATTGATGCCATTATGATCTATAAAAAATCAGGCCTTTAGAGAGACCATTTAAGATCTAAAGTCCTTTTAATGCTTTCACTTAAAGTTTTTCTTGGTCTTTCTCCATTTGATCCAATACATTTTACTAGGGTTTCTATTGGTTTTCATCTTTCATGACCAAACCTTGTTATGTCTGATTCTACTGTTCTACCATCTTTTCCTCAACAGATTTTTCCCTTAATACTGGTATTTTTTTAATCATATTCTTTTATGAACTTTAATTCTTTGCAACACATAGCTTATAATCTTATTGGCACTTTACCACCCCTAAATTTAGTACCAATACCATAAAGCATTGCTAACTTAAGTTTATGCAATAATTTTTCCTTTAAGCTTGACCGGCATCCATTGATCATAAATGACCCACCATTGTATTCACATACTTGTTTTAACCTCATGTATTTCCTTACTAGTCCAAACGTAAGCAACAAGAACTCTCTTCTTTAGCACCTTCCTCTAGACTTCTTTCGGCACCCTAGCATTGCTAACTTATGTTTATGCGATATGCAATATGCAATAATTTTTTTTTTCTTGCTGATAAAAAAAATCATATGCTTTTCTTGGTCAGTATACGACTGCTGTTGTGTATGAAAAAACAGAGTCAGGCTGCTGGCTTTTCCATGCAAAGAAAAGTAGAAACTGACAACGCACTCAACACAGGAAGGCAGAGTACTTTCTACTTGGGAAGATTTTTGTGTGTGCTTTTACAAGTGCAATGTGAAACTTGCTATGGAACTGTGGTCTTCTTGTTCTTGTGACTGTTAATAACTATCAAATATGGCATAAAATCATTCATGTAGTAGATGTATAGGATCTATGTATCAAATTATCCAAACTCATGCATGAAATTTTAGTTGTATTATATGTATTAGTGTTTTTTTTACCTTTTGCAATGATCGGTGCTAAGTTTTGGTTTCCAATCCTACAGTATCTTATGCATTATTCACAGGCATTAGCTTGGCTATGCTAGTCATGTGCAGTAGCAAAGTCTTCCTATTTCTTGCTATCAATAAAAGTAGATGAGAATGAATGCATAAAAGGAGAAATTCAATCTTGCACTCTATCAGCATGAATTATTTTAAGTTGTGGTATATACTGCTTAAAAATTCGCTTTTGTCCTCATAATTTGTAATTCATCAGGAATTAGAGTAATTTACCAGATCACATAAAATTTTGTCCATGATTTGCATGAGATTAATGTTGTGCTATTATATTTTTTTTTGCACAAGATGGACTATTACTGTGTTGTGATTTTTTAATTCCTTTAGTATTGTCTTTTGGATTTTGTTACTGTATCATTTTTTTTTTCAGTTTGAACTTCTTTTAAGCTCTCATTAATGAAAATTTACATGATCTTTTCTGTCTTTTAGGCACAACTGGACACTTTTTTCCTTCTATTTTATCATGTATCTTTCTGGGATGATAAAAAAAACACTACTGATGGTTGCATTGACTGGTGAAGCAGGTTTTTGGGTGCCATCAAGCAGTACCTATGTTTATCATTGTTGAAGAATAGTGCCTCAACTCTATTGGTCGTTTTTCAGCTATCTTGCTCCATCTTCATTAGTCTGGTATCAAGATTTAGAGCTGGACTGAAAGCGGAAATTGGAGTATTTTTCCCCATGATTGTTCTCAGGGTTCTAGAAAATGTTGCTCAACCTAATTTTCAGCAAAAGATGATAGTGCTTCGTTTTCTAGAGAAGCTTTGTGATGATTCACAGATATTGGTAGACATTTTTATCAACTATGACTGTGATGTCAATTCAACAAACATATTTGAGAGGTTTGCTATGTTTTATTTTAGTTGGTATACTCTATGAATTATATTTATAATTTATAATATGTATCCCCAGTTTATTATCATTTAATGTTCATGGATTGATTTTGTACTCCATTTGTGCTGGTGTAGATGTGGTTGTCTTGATTGTCAATTTGTCTATTCTGTACTTATATTTAATTGTTATGTTCCTCCTAGGATGGTAAATGGACTTCTTAAAACTGCCCAAGGTGTCCCTCCTGGTGCAACGACCACAGTTTTGCCACCTCAAGAGGAAATACTAAAATATGAAGCCATGAAGTGCTTAGTTGCTGTTTTAAAATCAATGGGAGACTGGATGAACAAACAATTGCGCATTCCAGATCCTCATTCAGGCAAGAAAGTTGAAGCAGTTGATAATGGCCATGAAGCTGGAGGTCTTCCCATAGCAAATGGGAATGAAGAAGAGCCAGTTGAAGGATCAGACACTCATTCTGAAATCTCCAATGAGGCTTCTGAGGTTTCAACTATTGAGCAACGCCGGGCTTATAAACTGAAACTTCAGGTAAGCAAGTGCAGAAATTTTGAAATTGCAAGCAGATCTCTGTTATTTCTTCAACTGTTTGACATCTAGGAAGCTAATGCTAAGTTTATGGCAGGAAGGTATATCACTTTTTAACAGGAAGCCAAAGAAAGGAATTGAATTCCTCATCAATGCCAACAAAGTGGGTAATTCACCAGAGGAAATAGCTGCTTTTCTTAAAGATGCATCTGGGTTGAACAAGACTTTGATTGGTGATTATCTAGGAGAAAGGGAAGAGTTATCCTTGAAAGTAATGCATGCATATGTGGATTCTTTTGACTTTCAAGGGATGGAGTTTGATGAGGCAATCAGGGCCTTTCTTCAAGGCTTTAGACTGCCTGGTGAGGCACAGAAAATTGATCGAATCATGGAAAAGTTTGCAGAACGATATTGCAAATGTAATCCAAAAGTCTTTTCTAGTGCTGATACAGCATATGTCCTTGCATATTCTGTGATACTGCTTAATACCGATGCCCACAATCCTATGGTGAAAAACAAGGTGCGATCTGTCAATTCTAGAAGTTGATTTTCATATGATTATGATTATGATATATGCAATGAGGTTCTTTTTGTTCGTTGAGTTATGCAGATGTCGGCTGAAGATTTCATAAAAAATAATCGTGGCATAGATGATGGAAAAGATGTACCAGAGGAATACTTAAGGTCTTTGTATGAACGAATATCTAGAAATGAGATCAAAATGAAAGAAGTTGACCTGGAAGCCCAGCAAAAACAGGCTGTGAACTCCAACAGACTTTCAGGCTTGGATAGTATATTGAATATCGTGGTCCGGAAGCGTGGGGAAGACAGTAATATGGAGACCAGTGATGATCTAATCCGACATATGCAAGAACAATTCAAAGAAAAAGCTCGCAAAACTGAGTATGTTCTCCAGTATTTTCCCATTATGTTGGAAGGATTCTTCTTAGTCAAATTGCTTTTATCAGGTCATGAATTAACCTTAATCTATTTTTGGCATGAAGAACCTTCTGTTGGCTTTTGAATACTTCCAAAATAATACACATACCACTTTTACTAGTATATATCTGTTGCTCTACATGGTCCATGTTGATTTGATGTGTGATATGTGAACCTGAAATGTTTACAGTAGGGTGTTTTTATGCTTTCTTTTGGATCTATTATGCCAATCAGATCATTTATTTGTTTGGAATTTTGAAGTTGATTTACTCCTCTTTTTATACTTCTTTTTCTTTCTATTATTGTTTGTTTTAAAATATTTTGGGGGGAAAAGTTTGTATGTGTGTGTTATTGATATTTATTTGCTTGCAATTTGTAGGTCAGTCTATTATGCAGCAACTGATGTTGTAATCCTCAGATTCATGATTGAGGTGTGCTGGGCACCAATGTTAGCTGCCTTCAGTGTTCCTCTTGATCAAAGTGATGATGAAATTGTAATAGCACTTTGTCTTGAAGGCTTCCGTTATGCTATTCATGTTACTTCTGTAATGTCCATGAAGACTCACAGAGATGCCTTTGTGACTTCATTAGCAAAGTTTACCTCCCTGCATTCTCCTTCTGATATTAAGCAGAAAAATGTAGATGCAATCAAGGTTGGTAAATTTATAATCCTTTTTTAGCTGGCTTATGAATAGCTCCAAATGAGGGGTAATTAGTGGTTTTAGTTTTGTTCTTATTTTTAAAAAAAATGTGTCATTTACTATTTTGTCTTTAGAAACTTATTTATTTGAAAAGGTTTAGAAAGGGTTATACACGTATATTTGAATTTGATGCTGACAACCTGTACTGCCTTCCCTTTCTTCACTCTTAATTATCTAAACACGGGGAAGGCAACTTTCAAACATAGTCAAGTGGTATTCCTTAAATATTTCTTTTTAATATGAAGTCATTTACATTGGCCTGACTTTTTGATGCTGTAGGGACATGTTTTAAATCGCTTTAGAAAAAATTTTCATTAATGCACTCTGTTGTAGAAGCGGTTATGAAGAACTTGTTAATTTTCACATTGCTGTACTTTTTGCACAAGGTGCTTTCAGAAGCAAGTTCTTATGCACCACCTTCACATAGTTTGAACAAGTGTTAGTTGCAAAATGGGTCCTTCTTGATGATTCAGAACTATCTAAAGCTTTATTCTTTTTGAGTTATTTTTCACTACTGCATATTAATTGAAAAAGGCTGTCTTTTTTTTAGTGAGATCACAAAAAATTGTGCTGCAATTTCAGTAATTGTTGAATTAATGGAACGTTTTGTGGAAGTTTTCCTGCCTGAAGTGAGAAAACATTATCTGAGGATGCTTATACTTAATTCCACTTAGGACGAATTATAAAATTTCTGAAAGCAAATGTTAAACTCTTGTGGATTTGACTTGAGATTTTGCACATGAATTGTTGATAGGTGATTGTTACTATTGCTGATGAGGATGGGAATTACTTACAAGAAGCTTGGGAGCATATCTTAACCTGTGTTTCCCGATTTGAACATCTACATCTTCTAGGAGAAGGGGCCCCACCAGATGCCACATTCTTTGCATTTCCTCAAAATGATTCTGAAAAAACAAAACAAGCGAAATCAACTATTCTCCCTGTTTTGAAGAAAAAAGGACCTGGGAGGATGCAATATGCAGCTGCCACAGTGATGCGGGGTTCATATGATAGCACTGGAATCAGCAGTAATACTTCTGGAGCTGTCACATCGGAACAGGTGAACAATCTTGTTTCTAATTTGAATATGTTGGAACAAGTTGGAAGCTCAGAAATGAATCGCATATACACTCGGAGTCAGAAGCTGAATAGTGAGGCCATAATAGATTTTGTCAAGGCTTTATGCAAAGTCTCCATGGAGGAACTCAGATCTCCATCTGATCCACGGGTGTTCAGCCTTACAAAGATAGTTGAGATTGCGTATGTATTATCTTTCTACTAATGCATGCTACTCCCTTGTTTCCCTCTGAACTTTATTTTCGCTCGAGGCTCTTGGTGATTAGTATGATAAATAATAAATTTAAGGGCATTTTTGGAACCTTGATCTTCTTGGCAGTTTCAATGTCCATTGTTGGTTATAATCCAAGAACTTTGTTTTCCTGGTTACTTTTTCTCATTTGACACATTGCCCCTTTTAAATCCCCAAATCTCATGCAAAACCCTTTGTAGGTTGGTAAAATTGATCATTTGAATTTTGAACTAGTATTCTTTCCAATTCCTGTAGATAAAATGTGAGTTTGCATGTGAAGAGACCAATTTTTTATGGGGAAACAATTTGTTTAATTTTATTGGTGAGGGAAAGATACTAATGCCCCTAAAGATGACATTGGGAAGGTGCAACTGATCCAGAAAATAAAAAATTGGGACAGAACATTAGGTTTATGATTTTGTCATTTGCGATTAATCAATGTTTATACACTGCTGCCTTAATTATATTGTTTGACTTTGAGGTGATTATTCTATAACAGGCACTATAATATGAACCGCATCAGGCTTGTGTGGTCAAGCATATGGCATGTTCTCTCAGATTTCTTTGTAACCATTGGCTGTTCTGGAAACCTTTCAATTGCAATTTTTGCAATGGATTCCTTGCGTCAGTTGTCAATGAAATTTCTGGAGCGGGAGGAATTGGCTAATTATAATTTTCAAAATGAATTTATGAAGCCTTTCGTCATTGTTATGCGCAAGAGTAGTGCTGTTGAAATTAGAGAACTTATCATTAGATGTGTCTCTCAAATGGTTTTATCCCGTGTCAACAATGTAAAATCAGGATGGAAGAGCATGTTCATGGTAGGGCTAATTTCTGTTCCATAGAGGGCTTCAATTTGCATGGAAAATGTTTTTGTCTGCTGAAGTTTTTCTTTCATTATTTCTACTCATTGCTTGTGGACTTAATTCCAGGTATTCACAACAGCAGCATATGATGACCACAAAAACATTGTACTCTTGGCTTTTGAAATTATGGAGAAGATTATTCGAGATTACTTTCCACACATCACTGAGACTGAAACCACCACCTTTACAGATTGTGTGAATTGTCTAATTGCATTCACCAATAGTAGATTTAACAAAGAGATTAGCCTAAATGCCATTGCTTTCCTTCGATTCTGTGCAACAAAACTAGCAGAAGGAGACCTTGGATCTTCATCAATGAATAATGACAAGGAAAGTTATGGAAAGATATCTACTCCATCACCTCGAACAGGAAAAGAGGGGAAACAAGATAATGGAGAGGTGACAGACAAGGATGATCATCTCTATTTCTGGTTTCCTTTATTGGCTGGTAAGGACATTGTATTATGTCCAGGCATGAATTAGAGCTAATCTAGATAGCTTATATTTTGTTACTAGCTCAAATGATTAGCGACTATTTTCTGCTATTCGCAATCAACCTTTGTTTCAATTTATATGAAGCTTAGTGGGTTATATATGTACTTATTCAACACCTATTTTTGTGCAGGTTTGTCTGAGCTTAGCTTTGACCCAAGGTCTGAGATAAGGCAAAGCGCCTTGAAAGTCCTTTTTGAAACCTTACGCAACCATGGCCACCTCTTTTCACTACCTTTATGGGAAAGAGTATTTGAATCAGTCCTATTTCCAATATTTGATTATGTTCGTCATGCTATTGATCCTTCAGGGAGTACCTCAGAGGTCAATGAAGTAGAGACTGATGGTCAGCTTGATCAAGATGCATGGCTTTACGAGACATGCACATTAGCCCTCCAATTGGTTGTAGATCTTTTTGTCAACTTCTATAACACCGTCAATCCACTTTTAAGAAAGGTGTTGATGCTCCTGGTAAGCTTTATAAAGCGCCCTCATCAAAGCCTGGCTGGCATTGGTATTGCTGCATTTGTTCGTTTGATGAGTAATGCTGGGGAGCTGTTTTCTGATGAGAAGTGGTTAGAAGTGGTTTTGTCACTAAAAGAAGCAGCAAATGCAACACTACCTAACTTTTCATTCCTTGACAGTGGAAACTTTGTGACTGTAAATCATGAGCATGCTTCAATGGCTGAAGATGACAGGGATCCTGCTGAGTCTGGCTCACATGATAATTTAGATAGCCTGAGGACTCAAAATCTTTATGCATATTTATCTGATGCAAAGTGCCGAGCTGCTGTTCAGCTTTTATTGATCCAGGTAGGTTTATTTTATTCCTCCGAACATTGTTAAATTCCTTATTGAAAGAACGGGCTAAAAAAATTGCCCAGTGGTAAAAATGAGGAAGAAGCCATAACAAATGTTTCACTTGAAGATGCTTTTCTTAGTATATATTACCGTCATAGGTTACTATTTTAGCATTACTAAAATTGTATATGCTCTAACAAGGAGGAATCATTTTCCATTAATACATCATTTCTGTTAAAAACATCAGTATCTAGTTTTTGAAAAATAATGTTAACGTGCTGAAATTGGCAGGCGGTGTTGGAGATCTATAACGTGTACCGATCTCAACTTTCAGCAAAAATCATACTAGTCTTGTTTGAGGCTTTGCATGATGTGGCATTACATGCTCACAAGATTAACAGCAATATTATTTTACGTTCAAAGTTACAAGAGTTTGGCTCTATGACTCAAATGCAAGACCCTCCACTGTTACGCCTGGAGAATGAATCCTACCAAATATGCCTCACATTTTTACAGAACCTCGTTGTGGACAGACCTCCTAGTTATGAGGAGGTTGAGGTCGAGACACATCTCATTCGACTTTGTCAGGAGGTCTTGGAGTCCTATATTGAAGTTGCAGGTTCTGGAAAAGTATCTGAATCTTCTCATGGTAGACAGCTGCATTGGTTAATTCCTCTAGGCTCGGGGAAGCGAAGAGAATTGGCTGCACGTGCACCGCTTGTTGTGACCACTCTTCAAGCTATTTGTAATTTGGGAGATATATCTTTTGAGAAGAACCTGGCTCATTTTTTCCCTCTCCTCTCAAGCTTGATAAGTTGCGAACATGGGTCAGCTGAGGTTCAGGTAGCTCTCAGTGATATGCTTAGTTTATCAGTTGGTCCTCTTTTGCTACGGTCATGTTGATTGCTTGGGGTTAAGATCGACCCTGAATTTTGAGATATAGGATATTCTTTCTCCAAGTCTCTTTTGTTCATATTTTCCTCCTTTCCTTTGCCTCGGGTTACTTGCAAAAGTATAGTTCCATAGTGTTTGAATAGTTGGTAGTGATTTTGTGTTTAGATATACCTTCCCGATTCTTCTATATTTTAGAAGCCTAGGGTTACCAATCCGAAATGATCTGTATTACCAGGAGGTTTAATGTTGTATCTTGTATGCTTAATTATTTTATCCCATTTTTCTAAAAGAATTTTGAGTTTTTCGTCCATTAATAATTTCGTTTGTCAAGTTTGATAATTTTCTTGTTATATTGATATTACTTTTCGAGTTGTGGTGCAATGCGCGAGATCATTTTGTTGAAGTTACCGTTAACGAGGAGTTTTTAATTCAAGAGAATTGGGATTTCACTAGATTAAGATGAATACAATTGTATATCTGGTTGATAAAAATTTAATTAATAGTTAAATTTGTCCTCGAAAATGTTAGACACTCATTATACATTGATTTTTTGAAAGATATAAATTCAAAATTTCTCTCTAAATGTGTGACATATTAGTTTTCTAATTAATTTAATGATAAATTGGTTTTTAAATTTTTTAATTTAATGTCATATTTATCTTTAAAAAGTATAATTTATTAAGAAATTGATATTTGAATATTATAATTTAATGATAAAATGGTCTTATAAATTTAACAGTATGATTAATTTATCTATATATTCAAAAATTAAATTTGTATTTTCTATTTTTTTTAAATCAATTTATTATTATATTATACTTTTGGAAACAAATTTGATTATTTATCTAAATTAAAAATAATAGTTTTATTCAATTATTATTTTTAGATAAATCAAAAAGAGTCATCTTTGATTTTAAAATTAAATTATGATAAAATTTAAACTTATTATTTTTATTTTAAATTTATATATGTAAAAAATACATTATTAAATAAAAATTAATATTTATAAAATTTATTATGTAAACTTATGTGTATTACATTAAAAAATTTAATGTTATATATACTAACATTAATTATTTTTAACATAATTGGTCTATTAACTCAATGGATTAGAACATAATGCTAATAACATGAAAGTCTCGAGTTTGAGACCTGTATACGTCATTATTTTGTAAATAATTTCGTAAATTTTTAATCCAGCTTGGGCAATCTATATGGTTCTTAGATATTGGATAATTCTATTATTACTAGGTGTATGAGATATTTGCTAGGTGTAGGAAGAAATTCTCATACATTTATTGCATGAATATTATTTTCTTAGGTTGGTCTCCCCTTGTAGTTGGAAGGGTAAAGGTTCTTACGGATTGGTAATCCATAAGGTGAATCCGTTCGAATTAAAAAATTTTAAAATGATTTTTGAAATAACGACTCAAGTAAATGTCAAACTTGTGACCTTCCAATTATAAATATAGTGCTCTAACCAACTAAGCTACTAAATCATTAATGTTAAAAGCTAATTAATATTGTTATATATAACATTACAAATTTTAATGCATATTTAATATACATAAATTTACATAATAATTTTTATAACAATTAATTTTTATCTAATAATATATTTTTTTACATATATAAATTTCTAAAGCATATGAACCTATGATTTTATAAAATTAAAATTTCTAATGTATATAAACCTAATATTACCTATGATTTTTAATTAAATCATGATTTTTATTTTAAATTAATTGTTCTAAAAATGCATATATTTGTAGTGAATAATGTATATATTTTTAATTAAAATCATAGGTCACAAGATCAACACCTGCTTGGGTCATTATTTCGAAAATCATTTTAAAAGTTTTTAATTTGTACGTAGGGATTACGAATCCGTAAGGTTTTTATGGATTCATAATTCGTAAGAACCTTTACGGATTACATACAGGACAAAATCAAAATTTCACTGTTCATGCTGAGTGTATTGGAAAAAAGATTGGTGTTGGAAGCAGGACCCTAGTTGGAATCTGGGTCCTTTACCAGAATCATGACTCTCAAAATAGCAGATTATTTTTTTTTCAAAAACAGTTTTTAGAAAACAGATTTTAAAATTAAATTGAGATGAGAAACAAACACATCCAAATAACAATACAAACTTACCGGCATCAGCAGAAAGCTCCCACGCTTAAATGTTCAGAACGATTCTTTTCTAACATAGGCAACAAATAAAATGATGATTTTCATTACTTACACAAATAAATAATCAATTATAAATACAATATTGGGCAGCTCTACGTAAAATAGTGGTAGTCAAAATTTGACCAACCAATGTTTAACAATATATTCTCACCTCCCCTGCCCAAAAATCTCATTTTTCTCTCCATCAATTTTCCCCCTCTATCAATTATACATACATGTAGCAAGGTGATGGCTAGACAGTGATGGCTAGACATAACAAGTACATCCTAAACCCCTGCTTCTCGTAACACAAAAATAGCAAGGTAACCAAGCATTAAACTGCCCCGCACATGTAGGAATAATTCTCAAGAACTAGCCTCACGAGCTGTGGAACAAAAATAATTGCGTAGTCCCAGGTACATTTATAATTAATAATCTATACACAATCGCCGCAATTCAGATTTGAATGTTGAGACAGAACCGAGAGTCCGACGAGCAAGGTTTCGTATGTCCTCCCGTGAACAATCTCGAGAAATCCGGACAAGCTCCCAAAGAGCACCTCCACTAATCAAGTCCTTTGCATTCACTTCTGTAGTATTTGTATAACGTTGGATGTTTAAAGTTTACAAGAATGTGTTTAGAAAACCTGAAACATTATGAGAAATCGCGTTACCATGTTGTGCCAAGTGGCAGAGTGCAAGCTCAATGTGACGCCTGATTGGTGCAGCTTCATTATTAGCATTTTGTACTATCCACGGAAGTGCGCCATCTTCTATCAAAAAGGATCTGCCACTTTTTATCCCTGAGAGTTCAAAATATAGTTGTAAGGGGTCCAAACTACCTCTTTATTTTGTTAATTTCTCTTTGACGCTAATAATATTTTCAGTGGCTTTGGGAAAGTAAAGTGGAGGGAGCAAATTGATCGTAGTGGCTTGCTTAGAAACATGAAATACACATTAAGTTGATCAATGCAGGACTGACATTTTTTTGGTGCATTCCCGAGTGACAACTTTGTCCATTTTCTATGTAAGTTAGTGCTTAATGTTTTCAGTATTGAGAATCAAATAGTTATGAGGAAAGTAGACCTTGATTAGAAGCTCGAGACTCGCATTTTGCAAAGTTAGCAATTCCTCGTGCAACTTGGGAAAGAACATCAGGATGTCCACATCTTACAATTCCCAGTAAAGCCTTAATACCTCCCTGAGATCTCAGAGTCATCAATATTCTATCTGTAGACCATGAAGACAAAATTATGAATGAACATCAAAAAAACATATATTGATGGAAATGTGAAGATAGCAATGATTTCAAATGCAATATCTACGAGAGCACCATCTTTAAATATGCTACAATGTAACAGAAACACTAAATGACTTGCTACAAAACAAAATGTACCATTTCCACATAGGTTAGCAATTGCTCCAGCAACCATTCGAAGAGTTTGTGGATCTTCAGCATCAGATGCAGTCATTGATAACAGTGTAATTCCTCCTTCAGCCATAATAAGTTCTTGATTAGCTTCTGATTTGCCACAAAATAAAGGAAGACAATATCAATACTAACATTAGCTAAATGCTCTGCCGCAAATAAACTGAGCTAGAACCAAAGTATTAAGCAAGATCCAGTTATCTAAAACACACACACACATTATATATATATATATATATATATATATATATATATATATATATATATATATATATATAAACACTACTATCAACATCACCATTCATAGCAAGATTGGCAATTGCCCCAGCAGCTACTCTGCGAACAGTTTCATCCTCATATCTTCGAAGAAGCATCAACAAGGAAGTAAGACCACCAGCTTCAACAATTCTCTTTTGATTAGCCTCTGCATATTAGATTGAGACAAATTACTAAACAAATCATACACATAAGAAAAGATGTATGAGCATATAATAAAAGACCAGAGTCTCGATTTCTGGAAGGCTTCAATGTGAATGCACAGAAAATGAGCAACGAATGAATAGTCTGGAGGGAAGTGAAAACAAAGAGACTGCACGTTCATTTCAACATTCACTTAAACAAATTTTATGGAAAATGAACACAGCAAAGGAAATTGTTTTTATAGAAAGAAAAAAATAGAGTTTTCCGGATGAATCACAAGCAATCCAAAATAGTCAGTGGCCAATATCTACCATTATCAAAAAAATAGATTACACAGCAAGATATACAACAAGCTGTCCTGTTTCCACAATCTTAAAGTTTGTTAGCCAATTGTAAGGAAACAGTTAATAGAAAGTAGATGATCAAATAGCAGAGCCTTAATATTTGGTTAACTTCTACCTTCAGCTGCTAAGTTGGCCACTACTTTCACGGCATGAATTCGTACATTGGCATCATCTGACTCCAGCAATGACAAAATCTTTTGCAACCCAACTGTTAAAATAATGTGAGTCATAAACATAGATGATGTAATGTTTCAATTATAACTCAAAACACTCATACCTTGCTCAAAGAGTGTAGCAACAGATGACTTTTGACCATTCGCAACATCCTTGAATTGGGAATGCCTAACTTGAGTTGTGGAAGAATCCATGGCAGAAAATGAGCTCCCAGAGCTTCCATTTTCCAAACACCTTCTCATCTATAGACATAGCATTAAATCATTCTGTACCATAGATTCAAAGCTATGCTATAAAGAGCATAATGTAGCATGCAGCTAGAGGCTATAGAGAGACCAAAGAACCTTGATTTTACAACTAGTACTACATTTGTTCAGAATAGGGTTATGTTTATGACTTATATTTGGTGCTCTGCTTGAGTTTGTTTCAAGAATTTTCTACAAATGATAGATATATTGAACAGCGTTGTGCATTTTATGGCCACTTTCCATTAAATCACTGAAAAGTCAATGACTCAATGTATGGAATTAGAATCCAAGCTAAAATGTAGTACTCAAGAATATGCTCAATGCTCAAAATCTCATGTCAAAATAAAACAAATACCTGGTCAGCTTCAAAGTTCAATTGCAACAATTGACTCCTTAGTATTATGATTTCTTCTTCAAGTCTTTTTTTCTGATTAGCCTCGTCCTCCAGGAGGTTGCGAAGCTTTATAATCTCCACATCACCTCCTACCTATACACAAAAAAGTTTCTAATATACCAGACATCCATTCTCGGAAAATGAAGAAACAGAAAAGTTTTCCAACTGAAATCTCACCTCTGCTTGTGTATGTTTCCCCAGCTGACTTTTTAGATGTTCTACCTCTTCTTCGGCTGCCTTCCTCTGATTTCTTTCAGTTTCAAGCAGCATTTTGACCTCAGCAACATCATCTGTAGAAGATGATGCAGGCCCCTGTGCCAAAAAGGCATAAACAACTGAATAACTAAAACCCCAAAAAAACGTAAAAAAGAAAACCTCTAAGCGGTGACTATAATAATTCAACCAGCCAATTGTTAAATTTTTAACATTGAGACCAGTGAAAATTTATGTGTAAATTATAATATTGAATTTACCACAGGGAACAAGTACTTAGAAAATACTAAAATAGGAGATTACTTGATATAAACATTTGTCATGAAAAAACAATCCCAATTTGATAAGCGGATACACGTGAATGGTTTCATATTTCATCTCCGGTTTTCCCTGTTTCCTTGTTTCCCTACTTTATTTAGTTTCCTTGTTTCCCTAATTTATTTGGTTTCCTTAAATAGCTTGATTGTGATTCCTAAACTTTAGGGATTGACAGCCTTTATGTATATAAATAAGTGTACAAAGCATTCAGGAATACACAAGAAATCATTCTTCCCATCTCATTGCACATAGCCAAAAAAAGTAGGTCATTACTTCTACCAAAACTATGAAAGCAAATAATCAAGAATTGGTCCAGCAACCTAGGACACACCCAACAACCAACATTCACCAAAACTGCTGAATAAGGAAATAGTAACACATGTTGATGTCTTAAAAAAAATGTCACCATTAATTTTTAAAAATAGTGGAAAAATAATCCACCTCCAAGATTTGCAGTGTTACTGTTAATATTGTTTCAAAATGAATATACCTCTCCATTATCAGCCACAAAACTATTACAGTCGTGTCGTTCTTGATTCAACACCAACTTCTGCTCCAGCTCCTTTACCAATTCCATGTACTCCATCTGGCATTTCAGTCTCTCTTTCTACAGGGTACAATCATACAACTCCATGTAAGACATTGAGCAAAGATTAGAGATGTTACCCAAAAAAAACCTACCAGTAACTTAAGTTTTCAAAAGAATAGGGCATAAAGATTTTGCACCATCTCTAACCTTTGCTTCAGAATACAAAATAAAGAAACAGAGACAGCATAAAAACTAAAAAAGCATAAAAAGAACGTTTGATGGCATAATAATGAAAATCAAACAAAGATAACATAGCTCATTCCTAGGACCTTAATAGCTGGAAAGGGATTATTCCAATACTTTACACCACCATGAAAAGGTTAGAAAAAGAGATAGGAGACAAGTCGCACATGACGCTCATCCTAAAATACTTAGTCCAGAAAATCTATGACATACAGATGCCTAAAACTTCATAACAATAATTTAAACCCTAGTCTGTTATTATACAGCATTATGCATAACAATACAAGACATTTCAAAACCATAAGACTTTAGCTTAAAAAAGAAAAATAATTTGTAGTCAAGATCTTTCGTATAGCTAATACAACAAACCTCTAATGCATCTGCAAAGTTCCTCTCAACCTCAGCAATACGACATTGTGCCTCAAAATTTACTTTTTCAACTTCATCCTCAAAAGCTTTCTGTTGTCTTTCATTTTCTGCAATAAGCTTATCTAATTGTATCTCAAGCTTTCGAGACAAGCTTTTATAATCAAATTCTTCCTTTATTTTCAGCATATTCTCAACTTTCATAGCCTGATGAAACAAAAATACACATTAATTCATCTGTCACAAAAACAGCAAACCATATCGATTATCATCTAAGTCTTTTCATTTTAAATAATGGTAAAATAAAATCACCAGAATTAAATATAGTTTGCATTTTGATGGGAGATATGCCAATTTAACAGTAAAAGCATCACCTGCTAGCCCTAGGAAACTCATTTCCCCAGGTTTTGCTTCTTGTAAGTCCTCTCTTTCCTGGGTTTTGGAGATGGTTCAAGAGTTCACATATTAAGTTTTGGGTAGACACTCAGGTGGGAGATTTTCCTTTTTCTGACACATTTCCTGACTCTATCATCTCTCCAATTAGCAGTCTCCTTTAATCCAGTCTTATTCCTCTTCTGAACCTATTGTTTCTGTGTCTATGTATTTTAAGTTTTTCAGAAATTCGAATAGGGAATTCTCTGAATTACAATCTCTTTTCAAATTGCTGGATTTGGTTTTGGTCAATTGACACTTCAGGTGTTTTTCATGAAATCCTACCATCCAGTTTCTCACTTCATCTCCTAGTAATGATTCCTTCTTCAGGAAATAATAGCTCCCCCAAAGGTTAAATAAATCTTTTGCATGGACTGTTGTTCCAAACTGAATTAATGTCAATGATTTACTTCAAATTTGAAGAACTCTCTAACGGCTTTCTATCTTGATTACTGTGTTGTTTGCAGATTTAGTTTTGAAAATGCTTCTCATTTGTTTTTGCATTGTTCAACACCATCCTTCTTTTGGATAGATCTGTTTCGTTGGTGGTGTTGCAGAAGATTAGATTTTCCCCATGGATCTCCAGAAGGCCTTGTGGATTAAATTTAGAGGTTTTGACACCAACAGAGAAGCTGAAAGGCTTTGGCATTGTGCTCAATTTGCAGTTGTTTGGCATATTCGGTTGGAAAGAAAAGCTAGAAATTTCACTAGTCGGTTCTAACCTTAGGAGATCTTTTAGTGTAGAATAGTACACTTCTTTGAAAGATCTTCAGATATTGGTGTGCAGTAGTACATGTTTTCTAGTTTTTATGTCTTTTGTTATTGGATTAATTTTTGAGGTCCTTTCTCTCTTAATATATTCTTTGCTTGTAATAATGATGATAACAAGTCATTCAAAATATGTGATGATCGCTTAACTACAATAAGGTACTTGAAATTGTTAGGGGGAAAATTAACTTGACAAAATGAGCAAATTAAGATACCAGAAAGAGTAGATTAATTAATGGTACAAGGAGGCAGAGGTGAATCTAAGGGCGTAAAATTAAATGCATTTAATGACCTTTGATGCTAGAGATCTCTAACAATGGCTTTTCAAAATATGTTCCAACACTGACATCAAAATACTTAAAATATAAAATATGCACAATGAAACGGGTCTAATGGAATATAAATTTAATAATGATATTTTAGTTTATATTGTATGAATAGAAACTATACATGAAAGTACAGATCTCAGATAGGAAACTGACCCTTTGGCCAAACAATATGGTACTAGAAGTCTCTCCTCGATGACGTGGAGATGGGCCAATAGTCACAATCAATGAAGTCCTAGCGGTGCCTGCAAACAGGAATAGTATCCAAGAAGAATATGGTATCTGATACAAAGACTAAGACAAAGATACTGTAAATATGTCAATCAAGGATTTAAGAAACCAGTGTTGTAAACCATAATGACATCTCACTAAATATTTGATCACATCAAGTTGAAGAACTGAAGGATATGATACTAAGATATCTCATCTGGAAAAGATTAAGGCATCTTACCTCCAAAAGAATCTCGAAGCATCCTGGTAAGCTTTGAATCACGAAATGGAACATGAGCATTGTTCTCTGCTAGAGCATTAATACATTTTCCCAGTGAACTAAGTGAAAGATTGATAGATTTAGCTTCCTCTAGCATGTGCCCTTCACTTCCTGGTTGGGTAAAACGGGGGAAATCTAAAGTTTCAGCACATACCAACTTAATAACAGAAGCTACCAAGACATTGAAGTTAAAGCAAGGACTACCACGGAATGAACATACCAATTTCAAAGGCCACAAGAAACAGGGAATATTGGAGCTTGTTTGGTTTAGAGAAAATGTTATTTATTTTCATTTTCTGTTTCATTTGTAATTAAAAAATGCCATCTTATTTTCATTTTTGTTTCTTATTTTCAAAAGTTCATATAGGAAACAGTAAAAAAAAAAAAATGTTCACTATTATCAAGACAAATATTTTAAAACAAAAAACAAATGAAAACGAGGTGAAAATTTTGTAATTAAAACTGAACAAAAATAAAAAAAAACATTTTCTCTAAGTAAACAGACCCTTAAAGGGTAATTGGTTGTTTTCCAAAAAAAAAATCAATTAATAGGCTTGTAACTAATAATTACAAAATACCACACTGTTTTCATTTTTTTCCCTATTTTAAATATTTTTTATGGAAATAGTGAAAGCAATCCTTCACAAAATAGAGAATTTATCAAACAAAACATTTCTCCCCATTTTTCCAATCCTTTTGTATGATTTTCACATCCATTTTCCTGGCTTATTTCAATGATTTTTCTAGCCATTTTTGCTAGTCCATTTGATTGATTTTTTTTCACTCATTTTCATCATTTTTCCAGATTTTTTTCCTGAAATTTTACATTTTCCCCTCTAACTTGAATTGTTCTTTCCTGTCCATTTTATTTTCATTTATCTGTGCTAGGGGGGCACCGTTTTGGAGCAATTTTCCTAATCATTCACATAGTTTTCTCTTCCTGCTCATTTGAATGATTTTTTCCTAGAATGTGGGTTTGAACCTAATTCAACTCCAAAAGCTAACTCAAAGGATGAGGATTGTCCTCACTCCTCACTTATATACTCTTTCTTAGTCTTATCTCTAACTGATATGGGACTTGGGGGGTTTTCCCAATATTTTTCCTCCCATTTTCCAGTATAATGCATTTTTCCAAATAGTCCCTTTTTAGTCATTTTTCTCTTCATCTCCCCCCTCCTTCTTTCATCCTTCTTTTCTTTTATCTTATTTCTCTTCTTTTTTTCAACCTCCTCATATCTATCATAGGATTCATCTACTACCGATCCCAATTAGCTTGGGTTAAAGGTGTTGTTGATGTTGATGTTGATTTTCCAGTATAATGCATGCATGCACACACAACAAACGCTTCATGAAGAGGCCACTCTCAAACAAGAACCATTGATTTATGACATCCACATTTACACGCATATACAAGTTTAAAGTTCAGTACGCACCTGACTTATGGACACGTTCTGAACCTGCCAAGTCTACCACAACCAACTTGCTCTTCCGAACAAGTGGTTTTGAAGGTTTAGTCAAATGAGAGGCATCACCATTTTGACTATACATATCTTCATTTTCCAAGACAGACCTCTTAATATGAACCTGTAAGAAACAATAAATTTAACAAGATTGGATATTATTTAAAGAAACAGAAAACAGTGAATAACTGGTTCACTAGAAAAGGTAATTAAAACAAAGAATATTCTTTCACCATTAGCATGGCATGACTGCGAGAAGATTCAGTATTCAATTTTGTGTTAGCAGCGATTCGATTAGCTTCACCTACTCTTAACAACTCCAAAAAACTATGTTGGTCTGTGATTTCTACAAGAGTTGCCCCGGGCATAGATACATCACCACTTCTTGGGTCTTCCACTATAGGAATATTATCATTTGCTGGATTCAACAAGTCCTGGAGAGTCTCCATGTAAAGCTACACATTTTTTGTAGACAAAATATGAGTAAAATAGCCTAGAATAGTTATAATACAAAACATAGAACACTTTCATGATCAAACAAAATAGGACACAACCTCAATGAATACTAGAAGATAAAACTCAATGATGCAAAAAAGCAGTATACAACCTGCAGATAAGAGACAGTGACAGAATCGGTATCTGGTGATAAGTCGGCAAAAATATCCTCCATGGAACGAACCATGATACCACGGTCAGAGGCGTCTACTTCTCCCAGTCGTCCAAGTGTAAAAGTTTTCCCAGTTCCAGTTTGACCATAAGCCATCACAGTCCCGTTATAACCATCAAGAACACTCTACAAACCAGACATCAAACATGCATTAAGCTATAGAGAATTGAAGAAAATGACGATATCTTGATGGATAGAATGCATTAACTATTAAACCAAGGAAATGATGTTATCAATTCATAAAGAACACTAATATAAAGCAGAATTAGATAGGGATATCTCAGTAAAGGATGTTCACGAACAATTAGGATATGCACCATTACAACAGACCTCCACAACTGGCTTAGCCACAACTTCATAGACACGTTTCTGTGATGCAAATTCGGTAAGCACCTCATCAAACTCATAAGTGTCTGAATCCCAATTGTTTCTACGAAGTTTCAGTCTTTTAAGCTGAAGGATATTAAAAACACAAAAGGCTAAACATTAAACAAGACTTATGCATAAAAAAATCCAAGAAGTATATCTATAAATCAAAGCAAAACTTGAAATCTACACACAGTTGTTAATCAAATAAAATTAATGTACCTCTGGTTGTAATTCAACACAGTCAGCAAAATCAGCATCCGCCATCATTTCTTCAGCATTCCGTGGTCTCAATCTTACTGCCACTCGAACTCTTCCAGGAACTGTACACAAAAATGTATAACAAGTGTAGCAATACCACCATACCAGATGGCACAATAAAAAGAGAGAATAAGATATAAAAAGCCACACTGTTTTCAAGCATTGGCTTTCATTCAAAATATAAAAAATAAGTATAATGATGTTGCAGGGAAACTAAACTTCTAAACCCTGATATATCTAGAATTCGTAGAATTATTACCAGCCCTTAAACTCTATACCTTCCTCATGTGATTAGCTGATCTGTAGCCTTTTCACTGTTATAATACCAAAAATCTTCTCCTACACAATATTTATTTACCAGATTGCAATAGATAGCAAATGAAACAGGAGCACGCATGAGCCCCAAATAGTTTAGTTGTTAGATGAGGAACCTGTGTTTAAAGTAAAGGCTCTGCCCTGAATTATTTTATGTGCCTGGATTTTAAGAGTGGTTTCTCTTCTACACCGAGTGGTACCAAAACCTGGTTGGTCCATATCATCTACACCGAGTGGCACTACCAATCATTAATGTAGTGCTCTTTTCTTTCCAAAATATCAACACTGGAACTTCAGTCAGATCCATATCATCTACATATGGAACAGGAAAAGCCTATGAAGTAGAGGCTGTCACCCAATATCTCTCAGGCTTTTAGGAATGGATTCTCCACTACACTACAACAGCATGTTCCCGACAAGCTGAGCATGGTCACAAGATTAAGTAGATATTTTTGCCTTTGATTATGTAATCTACATCTAAGATGCTACTTTGAGTCTAGCCTTTCATGAAAGAAAATACAACCTGTGTCATTTGGGTCTGGATATTAGCATTTCCAATGTCATTGGCATTTTAACACAAGCCCTCCCACCACACACAAAAACCTCACCAATCAAAATTCAAAAGCTAGTAGACATTGGCACAAACAAACTCTGCACTCACACCTTCACCCCTAGCTCTAATGACACAACATATCCAAAACTTCAGATCTAAAATACACTCGAGGTAGATGCGTAACTAACCAATATCCAGAGAGAGCAATGCATCTACACGTTTGGTCCTACATCACAAGCTAGCTTCTCAATTCATCTAATTATATCTAACAGTTTAAATTTAATGAAGAAAAAAAATAACACACATTGAACACCAGAGCATAAATACAGAAGCAACAAACAATGAGTGTTTGTATAAATACGAACAAAGCGAGCCGTGTCACTAAGCAATCGCTCTCAGAAGTGACAAACTCTGATAATTAGAGGTCATAATCATGAGAGAGCGGAATCTTCCAGAAATAGCGAAGGAGCTAGCGAGCTTCATTATTGCGTCCTAATCCTAGTTACTTACTAGTTAGAGCTTCATTACACTCTCTCTACCAAACACACTACACACACAAGTACACACTCGATATATCTCTGTCTAGGGTTTGGAGAGGGACTCACCGGCGTCTCCATTACGTGCGGCGGCGTTGGGGCGGCGAAGGGCGGATCCCGGCGAGGGGGACGATGGGCGGGGGCGGGGCTTGAGAGGGCGATCGAACTTGGCGCTTCCCCTTTGAAAGCCGTTACGGTTCGACGCCATCGTAGACGGAGAAGCGAGGTAGCGGTTTCGGAAACTCGAAGCGAAGTAAGGAAGAGAAGCAAGAAAGAAATGAAGAAGTCGTGGTGGGGCCAAAGGGGTGGGAATGTGGGGTAGGTGATTGATTGTGGGGCCCACTGTGACTTGGATCGTGCCTTGATAGAAAAAGAAGGGGGAAAAAATTACAAATAATATAAATTAAATAATTAATTTCACATTTGGGTTTGGGGAAAATAAATATGACATTTGGAGTACTTAAATATGTCTAAATTGGGCATGTCTTCATCTGTTTCTAATTCTGTCACTAACACTTTTTATAGAATATCGGAGTTTTTTTTTTTTAAATTCGTTTCTAATTCAGTCTCTAATTCAGTCACTAATACTTTTTTACAGAATATTGTGTTTTTTTAAATGTGTTCCGACCACAATATTGTAATTTTTTAATTTTTTTAAACTAAAAATGTTTAAAAATTTACAGTATAACTTTGTAAATAAATATACCAAAAAAAATTACTTAATTTGAGCTAATTTTTTATTAATTTTGTTGTTCAAATTAATTACTGTATATAATTAAATATGCATATAATTTTTAATTCACCCATGATTGTTTAAGTTGATGTTTTTATTTTTACATCTTAATGTCTGCAAAAAAATTAACCCAAATTAGGTGTACGATTTGTCTTTCAAACGGTCATAGCCCAAATTAGATGTACAATATGTCCTTCAAACAGTCATAACTTTTGATAAAAATGTCCCGATGGAGGCGTACGATATGTCAAAATGCTCGAAATTCAGAGAAGTAATTAAAAAAATTATAAAATATCATACTAATTAAATAATTAAAAAGTAAACAAAAAGGAAATTTTTGATGATTGAATCTTAAATTCTAATTTTGAAGCACTTAGAAGCATTTTTTGGAAAAAAAATAGTTGACCAAATTTCCTTTGGGAGCTTGCCTAGGCCTTCTCCTCTCAATTTTGAGTGTCTGGCCACCGGTTTCGCCTCAATCGGACATTCCAGTCAAAAGTTATGATCGTTTGAAGTTCGTTCAACACTGCGCATCCCTGACACGTGTCAAAATCAGGTGAAACACGTGTCCATCTAGACGTGTTTGAGTATCCCAAATGTTAAATTTGTTTCCCCCACCCCAAATGTCAAATTAATTATTTAATTTATATTATTTGTAATTTTTTACTGAAAAGAATGAGATTTGCATCAGCGACCACGATTGTTTCCAAGTAATCAGATCGAATATTAATTCCGTTTGAAATGTATAAGTGTTTGCTAGTTTAAAATAAGATGAACACGAATTCTTTCCCTACATAAATCATATTTTAGTTATAAACACATCAACAACTTATATCACTATGTCATCCTTTGGTTATAGAGAGAGTGTGTGATATGAAAGTGGTGATGATGCTGTTGCATTTTTTTGGACAAAATTTTAGTTGGCGTGTCTGGAACGTTTTTGTGTTGTTTTTAGAGTTTTATCCAATAATTAGCACCTTAAGTAGTAATCAACTAGCGAAATTTAAGTCACCTATATTTTTGGGTACTCAAATTTTATATCGGCTTTAAATTAACTTGCCGAAGGACAAGGTTGTCTGGCTATATCTTTTACCATGACATCATTTTATCTATTAATTACTTTTTCTTCTAATCTAAAAATACGAAATTAAGATACTTATTTAGTACTATAAATTATTCAAATAATTATTATTAAGTCTCTGTCACATTTTCTTCTTAATATCGAAGCATTAGTTTGATTTTATCGTATATTAATGAGGTGGATATAAAAAGTTCCCTCAACAATGGAAAACATATTCAGAAAATCCAAAAAATGTGATTGACACATTTTTGTTTAATGGTTTGTAAAATGTTGTTCGGTAAGAGTGTGATTGGTGTTGGGTACGGAATAAAAGAAAATAATATAGTTATGATTGGATAAGTTTTCTTAGAAATATTTTTAAAAAAATGAGATGATTTTTTTCACAAGTAAAAATAAGTCATTTATTAACTAATTTTTAGAGATTTACCAATATAACTTCTTTAAAAAATTAGATAATATCTACAAATTAACTAATAAAAAATTTATTTTAATTTATGAAAAAACTCTTTTCATTATTTTATTCTTCTAAAAATACTTCTAAAAAAATTTACATCAAAATATACCATATCTCATGTTACAACTCACACATGTATATTGTCCGGAGGTTGCTACCTAAGATTATGGTAGGAATTCAAATTGAGTAATGATAAATAGGAGTGTTTAGTTTAATAAATGCTGAACATTTTATATTTTATTTTATTTTATCCTTTAGCAGTTGAATTTAATTAATAGGGAATATTGCATCATTTACCTATGAATTCCAACTATAGCTTTTATTTATCTTTGAAAATTTAAGGGAAATTATGTCTTAACTAATCCAAAGTGCTGAAAAATCTTAGACACACTATTATTTAATTAAGATTTTAAGCCCAATAACCTATCAGACCTCCTTCTCACAATTTTCATTTCATTCTCTCTTAAAGCAAACGTGAAAAGAAATTTCTCTTTGTTACACTCCCCAAGGACAAACTCATGACACACATAGCTTGTTCATTTTCTCCTTTTTCAACGAGACACCAACACCCACTATCTTTCTCGTTTCTCTTCAAACTCACTAACATCCTTGGCGCGCGTTTTGCTCTTTGGGGTCGTATAAATCAAAGAGAAGGAAAAGAAAATCAAGCCAATCCTACTCCAACTAATTAACCTAAGGTGAGGGAGGAACTAGGAAGGTAATATAACCTATAATTTACGGATGATAAAGTGAATCTACTCACTCTTTCAGTTTTAGCTCTCTAAAACCTTTTCTATGTGCTTGATCTTATTTAGAGCTTTAATAGGTTGAAAAAAAATTAATTTCCGTAAACCCTTCTTTTCTGTACATTCTGTGCATGTTGGTTTTGATGGGTTGATCTTCAAGTTTCTTAGTTATTTGAGTGATTGATGATGTTGAGTGATGGAGATATAGTTGCATACAAGGATCCATGAGATTAAAGCATCTACATGACCCTTTGATGGTATTATATATATGGACTATGGATTATATATGTGAGTCCAATAATTTTGGCATGTGATTCATCTTATATGCAACTTTTACATCTTATCATGTAAAAATACCACCATAACTTAATAATCATATAAACAACTCACAGAAACCTCAAGTATAGTCTTAAACTTTTACACACTTTTATTTTTTTCTGAAAAATATTAACTTGAACGTTGCAATCCTTTAAATACATTAGCAAAAATCAACTCGTACAAACTATAAAAAAAAAATTACTCGAATATTCTATCCTTAAACTAGTGTATTTAACACATTCAGAAGTCTTCAACTTACTTATCTCAACCAATTTCCAGTGTTTGGTATTGTGTTATGTACCATTGGACGCACGTATAACCTATGCGACAAAGACTAGCTTATCCGTAATTGGGGTGTTTGATGTGGAGAGAGTATAGGATTTGTTAGGAATAAATATGTGCATGTCTAATATTCAATTCACAATGTAATTATTGTTTTTGTTTTTATTGTCATGATTTTACTACTTAAATAAAATAGCTAAATTAATAAGGTTGTTAATTAAAATCATAGATTTGTTTTGATAATAGAGATTATGATAATGAAAAATAAATTTTTTATAATTTTAATCAAATTTGTTATTGATAATATATTTATTATGAATAAGATATTCATAATTTGGATAAATTAATATATATATATATAATGGTCTTTATTATATAAAAATTAATAGATGCTATTTATTAAATTACATATGTGATCTTTATTAGATAAAAATTAATAGATTTTATTTATTAAATTACATATATAGATAATTAAGTGATTGAACATAAGTGATTAATGTATTAAAATTAATATTAAATTATTTGGATAGTATGAGTTTGATCATTGATCAAAATAATTATTGATCAGATTTTACTTATAATTATTTCCAAATAAATTTAAAACTTAGATAAAATGGAAAGATTAGAAACAGATCAAATCGGTTTCCTTAGAGATGGTTCCTATCTAAAGGAATACTTGCGTCATTCCTAAAACATTACTTTCACCCTCATTAGATTGTGTGTTTTATATTGTTTCGCTTCTCAGTAGTTTGAAACAAAACTTAGTTTCGTTATTTATATAGCTTGAGTCTTCATATAATTAAAGAAAAGTTGATGATTCAACAACTTTGGTTACACAATTTAAATTTCTCAATTTGATTGTTATAGTATATTTTTGCATAACATAAATCTTTTTATTCCATTAAAAAGTGTGTTATGAACGCTCCCTTTAAATTAATAGGATACATGTTAAATAATTCGTAACAAACATTCGTTAGAGGATAGTTTATGGATTTTGAGTCCCATTTATGAGTCTACTTAGATACATTGTTTTCAAATTGGTGCCCCTAAATTGGGCTTTTTAAAGTATACTTTGTCATTTTTGGGTCTCTAAGCACATATTTTTGATTGGGTTTTTCTTCCTACACTATATGCTTTTCTACATACACTATATTTTAATAGTGTATAATCGAAAATACCCCTGTGAGTAATTAACTTAGGTTTAAATTTTTAAACTGTACAAAACCTTCAGCAGCTACGCGTTCGACTTCCTCTGTGGTTTCTTCCTTTGTGCTTTCTTCTTCTTTGTGGTTGTGTGACAATGGTGGCATTGCTCTTGTGCATGGTGGTCGTTGGAGTTGCAGGTGGTTGGTGATCGTCCTTGCGCCGTCGGTGGTGGTGTTTGCGACACAGTGACCGGTGAGCGTCGTTTGCTGTCATGGGGTGATTACAGATTGGGGAATCCGTGGGTATGATACGGATTAGTCAATCCATAAGAGGGGTTTGGGGGACGTAGGGATTAGCCAATCTGTAACCTTCACTACTAAAAAAATAGCTTTTAACATCGCTACTTTTACATCGGTTATGTGAAAAACCGATGTTAACAAAACGCGGTGGCAAATTCGTAATTAACAGGACCAATTTAACATCGGTTTTTCATAAAAATACCTAAAACCGATGTTAACCGTTCCACATTAACATCGGTTTTCAAGTTTTTACAGGAAAACCGATGTTAAGGTTAAGTAGTTAACATCGGTTTTCAAATTTTTAAAGAAAACCGATGTTAAGGTGCAATAGTTAACATCGATTTTGAGATTTTTTAAGAAAACCGATGTTAATGTGAAGTAGTTAACATCGGTTATTAGTTTTTTTAATGAAACCGATGTTAAGGTGTACTAGTTAACATCGATTTTTGAATGAAAACCGATGTTGTCTTTGTTAAAATAAGACATCATCCCCCAAATCAAAACCAGCTCTGTCGCGCGCTTAAGTTTGCCCTGTCATCCCTAACCTAAGCTTTTGCAGTCGCCTCCTCATCCTTCACCTCTGCACCTCATCCCAAGCCGTCGCGACCTCATCCCAAGCTTTCACTGTCACCGGTCACCGTGACGACAACTCACATTGTTTTGCTCGCGACCTCAGGTACTTACTTTCCCTAACCTCAGCTGTTACAGTCTTTTGCTCTCTTCTGTTCGAGGTGCATTGGCAACTCACATGTGGTTCGTATTCGGGTTTTATGTTACCACCATGGATTTCCAAAGTAGGAGTCCTCATTTGCTTGAGACCGTGGTTCGCATTGTTGGTCATTTGCTGGAATTGGTTTTGTTTGGTGTTAATTGTTTGTGGTAGGGTATGTAGTATGTGGTTTTAAGATGAAACGTTGGATATGTAAGATGTACATTTGTAGCATTGATGGATGTATATGCGTTTGTTGGATTGATGCTTTGTTTTGGTTTATGAAGCTTGCTTGAGTGAAGACTTGAACCAGTGCTGGGAGGTGCTTGCTGAACCAATTCAGACTGTAAGTATATGGTTCTGGCTTTATATGTTTATTTAGTTTAATGTATTTGTATTTTATATGGAATGCTTAAAATATACTGAAGACTTAGTTCTTTGTGGTGATGCTATTTACTTCATGGGGTTCAAGTATAATAAAAGAAGCAAAATATCCTTTTAACTTAGCATGTTATCCAGACCTTGCTTGGAATGTTGAGCTAATAATAAACTTGAAAATGAAGTGGAGGAGACTGTCTTGAGATCTGAAAGTTGTGGTGGATGTATGTATTAAAGAGAAAATTGAGATAACATTAATATAACAGTAATAGTATTGTGATTTTGGGTTGGTTTACTACTTTCATGCATGATATGATTGAGAACTTGTCTCAGCGCATAAATTTGGTGTAGTATATTGGAAAGCTCATTTTGTTGTTGTTGTTTCTCCCTTTGCCTCCTTTTGATCTGCTTGCTGTCAAGTGCTTCTTTGGATGCTGGAATTGAATTTCCATTCCAAAGTGTAGCAGAAACTTCCTTAGCTGTCTCCCTTTGCATGTTCAAATATTATGCTTACTGGTTTTTTGTTTTTTTCTTTTCTTTTATTCTTTGATGTACATAATGCTTTGTTATGCATGGCTGTTAAGTATTTATTCTTCTATGAGTATACAGTGAGAAATACACTAAGATAGCCCTCACTCTCTATTTGCACCCCTGGCATGCCACGGCTCTACTCCCTACAAACCCATATTCTCCAATTTTAATCTCTCCAAACTTCACCATTCCTCCTCAATCTTCACCATTTCTGGGTTCAATAAGGCTCCCATGCTATCTACATAAGCTGCATGTTCCATATCCACATTTGCAACCATCAACTACATCCACATCACAAACCAAAACGATCCACTTGTCATGTCCATAAAATAGTCTCCGACAAAGGTTCTAATGGCCTGCCATGTGCTGTCCAGTGTCATCCTTTGACTCCATATTGGCACTGCTTCACCTGCTTTCTTCCTTCCTACAAGAATCCATTTGGCTATCACACACACCAATGCTGCAGCCAAATTACCAACTCTTATCTTGCTTACCATGTCTGTCTCTTCTTTCCCTTCATCATATGAAGTCTTCACTGAGTTCCTTATGACAAATTGGGACTGTGAGCCAATGTAGACCCCACCCTCTTGGAGTGTAGAATTCATTGGAGCAACAGAAAGTGCACCAAGAATGACATTCCTCTGGACTAGAGAACCAGGGAGGATTAGACTTTGACTCCCGATAACCAAATTGTCCTAAATCTCAATTTAATGACAGCTGATATAAATTAGTCCAATAAGGAGCAGCTGCAGCATGTAATAAATAATAGTTGAATGAAAAAGCGTAGCTACAAAATACCTGGTGGTTAGCATTGCATGAATAACAACTTAGGTAAAAGAGTATGACAAAATAGAGGAGGTTTCAACAGTAGAAGACAGACATACACACATACACACCATTTTGTTCAATACTCTGCAACTCAACACAGACACACACATACACATATACACACCACTTTTCTGAATATAACATGTTGACTTATCAATATCTATCATTTGTATGTAGTTGGCCTTTGCCTCTTTGTACCATCATCACCAGATTCATTGTTGGACACTAGTATTCACCATCAGCTCAGGTACTTACGAATGGCTTTCATCCTTTTTTAGCTTCTACATGTAAACTGTTTTATGCCATTAATCAGTATGTCTATATACAAATAACGAGCATTATGAGTGAACCGTAGTTTCCCGTTTGAGTTCATTACAGTGATTCTTTCGGACAGTTTGGATTAATCATTGTATTGATTCTCGAATTGTCCGTTTGGACATTTTGGGAAGGCTCATATTTTTTTAGTATATTCCTATGTGTAGGTTGTGCGTGTTGTCTTAAATATGATGAAATTTCGATACAATGCATTTCACTTTGTTCTCCGGGTGCATACTTGACTGTGGTGGAACTGATGTCACTGCTTTCATTTCGTGTACTTGGAGACCAAAGTGAAATGCTGCCGAAATTTCGTGAAATTTAAGATAAGACGCTCAACCTATACATATGAATATACTTTAAAAATTTGTCTTCCTGAATGGGATAGGACCACCACCTTTAATGAAAAAAGTGAGGTTTGCATGCATGGAATAACATTGTGAGTATCACACAGTTGTTAATAACATGGATCAAAGTTGGATGAATGCAAATCGCATGACGGTTGAGTACGAAGAGGGCGTTGAAAATTTCTTGCAATTTGCCTTCGAAAGAAGTCGACCGGATGGGGATGGAAAATATTTCTGCCCCTGTATCAATTGTTTGAATGGTAGACGACAATCACTAGAAGACATGCGGGAGCACATTCTGTGCGATGGGATTAAGAAGACTTATACGACATGGATATGGCATGGTGAATTGACAGACACGCAGAGGCTCTCGCAGACTGAACGGGTTGATGTTGACGTCGGAGATCGACTGGAGGATATGATTCGTGATCTGGGACATGAGTCTTTTCAGCAAGCCCATGCCCCTATGTATGATACGTTAGAGAGTGATTCGAAGAAGCCGTTGTATCCGGGGTGCAAAGACTCATTGACACTGTTGTCTGCGGTGTTAACTCTTGTTAATGTCAAGGCCAGATATGGGTGGAGTGACAAAAGCTTCAGTTCACTGCTTGAGGTACTAAAGGACATGCTTCCAGAGGAAAACACGTTGCCAAGCAGTTACTATAAGGCGAAGAAGATACTTTGTCCGATGGGTATGGAGTATAAAAAAATTCATGCCTGTCCTAATGACTGCATATTGTACAGAAATGAATTTGAACAAATGCATAAATGCCCTACGTGTGGGGTATCACGGTACAAAGTGAAGGACGATGACGAATGTGGTAGTGATGAGAGTTCAACGAAAGGCCCTCCCGCAAAGGTGTTATGGTATCTTCCGATCATTCCTAGGATTAAGCGTCTGTTTGCTAATGAAGATGACGCAAAAGACCTTACATGGCATGAAGAGGGAAGGAACTCTGATGGGATGCTCCGACATCCGGCAGATTCAGTTCAGTGGAAGAAGATTGACCGTTTGTATCCGGAGTTCGGCAAAGAGCCAAGAAATCTAAGGCTTGCACTTGCCAGTGATGGAATGAATCCGTACGGCAGTTTAAGTACTCAGCACAGCTCTTGGCCTGTTTTGCTTGTCATATACAACCTGCCTCCTTGGTTGTGTATGAAGCGGAAATACATGATGTTGTCTATGATGATATCAGGCCCAAAACAGCCAGGAAATGACATTGATGTTTATCTTAGTCCGTTGATTGAAGACTTGGCAAACTTGTGGGATGAAGGGGTTGCAGTGTTTGATGGTTATCGTAAGGAGACATTCAAGTTGCGTGCAATGGTATTTTGTACCATTAATGATTTTCCTGCATACGGGAATTTGAGTGGATACAGTGTTAAGGGCCATCATGCATGCCCTATCTGTGAGGAAGACACCAGTTACTTGCAACTTAAACATGGAAGAAAAACAGTTTACACTCGCCATCGACGTTTTTTGAGACCTTATCACCCTTATCGGAGATTGAAAAAAGCATTTAACGGAAGTCAAGAGCATGAACTTGCACCGACTCCGTTAACCGGGGAACAGGTTCTTCAGCGGGTTGAGGGCATCCATACTGTATTTGGAAAGACTCAAAAGAAACAGAAAGGAAATACATGCTTATGGAAAAAAAGGTCCATATTGTTTGAGCTTCCATACTGGTCTGATCTAGATGTTAGACATTGTCTCGATGTTATGCATGTGGAGAAAAATGTGTGTGACAGTGTTATCGGCACGTTGCTTAACATTCAAGGGAAGACAAAGGATGGTTTGAACACTCGTCAAGATCTTGCTGAGATGGGTATACGTGAGCAGTTACATCCTAGGTCCGATGGTAAAAAAATTTACTTGCCTCCAGCATGCCACACTTTGTCAAGAAAGGAGAAGATAAGTTTCTGTCACTGTCTACACCGAGTTAAAGTGCCACAAGGATACTCTTCAAATATTAAGAGCCTTGTACAGATGAAGGATTTAAAACTAGTTGGATTAAAGTCTCACGATTGCCACGTGTTAATTCAACAACTGTTAGCCGTGGCGATTCGAAACATTTTGCCTACCAAAGTCAGACATGCTATAAGTCGCCTGTGCTTTTTCTTCAATGCCATTTGTACGAAAGTCGTGGACCCTGCAAAGTTAGATGGCTTGGAAGAAGAGGCCGCAATTATCTTGTGTCAGTTGGAGATGTACTTTCCTCCCTCGTTTTTCGACATTATGGTTCACTTACTTGTTCATCTGGTGAGGGAAATTAAAATATGTGGACCAGTTTATTTACGGTGGATGTACCCGATCAAGCGATACATGAAGATCTTGAAAGGGTATACAAAAAACCTACACCGTCCTGAAGCATCCATAGTTGAAAGGTACATTGCAGAAGAAGTGGTTGAATTTTGTTCAGAGTACCTTCAGAAAGCAAAACCTATTGGTATTCCTGAGTTGCGACATGAGGACAGAGTGGGAGGGAAAGGTACACGAGGGCTACATGTTGTAACGCCCTCGTTGCAGGAATTGTATCAAGCTCATTTGTATGTCTTGAATAACAGTAATGAAGTGCTGCCATATATTGTTCGTCATGAAGCACTACTTAAGGAAAGTAATCCAAGAATGACAAAGAATAGGCTGTTGAAAGAGCATAACAAGACATTCTTGAATTGGTTTAAAAATACAATATTTGCTGATGAATCTGCATCTGAAACACTGAGGAAGTTAGCAGATGGCCCAAAAAGAAATGTGAGAAGTTGGCAAGGGTACGATATCAACAAGTACTCCTTCTATACCAAACAACAAGATGGGAAGAGCACCATGCAAAACAGTGGGGTTAGCCTAAGAGCTGAGTCACAGCACTTTGCTACTGTCAATGATGACAATCCACGTTTGGCATCCTTGCCTTACTTTGGAGTCATTAATGACATATGGGAGCTTAATTATGTTACTTTCTCTGTCTGTGTTTTCAAATGCATGTGGGTTGATGTCAACAGTGGTGTGCGAACCGAGGATTTAGGATTTACTTTGGTAGATCTTAACAAGCTAGCTTACGAAGATGAACCTTTCATCATGGCAAAACAAGCTAAACAAGTCTTTTATGTACAAGATCCGTGTGACGAAAGGTGGTCAGTGGTACTACACGGAAAAACCATTGGCATTAATCTTGACGACGATGACTCAACCGGCGATACAAGTGTGCCTCATTTCTCTACACAAATAGCTAACGTAAACACAGAAAACGAGGTTGACGATGTTCACGCAAATCGTAATGATCATGATGAAGGAGAATTAATTAACATCAGCTAATGTAATTTTTGTTTGTTAACTATTTTTGCCTTCTACGTACAATTTCATATGTGTTCTTGTAACTTAACTTTTAAGTTAACTTTACTGATCTGTGTTATTGTGTTTTACAGGATCATGACTACACCACCCAGTTCCCCTCCGCGTGCGGAGCCACCACTTCCTGCTCCTGAGTCAGCACATCCTCCTCCTGAGTCAGCACCGACTAATGCTGACTCAGCACCTCCTCTTGAGGCAGGACCTTCGTCGACTACATCGAAGAAGACGAGGAAAGTGACACGGCTGAGGTCACTGGCTACTAGAGCTCCTGGTGCTGACAGACCGGTGGTCCATGTGGATCCTAGCACAGGGAAGGCTGATGGTCCTCAGGCAAAGAAATTGAGGACATATCTTGGGATCGTGGCCAGAGATAAGGTGGATATCACCCTTCCTATTTGGAAGGAAGTGCCTTCAGTGTAGAGGGACTTGATTTGGGAGGACATTCAGGTATTACAATTTAAACCATTACACAATTAAAATGTTGTTCATGTTAGCTTAAATTGAAAATAACTTCCTTTTAATGCAGGCTGAATTTGATATCCCTGAAGCGTCCGACCAACGGACAAAAAAGAAGATTCTGCAGACCGTGGGTGAGCGGTGGAGGCAATTCAAATCAGACTTGACGTGGAAATGGGTCCTCGCAGAAGGCAACGACGACGATGCCGACGCTGTTTGTAGTAAATACGGCATCAGTCATGAACAGTGGACCCAATTCTGTCAGAGTCGGCGAGCAGCTTCCTGGGAGGTATGTTCTTTTACAAAACCCTACAATTTCGCATTTAGGTTGTCATACAGTCTCCGATTTACTAACCCTATGTGTCTACCTGTTACAGGATGTTAGAAAGAAGGCCCAGGCGATCCAGAAGCAAAACACCGCACCTCACGTGCTGTCACGCGGGGGTTACGAGTTGCTAGAGAAGAAATTGATGGAGGAAAAACAAAGGAAGCAACTGGAGGGAGCAACTCGTGATGACAGCACGGAGACCATCATTCATCCTCCGTCCCCTGTGCGCCGGCACGTGAAGTGGAAGCTTGCTCGCACGAAGAAGACCGGCGAGATGACTTCGGAGGCGGCACGACAGATTGCTGAGAGGATTGTAAGTCACACAACATGCTCATACACATTTAAGTAATTTTCGTGTCACTAATTGTGACTCAAATTGATGTTCTTATTTTTATTGCAGGATTCCCTGGAAGAGCAATCCACACAGGGTTCTTTTGTCGCCAGTGGTCGCCAGGATGTCCTGGCTGCTGCCATTGGACGACCTGAGCATCCTGGCCGTGTCCGTGGTGCTGGAGCTGGTGTGACAATCAGTCAGTACTTTGGACCGGCTCCATCATCCTCTCGGAAGTCGAGGTCTTCATCCATGGCGCCTGAGGACTTGGATCGCCTGAAAGACAACATCAGGGTCGAGCTGGAGCAGTCTATCACTGATCGACTTACACAGTCGATCACAGAGAGAGTCACCCAGCAGGTGATGATGAGCTTCAGCCAGCTACAGTCCCACATCCAGTCTCAAGCAGCCATTCAGCCTCCGGAGGTACAGTCATGTCCCCTTGGTGCCCGTGTCAGCACCAAGGGAAGCTGTGTCGATCCCTCGGGCAATGACCCTGACACGGGTGCATCTGACAGGCGTGGGTTGTATGTGGATGACAATCCTCCCCGCCTTGTTGCCCTTGGTAGAGTTCATGAGGGATCGACGACTGTGCACAGCGTCCCTCTTGCCGCTGGTCAGGTAAAGGTGAGTGTTGAGGAGGTTCACGATGCAGACGCTCCCGTCCCTGTTCCCACTGACGAGGTTGTGTTAGTGGGGCAGGCACTTAACACTTTCCTTGCCTGGCCGACACATCTTGTACAGACAATTTTGACCCAGGTTTTGTTAGTTTTCCTTTATGTGTTCTACGTTACGAATGATTTGTCATATATGAACTTAACATGATCGCTCACCCTTGGTTGTTAACTGTGTAGGATAAACAAGAAGCCAAGGGACCGGCAAAACCCGTAGATAAGGCGGAACGTGCTTCTGATCCCTTATACCTTCTAGCCCTGACCATCCCTGATCTTTTCCTCAGACCCTTCCAGGTGCCATGGGACCCGCTGATGTTCGGGGTAGTTAATGACAACTTCCCCTTGTACATCAAGCATGAGGATATTTCGGAGATCATCCATGGTGGTCAGTGTCTCAACATCTCCGTTTTACAGTTGTGGATGTTGTAAGTCTCTTGCAATTGACTAGCATTATTTGGTGAATTATTTTATATTCTACCATAACTTACTTTATTTTCACTGCATAATAGGCATATGAATTGTTTAAGTCTGCAATCCGATCACCCCGATGTGTATGGATTCCTCGAGCCACAGTCGATACAGAGATCTGGCCAATCTCAATTTCTGATCGAGGAGTATATGAAGAAATGGATGCAGACTTCACAGAAAAAAGTCTACCTTGCACCGTATTTGAATGGGTAAGAAAAAAATGACAATCACAATTTATTAATGTATGCAGTATAATAACCTTGTTTTTTACAATGCAGTTCACATTGGCAACTGGTTGTTATATGTCCGAAGGCCAATGTAGTCGTCTGGTTCTGTTCGTTGCATAACAGGCCTGACAACTACCTCAAAGGAATTATTAACAGGTAGGTTCTAATTTCTAACACATTTACGTTATTTCTATACTTGAAATCTAACTTGAACAGTATGCATACTTGTTTGTCTTAAACAGTGCTTTGAAGGGTTTGAATGACTCTCCAGCAAGTAAATCAAAGGCTACAACTAAACGGATTGCGCTTAAAGTAAGTCTTTTCATAAATCATGGTTTAAGTATTCAATTAATTTTTATTAATGTTCACGGTATTTGCCATTTAACTTTGACTTTGTTTTTCAATTTAGTGTAATAAGCAAACAGGAAGCACTGAGTGTGACTATTATGTCATGCATTGGATGCAGACAATAGTCCAGGGAGCCTTCACAGATAGCTGGGACATGGTAATTACTTGTCTAATTCAAAACAAATTGTTTTGGTTTACTTGTTTTTGTTTTGTACTTATTACATGTTTTGTTATGTCATGCAGTTTTTCAATGATCAAAGACCATTGGAAGCGGACACCATGAAGGCAATCAGACTCCAATGGGCGAAATTTTTTCTTAAAATTAGACAAGATGTATTAGGAGATTAGGGGGTTCATTTCTATTTTTCAAAACAATTGTGTATGTATATTAAAGTTTAGCATATTCTTTATGTACATATTGACACTTTACATAGGATTTGTTATTGGAATATTAATAAATTCTGCATTGCTGGTTCTGGATATGTAAATTGTGCATTGCTGGTTCTGGATATTTAAATTTGCAGGTTGAAGAACTGCTAATTAAAAAAACAGATTAAATATTTAAAAAAGAAATAAAAAAACAACATCGGTTGCAAGTAAAACTGATGTAAAAATATAAATCAACATCGGTTTTGAAAGAAAACCGATGTTGTTATGAATAAACAACATCGGTTTGTAAAGTAAACCGATGTTGATTATTCATAACAACATCGGTTTTCTTTCAAAACCGATGTTGTTTCATTACTTAACATCGGTTCTACGACAAAACCGATGTTGTCTAACCATTTTTTACTCTTTTGAGCGTTTTCATGTATGACATGTCCACATCGGTTATTCATTGCAAACCGATGTGCTTGTCGGCGTTAACATCGGTTTTCAGAACCGATGTTAAATACTCCACTTTCAACGTCGCCTGATTCAACATCGGCCCAAAACCGATGTTAAATGTCTCATATAACCGATGTTGAAAGCTGCTTTTCTAGTAGTGCTTCATACAAATTGGTTAATCTGTAACCTTCATATGGATTGACTAATCCATATGGTCCTTTTTTTAAAATTCTTTGATAAATTGCCTGAACTGTAAGACCTTTTTCATATTACTATGTTTAATTTGAGAAAGTACAATCAACTGAATTGGTAAATGTGATATGGAATATTGATTTTAGGCGTTTTTAATTTGGATGATTATCGTTTGACATTTGTTTTAAGTTTGATGTTTTCTTTATGTTATTTTAGTTTTTGCACTTACAATTTGACCCTTCTGTAAATTATTCAAATTATGTTGAATTTCCACTGATCACAAACTTAGAAATGATAGTTTGTTCAATACTTATTGGCCACTAGGCTATGTATTTGTTTTGTGTTATTGATTGTTGTTGCAAGTGGTGATGTACTTTTATTAGCTAACGTTGTTGAACCACCATCAGCAATGCTAGTTTGGTTGAAAGGTTAATCTCAGCATAGTGATACCTGTGTGAGCTATATTTTTGTTTTGTGTTATTCATTGTTCTTGCAAGATACCTGTGTGGGCTATACCTATGTGTGGGCTGTATTCATTGTTTTGTGTTATTCATTGTTCTTGAAAGATTAATGTCAGCATAGTGATACCTGTGTGGGTTATACCTATGATGTACTTTTATCAGCTAACCTTGTTGAACCACCATCAGCAATGGTAGTTTGGTTGAAAGATTAATCTGAACTTAGTGATACCTGAAAGATTAATCTCAGCATCAGCAATGCTAAGCTTGTTCTTGCAAGGTTTTTAAGTTTGATGTGCAATGTAGAATTTGGCTATTGTTTTAAGTTTGATGTTTTCTTTCCTTTGTTCTTTTAGTTTGATGACTATGTGTGAAAAATTCGTCAATTGAATAAGTTGTTGTATTATTATTGGTACAGGATATGGTGAAAACATTAAATTTGCGTAAAAATCTAGGGAGACCTGCAGATCAAGTAGTTGGAACAGGTGATGTTGATCATGCAGGGGAAGCCATTGAACGGCGTAGGCCTACCGCCTCTGTTCGAAGACGACAAGCAGCTGATGCTATCAGTGAGGAACCAATGGTTCAGGAAGAGCAGCTTGAGGCTGATATTCATGTGCCACATGACATAGGTTGTGAGTATGAAGGGTTTCCAGGTGGCCCGGAAGATTGTTTGGTTTTGAAAGGCTATGATAACCACGTCGCGTATAGAGTGTGGGCTGAAGAGGTAATTTTATGACAAATTATACCTCACAAAAGAACTTATAATTGAAAATGTGATGTCCTCTGACAATAACTTATTTGCAGGAACGTCTTGAGTTAAAATTGGCTTCTCATGGATGCAAAGTTGCCAAATTTGGACAGCCGACACCTGAGATTGAAGGTCTGGTCGCTTCTATTGGGTTAAGCCCATTGATTTCATCCTCAGTCGAGACCAAAGACAGAGGATTGATATCTGCCTTTGTGGAGAGGTGGCACCTAGAGACCAACAGCTTTCACCTGCCAATCGGAGAAGTTACCATCACACTAGATGATGTGGCGTCTTTGTTCCACCTGCCAATTATGGGAGCTTTCCAGATGTATGATGCACTTGACGTGGGGGAGGCAATTACATTATTAGTTGAGTTGCTGAAGTGACAGTTGAGGACGCTCATGCTAAGACCGAACAATGCCATGGGGCATATGTTCAACTGTCATGACTTCGAGAAATGTATGCGTCCAAGTGTGATGCTAGGCAATGGGTTGTAGCGACCAGAGCATATTTACTCCATCTTGTTGGGTGCACACTATTCGCGAACAAGAGTGTCACACACATCAATGTGGTGTTCTTGAACGCTTTTCATGATCTAGACCAGTCGGTGGGTTATTGCTGGGGTGCAGCCGCTCTGGTTCACATGTATGAAAACTTAAACTATGCATCTCAGCATCACGGGAAGCACCTTGCTGGATATATCTCATTGCTACAGGTAATTACAATACATCATTTAATTAAGTAATGTTGCTGACTACTTAAGTAAGTTGTGTTAGGCGATGACATCATCATTGTTATATTAATTAATGTCTTATTTCATACTGCAATGCTGGATCTATAAACATTTTTTGACCATTGGAAATGTCATTGCAGATCCCCAGTACGATGAGAGGTTGCCCCGTGCACGTCGGTGGAAAGCTTCTAAGGCTTTATCAGTTACAACCTATCGACAGCAGTTAGTTAGGTTGACAATTGGACGACGTTTGTTGGATCCCATACCAGGACCACCGTTGCCACAGGGAGTTCAACATGATCTCATTATTTTCAGGGCACCTGAGGTGGGGACCATACATCATTAGACATTTGCCGGAGAGGGTCATGAGGCAATTTGGCTATGTTCAGCAAATCCCTGACTTGCACTACTCTGACACTCCATCGCCTAAAGAGGTTGACGACCGATGGACCCACTTCTCAGAGTACCTTGTAGACACTGGAGATTTGGTGACTTATCCCAGTCAGTGTGCTCGTGGTTATATGGAATGGTTTTATTGGATATCTCATCCATTTGCCCGTCCACTGGAGCCTGGGGAGCCTAGCCGACATCCGATGAGAGTAACAACTACCATGTAGGACCCCCCTTCTATGCAGGACGATGGTAGACCAGGCGTGGCAGATGCAGTTACTGGAGATTCTGATGTGACTCAAATGCCCTAACATGAAGCGGTAAAAAATCCCGATAACATTGGTCTTACAACTATTTTAAGCCAATGACAAACATGAATTATGAACACCGCATAATATATGATTGTTTAAGGGTATGTGCCAAAGGATTGGAGATGGGTTATAGCACATGCGTATGGTAACTCCGGGTACAGATGCGTTCACTGAAGTGACTCGCCTGTTGCAATTAGCACAGAGTGTTACTTAGCATGGAAACGTATATGTGCGATCCAGTCAGCTTAGGGGTGCGCAAAGGAGACGCCTTGATGGGACACATTGAAGACTATTGTATTCACATTATGTTTGTAGATAAGGATCTATTAAATAGTTTTTACATTCATTTGTTATTGTCACTATGTTGTTCATAAGTGAATTGAACTATTGTCCTCCTCGCGTTATATGTCATTTGTTTTAAACTGTTTTTGGATTTTTTGCGGAAAACACAGATGATTTCTTTTCTTGTTCATAAGTTGTAAGTATGTGACGCATGTTGAGGATTTTCATTTGAAAACTAGAAATGTAGTAGCTTCTAAAAATAAGTCATTGTGCGTGACTACATATTACATCGATGTAAAAAAAAATGGTAAGACCATCAAACAATAAGTTTTAATCTTCTCCTAACTCTACATGGTCAGTGGTACAATTAAAGTATTCAGTGTACAGTCTCATTCGATGAACATAATGAGTCGGCCAGTGTTTTGCTTCGTTGTAACAGTGAGAAGACCACAAGAATGTCGTAGATGGGAGGGGAGAATCATTTGTAAGCCCGACCTATTTTAAATTTAAAATGTTAGGAATAATGCAATCAACGAAATAGGCAAATCAAATAAAATAATATCAGAACCCGTGAAAATTATACCTTAACAAAATGGTTACCAAACACATGGCCAATACATATAACGCGATGAACAGATGGATCTTGAGGTGGTTGGCTTCTCAGAGGAAAAAATGTCATACTTTGCTGTAGAGAAAGGGAAACAAGAATGACATTATACCTGGATGTAATCACATATCCCATGTCGGTAATATCCATCCACTTATCCATAGTAACCTATACAAACAATTAAACTATTAATTATGTATTTCGAAGATTAAAATAATAAAAGGTAATGTTATGTCAGCAAAGATATTTTAAATTTGTTTACCTTCTCAAAACCATCAACAAAAAGTGAATGCTTTAACTGCTCACACCTGTTAAATCCGCCAAACAAGGCTATATATGAATCAGACCATTGTGCAAGTTCCTTAAGCAAATGATTACGTACCAATGCCCCACAATCCTCACCATAACCTAATGCGACAGCAATTACACAATATCCACAATTCCCATCAGCTTTAACATCAGTGATGTCCACAATGAATCTGTGCATAAAAGGATGAAATTGATGCATCATCGGAATGTTCCTCTTCCTATAAGTCTGCTCATTCGACGAACCAGACCTTTTGTGTGTGGAACAACTATTTTGCACTGAATGTAATTCATCCACATACTTAAAGTAAGACAGATCCCGTTTGGTGGATCTTTCATGTTTTGTGCGCTTATTTTTTGGAGCACCTTTTGTTTTGACCTTTTCAGGTGGGGGATGCATGGAAGTTGAATAAGGAAATGCAAGTTCTTTAAGTTTAGTCTTAAGTGTGACTATACCGCACATGTCAAGCTTTTGAAACCACTTGGAGATAGCCTCAATCTCGTCGTTAATGTCAATTTGCTCCCCATCTAAACCTTGATCTGAGAAATTTAATCTTCGCCAAAATAAATGAACACTTGAAAGCGGTATGCTGCCAACAACAACCTTAGCCAGCTCACATGCACAAGGGAGACCATGAGTAGTTCGTATCACACATCCACAACGAGAGGGGTTTTTGCTCGCGTAATGAACTCGTTCATACTTAGCAGCAATCTGGTTTAACGCATACCTGGACACCATTCCTATCAGTCTCTTGTACAATGTTACTTTAAAAACATGACCGACCACATGAGTGCTTGTTTCCAATGATGCCTTTATGTCAGCATGTTGCAACGTCATCATATTATTCATCGCATCCCAGACACTACATAAATCTCCAAAGCTATTCTGTAGTAGCCTCTTCAAAATCCAATGAGCAGACTTAACCCTGCGTTTAATAAACACATATGAATACAGATAAATTGTCCAAGTTATTCAAACGACAAAGTAAACAAATTAAAAACTTTGGCTACCTGTTAGTGGTGGTGTTCCCCAAATGCATCACTTTATTTGTCCATGCGGTTACAAATCTTTCTTTGTGAGGATACAATCATGTGTCTTTTACATAATCAACAAACGTTGGCCATGAAGAACAAGCAATCTCAAACTTGGTAAGGCAATCACCATATTGTTTCTCAGTACGACAATCAACAAGAGTCCCCCATGCTTCCATGACGTGGTCCCAAGCGTTCTTTTGTCGAATAAAAGTTTTATATTTTGCCTTCACATTCTTCTCAATGTGAAACCGGCACAACAAATCGGTTGCCTCAGGGAATACTTTTTTGACAGCGTTTATCAACGCTGAATCTCTGTCAGTAACAAGGACCGCTGGGAAAAATTCACCTTTCATAAATATCCCTCTGAAGCGTTCAAGGGTCCACACAAGATTGTTAACACGCTCCGCCTCTAAATAGGCAAATGTGGCTAAAAATGTCATGCTAGTGGGTGTTACACCAACAATGTCAAGTAAATGAAGTCTGTACCTGTTTGTTTTGTATGTACTGTCAATGCAGAACACCATATGATATGCATTGCTTAATTTGACTGCATCCGGATGTGCCCAAAATAGGTCACCTACAACATTTTCTTCCTTTAATCTATGCCAATGAATATACAAGTCGCGTTGAAGAAACTTCATTAATTGTTGCATTTCAGTATTATTGCCTCTAATACGGGTCCGGTATGCATATCTTGCATTGTATAGTTGCTTTAAACTTGTATAACTATTGGCATTATGATCCTTCAAAGTTAACAAAATATTCTTCGATTTCACCATGGATCTTGTCATATCTGCAACAATGATTTTCTCCTCCTCCGTTAGTCGACTAGCATATGGGTGACCAAACAATGACGTAGCCAAAGCATGATTATGACTGCCATATATTACATTTACAATCCACCCTTTACCTCCTGTGATTGGTTTGACTCGTAGCTTAAAAGGACATTCACATTTTCTCGTGCCAGTTGTTGACGGTACCAAACCTCTTCTCCATGATCTATACCAATTAAAACATACGATGTTGTTCCCAGCTTGCCATTTGTCATGCCACTCCTCATTATGACAACTACAAAACAATTCTCATATGCAACTGTGCGAGCCTATTTCAATATGTCTTCACAGGAATCAAACACCTACCAAAAAATTAATTTTTAATCAACTAAATTCATTGTTTAACAACTTTAACTAATCTCAAATTCATATCAATACCTTAGATGTATTGAACGCTGCAGAACTATCAACTAAAAAATTATCATTTTCTTCTTCAATGTCTTCATTCATAATATTATCTTCAGACATAATACTCTCATACATCCAGTCTTTGTTGTCCATCTTCACAAATCAAAAAAATAATTCTTACATGGACAATCAAAAGTTACGCAAACTAATAATATTTAACAACAATTAAGTCCTAAAGTATTACAAATACATATAGATTACAAAAACAATTTCATTAGACAAATAACAACATTTACATTTAAAACATCCAATTTTCAATAATATACTAACCAAAACAATCACAATCAATCATAACATACCTAATTATCCAATTTATCCATACTCATTCATCCTCACACTTTACAAGAGGTAAACAAATTACTTTTTAATAATCTATTATAATTTTATTTAAAATTAATTTTCCAAACATTTAAAAAAAACACATACGGATTATGTAATCCGTATGCTTCATACGGATCATGTAATCCGTATGCTTCATACGGATCATGTAATCCATATGCTTCATACGGATCATGTAATTCGTAAGTAGCATATAGATTACATAATCCATAAGAAGCATACGGATTACAGTTCTTACAGATTATGTAATCCGTATGAAGCATCCATATACAGTACAAAAAAACTTACCTCCGACGACACCAGCCACCAACAACTACCACCAGCAACGCTCTGACGCAAGTAAACAATGGATGCACCCACAAATGCACTGCCTTTACCAGCAACGAAAGCACAATGCACTATACATTTACCAATCTTTCACAGCAAAGCAAAGCGAAACCTCCTGATGCCATTTCTTATAATATTTTGCAGCAAGGGTATTTTTGTCATTAAAATAAAATATATAGTGTATGTAGAAAAACATATAGTGTAGGAAGAAAATCCCTTTTCAGTTTTTCGCTAACTTCACACGTACAGTGTTCTGAGCCTATTAGGCCTATTCTGTGTGCGTTTATATACAAAGAAATTTTATAATTATCAATTGTAATTGTATGTATGCATTGTCATTTGTTAAATTATTATTATTGAGAAGTAATGAGGAGTAATAAAAATAACTTCTAAAATTTAAGATAAAATTATATTTTTATCTAATATTGGCCAATGCATTTTACTAATAATATATATGAATTATTATTAAAACAATTAGTTATTACTAAATAAAATTTTAGAGTTGATGTGGGATCGTTAGCCAATGTCAGGCGAACATGCCAATGGAATAATAGAGCTTAAAAAAAAGTTGAAAAGACAACTCCACGCGGTTCACGTTTTAATTTCATATGCTTATAAATAAATAAGTTTGTTGGAAAATGCTTACTTAACATTGGATTTAATTTTTCATTTTTCGAATGATATATCTCTTTACATTTTTAAATCTTTCACAACATTTTAATTATAAAAGGAGGAAGGGCAACAACATACTTTTTATTTTTTAATACTCTATTGTCAACATATCTTTTATTTACTTTTTTATCATAAGTTAATATACAATTTGGAGAATGAGATGTTTTCTTCTTCTTATTCTTTCAATTAAATAGTTACATTATTCTTTCTCTCTTAACCCTATCTCTTGTTTATTTTTGGGAAAGCCTAATCCAATATTTTGTGAATGTGCATTTCACAACTAGCTTTTTTGCCCCCCCTCTCAATCACATTAATTTATTCTTATTTTATTTCTATCACGGAATTAAATTTTAATATTTTAAATTATTTTATCAATAATTAAAAATAATTGTATGCCTCAATTTAAATTATTCATCATAAATCTAAAATATACTATATATTCAAATATATCTTATAAAACTATATATTCTTATTATGAATTTAAATTACATTGTAATTTTATATATTTAAAATATTTATTTATTTATTAAGAATATAAATAAACATTATATTATACAATATGTGAATATATTGATTTAACTACTAGTTAATTGAAATTTACGCGTGTCTTGTGAATTTAGAATTAATAGTAAAACTCATAAAAAAGTGATTTACAATCTACTATATCAACTATAAAAGAAGAGTTTTGTTTTATGAAATAATATTAACTGACAACTTATATATTTATTTCTTCAAAAAAATATTAAATAAAATTATTTTAATGGACATTAAATGTAATTAATTACGTTTGGTTTAAATTAATATTAATATATGATTGCAACCAATCTCAGGATTTGAAAATGCAATCAATTCCAATTTAATTGATTAATCATATATTAATTCATATAATAAATTAATTAATAATCAGATATTAATAGTTCTATTTTACTTTTTTTATCTAATTATAAATTTAGATTTATTTTTGTCTCATAATAAATTCTATTTTCTTTTTATTTTCTATAATAATAATTATAGTAAATGAAATAAGATATTAATTAGTTTGATGAATTTGTATTTTTCTAATTGATTAGCCTAATTACACATGTATATGTTTAATATTTGATCTTAAATCTATTTGTATTTATAATTTTTTTTAAAAGGTTCATGTTTATAATTAGATAATCAATTTTCAAATTTTATAAAATTTTATTTTTTAATTACGTGTTTTATATAATTCATTCTATTATTCTTTTACCTAACAATTTAAATATTAAAAATTTATTAATATATAATTAAAATAAAAAATTTACATATTAAAATAAATTTACATAATTTATATAATTTAAAAATTATGTAATTATATTGATTTATATAATTAGAGTAAAATAATATGTTTATTAGAATAATTTACAAAATAATTTACGCAAATAATTTCATAAATTATAAATCAGCAAAATAAAAATAAAAATATGTAAATTATTTAAAATAAAATATATAAAATTATATAAAATAAAATAAAAAGATTTATATATTAAATATTTTTAAATTTATGATTTTTTATAATAAAAAAATTAATAACTTTAGAAATTATAAAAATTAAAATTACATACTTAAAATTTAAAATTATAAAGACCAAAATTGTCTAAAATAAAATAGTTAGGGAATTGATTGATACTATAGAATACTAGTTAGCAGTGGCCGTTTGTTTTGCTTGCAGTCCGCACACAGAAGTCTTCCTCGCCGCCAATTTGGTCTCCTGTCATCTAAGATCTCTCCTTTCTCCTCTCCGCACAAACACTTCGAACGACACCGTTTTAGGCTTCGTCGGATTCCGATCTTCCTTTTTTCTTCCTCAAGTCATGGCCACACTCAAGACCGTCTGCTTCAGAGGATCCACCTTTCCCGTTTGCCCCTCCAATGTCACCAACACTAGAAACACCAGGTCCATTCTCATCATCATCATCATCATCATCATCATTATAATGTGTTGTTTGTTTTTTGTTTTCGGAATTTGTAAATTGAAAATCCGACTTCGACGGTTTATTGATGTGTTGATGTCTGAAATCTGAGTAATAGTGTGTGTGTGTTATTTGTCCGTGATGGATTGTGTTTTAGAATATATTTTCTTAGTTCTTATTTTGATTTGCGTGGGTTATGGCTGAATCTGCATGTCATAGGAATAATAAAGGGGTTTCTATGTAACCATTGTTGGTGAGGTTGTTTATTACTGTATTACAGTTCAGTGGTTTAGGTGTTAACGATGGATTTCTAGGTTTGGTGTATTTTTGGATAAGGTTTCTCTGAAGTGAAAAAGCCTCTAATAAGGAGCATGCATGAGTTAGGGGATATTAGCTTTTGGATTGAACCACTTGAATTTGAATCAACACTGTATGCACCCTTTGCACTTCAGAGCGTACTAGTCAATAGTTCAGATAGATTGCGGTGTTTTGTGCGCTATAGCGGCTCAACTTGATGTGTTCTAAAACACCTTATTTGATACCTATTCAAAGCATTCATGCAACATGCACGACACTCTCACCCTTTTTTTTTTTAGCTCAAACCACCAATATGCAGTGCTTGCCAGTGTTGTTTCTAGCAAAGCCAAGCAAATCATTTTTAGGCAGAGCCCAGGCATACCATTTATCTGTTGTATTGGTCATACATCCTTTACTTATGTATTAAGACATGAAGGCATCAACTTGGAGGCTTACACTTCAAGAGGTTTGTTGTTGTTGACTTGTGTGTTTAGTGAAAACAAATGAGAGGCATATGATGGATTATGAGTGTCAATTACACAACAGAGAATATAATTTGTATATTAAGAGTCATAAATACAAGGAGTTACAATTACGAACATAGTAATACACTACATGAAATCAGCAGTCAGCACACGATATTTATCTTTCACTTGTGTAATATGTTTTTTTTTTTTTAGCATTTATAGTTTGTATCTGTAGTCTTCAGAATAGTGATCATACCATTGTCTGTTATTTTGCTATAGCATTTTTTGGGGCTAGCCACACATTGATAGCCATGATTTAGAGGGTTTCTTACTGTAGATGACCCCCCTTCTTTTTAATAACATATTACCTTTGTTTAGATTATCGTGTTTTTATAATAATATCCTTTCAATGTGTTGATAATGAGCGGAATGAATTTTAGAGACATAAGATGGTAGTAAAATGGGAGTCCCTTATTCTCCTCGTTACTGTATGGATGTATTAAAAGTTTTGTCCCTTGTAATTTCTTTGTTTGGCATAATGAAAGGTAGTAAAATGATCAACTAGAGTGAAAAGAATGCTGTACTCTGCCTCCGTATTTGTGGGCGACTGTTTTATACATTTTAATTTTTAGTTAAGGTTAATGCTTATTCTTTTCAAATTAGTAATTCTATTTGCCTTTTTAGTTGCAATATGGTTTTATCAGCGCCTTATGTATATGTGTGTGTATCTTTGTGTATGTATACCGGTGCAGAAAAATACCACTCTTTCCAAATTTTGGTATGTTTGATTTTAAATATTTGTCTTTATTAATCAGGAGCTCATGTTGGAGGCCTGCACAAGCAGCTGTGAAGTCCAATTTCCATCTCCCAATGCGCAGTTTTGAGTTAAAAAATAGGTTGGTTTGAAATTTACTGTTCTAAATCCATTCATTTTCTACTAAATATATCTCTTTATTTGTTTTATTCTTTTCCTTTGTTTTATTCTTCTCATTTTGAGAGTTTTTTTTTATTTTATATTATGTGTTCTTATGTCTGTATTGTCCAAATTAGGTGGGAACTATAGGATGCTTGCTCTGGGTATGATTTCTGGAAGAGAGAGAAACAATGATCTTTTTTTTTTTTGTGATGCATTCAGAGCTTTAAGCAATGTTCTCTCTTACTAATTTACACTTTGAACTTAGTTAGCATTTTGTCTCCCATTTATCATTCGCACTTGGAGATTTGGTTTGGATATACAAGGAATCTTGGATCCGAACAACTATATGAGTGTGTGTGTGTATTAAAATAGTGCAGTTGTATTAGTACATATTTTATGGAGTTTAATAAAAAAAATTGTTCAATTCAGCTAAAAATAAAAAATTGTTCATATGTTTCTGGCTTATTTGTGCTGCTGGTTTTGTTTATAAGTCTGTATCATAATAATTTGCACTAATGAAGCTATATGCATTGTATTTACAGGACTTCTCCAGAGGACATAAAGGCTCTGAGATTGATAACTGCCATTAAAACTCCATACCTACCTGATGGTCGTTTTGATCTTGAAGCATATGATGATTTGGTGAATATGCAGATTGGACAAGGGGCTGAAGGTGTTATTGTTGGTGGGACAACTGGTGAAGGCCAATTAATGAGCTGGGAAGAGCACATAATGCTTATTGCTCATACAGTCAACTGTTTTGGTGGGAAAATTAAGGTTATTGGAAATACTGGAAGCAACTCCACCAGGGAAGCAATTCATGCCACCGAGCAGGGTTTTGCTGTTGGAATGCATGCTGCCCTTCACATAAACCCTTACTATGGCAAAACCTCCTTGGATGGTATGGTTGCTCACTTTCAAAGTGTGCTTTCCATGGGGCCCACAATAATCTACAATGTGCCTGCACGGACCGGTCAAGACATTCCTCCGCATGTAATTCAAACCTTAGCTGAAAGTGCTAACCTAGCTGGTGTCAAGGAGTGTGTCGGAAATGACCGAATCAAGCAGTATACAGATGATGGAATTGTTGTGTGGAGTGGGAATGATGATCAATGCCATGATGCTAGATGGGGTTATGGGGCTACCGGAGTGGTATCTGTTGCGAGCAACCTGGTTCCCGGTTTAATGCGAGAACTCATGTTTGGCGGCGTAAACCCTAATCTAAATTCTAAACTCTTGCCTCTGATTGACTGGCTTTTCCACATGCCAAACCCCATTGGTTTGAACACTGCTCTTGCTCAACTTGGGGTCGTCAGACCTGTTTTTAGGCTACCGTTTGTACCTCTCCCTGTGGACAAAAGGATAGAGTTTGCCAATTTGGTGAAGGAAATTGGTCGAGAGCATTTTGTTGGAAATAAAGATGTTGAGGTTCTTGATGATGATGACTTTTTCTTGGTTAGTCGTTATTAAGCTACATTGTAGGTTCGTTGTATCCTTTCTAGGGGTTTGCCAAATTTAAAATCCAGATGAGTCTATTGTAGTGAACTAGTTAATGATCATTTAGTTTCTTTTTACTGACTACTCTGTAGTTGCAAACTGGTTCAAATTTATTCTGAATTTTAAGTGCTCTTACATATTGTATTGACCTTGTTTTGGCCCTGATTAACATCCTTTTACAAACACAAACCCATGTAACTAGAACTGACTTAAATTGTGGAAGGTAAATATCAAAGCAGTGAAACATTATAATGACGAACAAATATTTGATTTCTACCCTTACGTTCCTCTATTTATCATATAATGAACACACTTGGAGATGTGACTTTTGCTCTCCCAAGAATCCCCTTCTAAATTAAAAAGATACGCGGTGAAGACGACAGTAGTGGGGTTAAGTGGAGAATATTTCTTTGCTTTCCTTCTCCTTAGTTTTCTGTGTTGGAGTGTGTAACGCTTTCTTATTGAAGTCAAGAATTTTGCCGATTATACATTTCATTTGGTCTAATAATCTATAATTAACGAGCACCAGAAATATATTCTGTAGGTCAAGAGGATTTAATTCGGTTAATTTAGTAAGGATGTGTGAGTTATGATAAATCTTGTAATACTATCTTTGATTTTTATGAATAAAAAAAAGTACTAAATAGAAATAATAGTTAAGGAATTGGATCTCGAATCTCTTTTCAACTCTTGCTTCATAACAAACGAACCATTTGACATCTGCTGCCATTGTGATTGCATTTAGTGAAATAATCGAAACTTATCTATCTGTACACTACTCTTTATATAACAACGACATTACAAACGAATTCATTAGCTTAATCAAATACACTTAACAAGAAAAAGAAAAAGCTAGGACACTATTAAGTAGTATTCTCGAGACACACCATCTGGAAAATTAACAATAAATGATAAATTTAAACTCTTACACAAGTTGCACGATGCTATATTCCATGTAATGCTTACAATTGGCATATTACCTATTTATCTTTATTTTACCACTCTAAACTTATTGCTAGAAAATTAATTAATTTAACCTCCCGCTTAGATGCAACCTAAAAAAAGAAAAGAAGCAAAGTCAACAAGATATAGGGCTAACATATCAGAAAAGGATCATTGAAGCAGACCCTTTAATTTCTCCTACCCCTTGCCACACTAATAAACTGTTTACATATTAATGAGCTAATAGCTAGTTATTGTTGGTATTGTGGTTTTGTTCTGAAAGCTTCTTTTGGAGCTGAGACGAGAGGGCCTGATTCTCTTTGTGCAGAAGCATGGCTTGTTTCCTCAATTTCTCATTCTCCTCTATGATGGTTTGGTTCTCCATGTACAACTTCAAGTTCTTCATCTGAATCTCTGATTTCACCACAACAATCCTTTTCCTTTGTCTTGCTTCTTTCAAGTGTGCCCTCCTTCTGCATCATCATCATCATCATCATACAACAAGCCAATGTTACAACACACACAAAACACATGCACACAAGCTGTGAGAAACGGCAGAAAAAGACATGGTAGAAAACTACAAGACTATATAGAACAGTACCTGTTGAGCATGCCCAACCGAAGGTGCCTGTGGCTGTGGTGGTGTCTCTTAGATGGCCATGGAGGAGGAAGTGCCAAATAAAGGGTCTGTTTTGAAGAGAAAGAGCACATGCTGTTTCCCTTCTAAAAACCAAGTCTCTTGAGAGAACAAGAGCTATAACTATAAGCTTGAGAGATAAGGTTCACTTACAAAAACTGAACGACAAAATAAACAAAAAAATGCGATGGTGAGGTGTAACAAATAGGCTACAAGGGGTCTTTATAGATGAGAAGAAACTTGGTAGGAAACTACTAGGGTGAAAGAAAAGTGTTATAATATAGCTGTGATTTTGTGGTTGTATGAGAGAGGGGAGGGGGGGGGGGGGGGGGAGAGAGAGAGAGAGAGACTTTTATAGCAATGATGGCACAAGGACTCATGATTACAAAGGGCAGCAATAGATGAGGGAAAGCAGAAGAGGATGAAGAAAAATGGCTCTTTTCTTTCTAGGCCTTTTTGATTGCTTTGGTTCAGAGTCTAACTTGGGGTGGTGGGTAACATTTGAGAAATTGAGAAGGATGGGGGAGGCACATAGAAAAAGTACCATACCCATTATTCCATAAGTTGAGTTACACTTTTTGGAATAATTTAGAAGTTTCCCATTCAGTTTGTATGTAAGAGTGTTTAGGGTCCTCTCACTCACTCTTGACACCAAGGGATCCTCAAACCAAAAAAAAAAAAAAGAAAAACAGTCATAAAAGTCAGTCATGTGGGTTGTGATCAAATTAGTTGTGCTAATTATGGTAGAAAAGAAGATAAGTGTGACATCACACTCAAAATGGGTAATGCATTTACTCCAGGTTCATTTAAAATGGGCCAATGTATGGTTGCTTGTAGTTTCCGCAGTTATTGTTGCTGCTAGCACTGTGGTTGCCCACTTCTTCTGGTAGTCCCATGTAGCACAAGTGTCACAGTCTCACAGATTGTAAAGCTAACCGCCAAGGGCTTTTCTCATAAAGAAAAACATAGATTTGGTTGCTCCACAGTAAAAAATTTCCAAAGATTGAGGGTGAAAAGAGACTTACTTTATCACATATAGCAACAAAGCCTTATTCTATTCTACTAGGTGAGATCGACTATATAGATCATTAGTTGTCATTAGGTATAATTTAAAATTAAAGTTTCAGAAAAACCAAAGTGTAAAAAGATTCACTTTATTACATGAACTGATTTTTTTAGAGACAACAGGTATATTTGAAAAAGTTCTCCTATGACTATATAATGTAGATGTATATTCAGAAATTGAATTCAAGACAACTGATCAAAGATGGAATTGCTCCGCGTCAGTTTATCCAAACCTTCGGTGAAATATGAATTGGTGATACTAGAGAGGAGAATCAAAATTATATATTTAGTTAACAAATTCGCGGGTTTGAGAGAAAAAAAGTTGAATTAGGATGTTGGAGATGATGAACAACATCAAAATATATCGTCCAAGGTAGCTGAGAATTTGAGTTTATTAACTAACTACATAATATATGGTCATATATAATAATTAATATGCCAACAACCAATCGTTTCTACTAAGAAATGTTAGGTAAAAGATCCCCAACATAGCGCATAAGTTGATATTAGGATCTATAGGAAGAGGAACAAGCTAGCATCCTAAGAAACATGTATCCTTAAAAGCATAAATTTTTGGGATAGATAAATTATTTGCTTAAAATATGTTATTTTCATTCCAAGAAAATATTTACGATTGGTTATATAATGCATAAATACTTTTTATTATATTAATTTTCCTCTCTATTTATTCCTTCACATCAGCTATCTTATTATACAGTTCTCACTCGTTTTTGTTGTCTCATTCTTTGTTCCACAAAAAATGATACAAATATGTATCGTAAATACAATTTCTCGTTTAAGATTGCCAATGACTTTTAATTAGTTTTTGCATCTTGTGTTTCGCATAATCTAAGCTTGTTGTGATAATTTTAAGTTATTAACATAGAATGGACAATCTGTCACAAAAGAAAAACAAAACAGAGAATGAACAAAGCTACAGATAAAGCTCTGGAGCCATTAGTGAACAAATTAAGAGCATTATGATTTTGACTGGTAAAAGACATTGCTAAAAAATGCAGCAGAAAATTTATTGTAACATGTCTAGATGTCTCTTTAAGCCATAAATAATGGGACCGTTTTAATTTAAGTTGTAAACCAACTCTCTTCCTCAGTTTTGTATCCCAATGATAAATCCATGTGTATATAAATTTATCAGGATTGAGAAATGCATATTAGTGCCTAATTAAAGTCTAATTTTAATTTGTCAATTTAATTATCATCCTTAGTCTTTGACCTTATAAATCTTTTTACATCCTATGGTATGTAATAAAGATTCCATAGTAGAATAGCTTCTTCCATATACTTTTACCATTTATGATAGTTGACAACATGACGATGACTAGGCTCATAAGTAACATATAGTGTAGTACAAAGTTCCACAAGAAAGGGAACTTTTCAATCATGGCTACATATTCTTAAAAACTTTTAAGAAGAAAACATCATTTACTTATTAAAGAAATGAATGCAACTTGATTTTTTTTACTGGTTACTAAGAGAAAGACATATTATCATATTCTTCCAAGAGAGAAAAATTTTAATTAAAAACTTGCTAAAGGTGAAACTTTTACAATAAAAAAATTGATTCCATTTGTTATTTATCCTTGATAATACAAATGTAGCCTTGTATCTTTCAATTTTAGGTTTCTACTTTATAGAATTATGTGAAAGATTATATTTATACTTATATGCAATTAGGTCAACCCTATTCCACTAGTTCCAACTGGATGTATTGGGGAAGAAGCACTACGTTAGAGAATTAACATAACATCACAAAAACTGTGTAAAAAAAAAAAACACTTTCCTTGTCTTATTCGAATCAGGACTAGCAAGAAAGATTAAGATGATAAACATTCATCTGATCATTTGTATTTTAGTGATATGTGTGTACGCAAATAGGCCTCTCTAGATAATCAAGCACAAGCTTGTCTACCTTTGATTAGAGCTAACTTTTTTCACATTCAATCTTGTACTATTGTAAATTTATATCTTTTTGGATTTTCCTACGATAATAAGTAAATTTAGGTCATATCTAAGAGCCTCCATTGTTTTGATGCTCATCCTTTGATAATCATTTCTTTTCAAAACCTACAAGTTGGCCTGAACCTCTCACAGTAGAAGTTGACGGATCATTTCTTTACCATTGATTTGTCAACACTGTATATTATTTTATTTTGAGTATTTTCTCTATTTTCATTAAACTAAATAATATTAAACCATTTCAATTATTAATATATATCCTTTTTTGCTGTGCGAAAAAAATGAAAATTATTTTTTGTGTAAGGGAATCGCGCACACACAAACACATAACAAATATCATTTTTTTTTAATTTTTTAATTCTTGAATAAGCACTTTAAAAACACTTATTTATAAAAGTTGAATTAACGGACCCTTGTTTATATAAACAATATATGGTCAAAAGTTGTTATTTGTTTCATATAAAATCGGTAAGACTGGTCTTATGTACGTTAAGAAAGGTTTTGTTTTAAAAGTAGACCCAACCTTTCTAATCCTCTTTTTTCTCTTTCACATTATGGATTTGTCTTTACGTGTTAGATTTCTATTAAACAATGAAATTGCACAACATTGTCATTATGCTTAATCTTTTACTCTCTGTTTCTCCAAAAACATAACCCACAACGTTTTATTTTTTTATCCTCTAGATAGCTTATTAGAGACGTAATCACCATTTAATTAATTAGTTTTGGAGAAACAAACTGTGACCAATTAGATATCCGGGTCAAAACACCAATTAGATACAGCTTCATTACAGGACATCACTTATTTTATTATATAATTTAATTAAAAGAATTGAGTATGTGTTACTTTAGAGGCTCCAATACAAGTCCAACTTCAAAAGAAGAGTCACATGGGGTGTCACGTGAAAGTCACATGCGATTTAGAAGAAGCCAATTAGAAATGAGTGGAGTACTGAGGTTCTATAGAGGTAATGAGGATATGGAGGGGGTAAGTAGTCAATGTGGTTAGGTCCCTTATTTTGTCCCTTTTCTTCATGTAATTGAGTACCAACGCCATGCTCATTTATTTGGAAAATGAACCCCATTTTGGCTTCATCTTCTTCCCTATCATCATGACCACCTTGCCCCCTTCTCACATTCATTGGATGATTTTTGTTTATATATCATGATGGTATATAGTGGAAGCTAGAATCTTTTCCAACTTCGGCTGAGTCATTTCACATGTTCCCCTTAACTTGTTGGCGGCAAAATTTACAAAGGTATGGCTCACAAGAAATTTGTGACATATGGGGAAAAAGAATTATATATATATATACACGCACACATATACATAGTTTTACATTGGAAGTGCTACACATGATCATAGATAGTAGTTAACCAAGGTGGTAAAACGAATTGATTGTTTTATACATTATGCGTTGTACACAAATATTCCCCTCCTAGATTTAGGGTGAAATGCATCAATGAGACACACAGGTAGAACTAATGTGGAGATGGTGTAGCTAGGAAAGCGAAGTGTTACACTAGGGCAAAGCGTGTGGGGATATTTCGATCTTGAAGGGGAGTCATTTTCATTTAGTGAAAAAGCTAGAAAGGAAAAGGCAAAGGGAGGGGAGAAAAGCAATTTGCAAGCTTGGCTTTATATTTGGATGGTGATTTGTATCTATTTTCATGATAGCGTAAATTTATGAAAATGCTTTTACATGTTTGATCTTTACCAAAGATAGATTTCAAAGATGGGTTCTTCTTGAGCCCCTCATCATACCCTTTTGAACAAGGAAGGTTGAGCTATTTGATGAGGACAAGGACCACAAGCCTTCACTCATTTCTTGTATCACTACCACCAAAATACTTGCACTACGTGGAGGAAATAGTCAACTATGATATCAAAATCCCTACCCATTTTCAAGATGATCTTATAGCTTTTTTTTTTTGTGTGTGAATAGTTTATAGGATTACAACTTATCTATATATATTTTATTCAGTTTTAGAGGAGATTTTGGGTGCATGTGTGTGTGGCATTTAAGATTAGTCGGTGATATATACTGAAGGAAGGTTATAACCTTTTTTTCCCCTCTAATTAATACGAAAAAAGAAAAGAAAAGTAAAGGAAGAAACATCAATTTTAAATGATTGCTAACCCTTCCTATTTACTTATTTCCCTCACCAAAAACTTTTTTTTATCTCAATTTCACTAAATGAGCTTCTTAATTTCACTTAAATACAACCACAGAACTCATCTTAAAAAAATAGCTATCTTATAATCCTATTTGAAAATTAAAAAAAAAAGTGATTTAAAAAAGTAATAACTATATATATATATATATATATATATATATATATATATATA
>CM023958.1:32907158-32995792 GCA_013407115.1 Glycine latifolia
TATATATATATATATATATATATATATATATATATTATTGCTAAAAAACAAGTTTAATTTGGTTAAATATAATGTGGATGTGTGCCATATCTCTTTAGTTTCTCCTGTCTCAAATATGGTTGGCCTACTAGTATGAGATTTGGATAGTACGAATAAGGTTTATTTTAAGTTTGATCTTCAATGTAACAATGTAAAAAGAATAAAAGTTTATCGTACCTCCGGTTGAATTTATGATTTTTAATTTTGATATTGAGTAACATGTTTTTTATTCCTGTAATTTTAGTCAATTTTAATTTTAATTTTAATTTTCATAATTTTAAATCTATTAATTTAATCTTTATACTTTAAGAAACATGTGGATTTAATTTTATTTGGTTCCTCATTATTATTGTGCATATACACTAAATCTACCTATTTTTTAAAGTATATGGACCAAATTGATTGATTTAAAATTATCGAAACTAAAATTAAGTGTGACTAAAAGTATAAGATTAACTACATATTTTATCTTTTAATAATTCGTCATCCATTATGATTCTGATCAGTTTAATATATAAGGTCCTTTGTTTTATGATGTAATTTTGACCACATATACATAAGTTTTTCAAATAAATTAAAACAAAGACTAAATCATTTTTTTCTAACTTGTGAAAAACAGCTGTGTTTGATTCTTGTAAAACGCATTTTGGGAGAAGAGTGACAAAATTTTAGTGTAATTAAATCTTAGACCAAGATGGGTCTCTTAATTGATTCAAAGTCCTAGCAAGAAGCGAAAATAAAATCATTTTTTTTAATGTTTGTTTTATCTAAATTAAATTATTGAATCCTGAATATTTCCCCTGTTTCTCCTTTTTGCCTTTCATCAAATAATATTGCATGGGGAAAGGCATAAAGAAAAAACAAGGTAATAGAATATTATGGATGGATAATTATAAGTTGAAGTGAGAGGAGAGGAGCTGTAGTTTCACATGCACTATTTATGTGTTGCCACTGTTTGCTCATTCATCCCTCACCATCAACTATGTGGTCCACCTCAACATCACAATTTCCCTTACGTTCAAATTAGAAATCTATGATCTTACTCTCTGCCACTCAATTATCCACTGCCATTGATAGCCTTCAAAATCGGTACACATCCTCATCATCATCATCACTTAGCCTCGTCTTCTATTACCATCATCATCATGACATATTTAAACTCTTCTATTACCATCATCATCATGACATATTTAAACGTGTACAATTATAGGTCTATGAATTCATTTGCCCCCAGATTGTTACAGAGCCTGGATCACTCTCATGCAGTACAGTAGTAGCTGCCATCACCTTACAATGTAGTATTTAATTTGCATATCTCTTAACTTATCATAGAATATATTGTGACAATTTTGGAAGTGCTACATATAGAGAATCTTAATATACATTATCCACTTCTCTCAAACACATTGTTTAACAAAAGTTGAATGAGAATTTTAGAGTGCCACATGCTTAATAACACTTGGTGCATATAGTTGTTTTTGGCTTTTTGTTAACACCCTAATATGATATTTTCACCTTCATAGTAGAAATTTTTCTTTGCTTCTATTTTTTTCCACTCGAAATATACATTCTTTTGCAAGAACCTGGTGTTGATGATATTTACTAGATAAATTGAGAAGACCAAAAGAGAGAAAATTAGATAAATCTGAGATATTATTTTTAAATGAAAAAGTTGGATTGAGTTAGTTACAAAAGAGATATTTATAGACCTCTAAACTAACTGTAACAGAAACCCCAAAGCTAATAGAAATAGCATTTGTACCAGAAATAAGAGTTGTGCAAATAACAGCTGTAACATAAATAACAATTGTATAAATAGGGGTACATTTAGCAAAAGCTAACTGCCCGATACAGAGTGGTGCTATTAGAAAAAGCTATCAACCCTTACAACAACAACTTTACACATAGAGGTGATGTTAGCAAAAGCTAACAACCCTTATGATCCTATTACAAAACTGTTTGCACAATTATATAATTACATACTCTAAAATATCCCCTCAAACTCAAGGGGAAGAGTTTTCAGAGACACTTTTCATATTGAGTTTGTCACTGAGAACTTCAAGTCTTGCAGAAGAGAGAGGTTTAATGAGCACATCAACCCACTGATCCAGAGCTGGGATATGCACAATAGAAAGTTGTTTGGCCAGAATTTTTTCTCTTAACAAAGAAGACATTAATCTCCATATGTTTGGTATTACTATGGAATACAGGGTTGTGAGCAATGGAAACAACACTATGATTATCACATAACAGAACAGGAGTGGTGAATGGGACTTGCAATTCTGTTAGAAGAGCATGAATCCAAGTTAATTCAGTAGAAGTTTGAGCTAAACTGCGATACTCAGCTTTAGTAATTGACCTGGTTGTGACCTTTTGCTTGCGACACCACCAAGATATTAAGTTTAGGCCAAGAAAGATAGTAGCCCCTGAGGTGGAATGCTTGTCATCTACATCAGATGCCCAATCTACATCACAGAATGCATGAAGGACCAACGGTTGTGTAATAAGAGCATCTTGAAACAATAACCCATGAAATAAAGTACCCTTAAGGTACCTTAAAATTCTTTTAACCACTACCCAATGAGAGTCCAGAGGTGCAGCCATAAACTGACAGACCTTATTGATAGCAAAGCTAATTTTAGGTTTAGTGAGAGTAGCATACTGGAAGACACCAACCATTTATCTGAACAAAGTTGGATCATGAAAGACATCAACACCATGTCTAGATAGTTTGCAATTAGAGACCATTGGGGAAGAGATAGAGTGAGCTTCAGCCATATGAGTTTTGTGTAGTAAATCATGAATATACTTGTTTTGAGTCATGAGTATAGAATTATTGGGTAGATACTTGATCTCTAACCCCAAGAAATAATCCAAATGACCAAGTTGTTTGAGAGAAAAGGCAGCTTAGTTGTGAGTTGCTGAATAAGAGAAGTAGAACTTCCAGTAATTATGATATCATCCACATAGACTAAAAGGTAAACCACATGTACCTGATGATTGTAGATGAAAAGAGAAGAATCACATTTGCTTCCCACAAAACCAAATTGAAGTAGAGTAGACTTTACTCTATCAAACCAGTGCATTGGGGCTTGTTTCAAGCGATAAAGAGCTTTGTTAAGCTTTGAAACCAGGGACTTGTTTCTAACTTCAAATCAAGGAGGTTGTGTCATAAACGCAGATTCTTCAAAAAGCTCATTAAGAAAAACATTATTCACATCAAGCTGAAATAACTTCCATCCATGTGATAAAGCAAGAGTAAGAACAATTCTAATGGTAATAGGTTTGACTACAGGGGAAAAATTTTCATGAAAGTCCAAACCAGGAACTTGATGACATCCTTTTGCTACCAACCTTACCTTGAACTTGTTGATAGAACCATCAGCATTTTCCTTTACTCTGAAACCCACTTACACCCAATAGCTTGTTTATAAGAAGGTAAAGAAACTAAATCCCAATTTTTATTTTTCAACAAAGCATCATACTCCAGGGTTTGTTTTACAGATTTTGGTTCAGAATGAACAAGAAATAGAGAGCGACATTGTCTAGGATTGTGAATTCCAGACTTGGACCTTGTTAGCATAGGATGAGTGTTGGCAGGAATAGAGTTAGGTGCTAGAACAGACTCAGAAGAAGTTCAGTAACAATAGTGGCTTCTAAAGATTGAGGAAGAGCATGTATAGACTCAGAAACAGTAGAGAAATGAGATATAGGGACATAAATAGTAGAATAGTGAATAGGAAGAGGAGAAAAACCAGGAGGAACAAGATGGGTAGAAGAGGAATGAGTTGGAGACAATTGAGATTATAAAGGTGTAAGCATCATAAATGGTGGAGACAGGTTAGGATTAAGACTAAAGTAAGACTCAAGATTTTTTACAAAATTGGAAGAGGAAGGAAATAATTCAGAATAAGGAAATCTCAATTTTTTCAGTTGAAGACAAACATTTGTAACCTTTGTGAGAGGTAGAATACCCCAAAAATAGACACTCTTGAGATTGAAAATTGAGTTTATGTGCATGATAGGGCTTCAGTAATGAAAAACAGGCACAACCAAAGGTTTTAAGGAATTTAAAATTAGGATCCTTATTGAAAAGAGTAGTAAAAGGAATAACAAAGTTAAGGGAAGCAGTAGGGAGTCTATTAATTAGATAGACAACAGTAGTGAAGACATAATCCCAAAACTGTAAGGGTAAGGATGCATGATGCAATAATGTGAGTCCCAAGTCAACTATATGTTTGTGTTTTCTTTAAACTACATCATTTTAATGGTGAGTGTGAGGACAAATTAGTGTATGAGAGATGTCATAGGAGGTTAGAAGAGTAGAGAAAGGTATGTATTCACCCCCCAATCAGATTGGACACTCTTGATTTTAGTATTAAGTTGCATTTCAATTAGAGATTTAAAGGCTTGAAAAACAAAAATAGTTTCAGCTTTAGATTTGATAGGGAAAATCCAAGTGTATTTGGAGAAAGCATCAATGAAAGATACATAGTATTTAAACCCAGCATAGGAAGTTAAATGACAACGACCCCACAAATCTGTGAAGACAAGTTCCAAAGGAGAATAAACAGAAGTGGAACTATGAGATGATAATTTGTGAGATTTCTCAATATAATAAGAGAAACAAAAATCTGAAAAAACTTTATTAGATTGAGAAATGTTACAATTATTGAAGACTAGCTTCAGTACATAAGCATTAGGATGACCTAACCTAGCATGCCAAAAACTGATAGTGCTAGGAGAAGAAGCAAAGAACTGGAAGCAACATTCGAATCTTTATTTACAATAGGAGCTATACTAGACAAGCTATGATTGGAAGGTGAAGTTAAAGTGGATAACAACAAAGAAGAAGTGTCTTGAAGCTTGAGATTTTGAAAGGAGTAGAGGTCATTAGCACCGACAACTCCCATAAGAAGAACTTTATTGGTCTCTTGAGATTTCACAAGACACAAGTGAGGATGAAATTCAAAGAAAATAGAATTATCTTTAGCAAGCTAATTCACACTTAACAAATTTTTTGATATTGAAGGAACATGTAATAATTTGTGAAGTTTAAAAGTGATGTGGGAGTCATTAGGAGACACAAAAGAAGAGGAACCAACACCATAGATATTTAAACCTTGATCATTGCCTACGAAAATTTGTTCAGGTCCATCAAAGTGAATGAACTGCTTAATGTTTTGGGGTTCTCCAATCACATGGAAGCTAGCACCAGAATCTGGAATCCAAGTAGAGCTAGTGTGACCATTTCCATCAGTATTAGTAAGCATAGCACTGGGTTGATTAAAGGCTGAGCAACAGGCTTGGAATTGGGATTGTTCCAAGTGTTTGATGTCCTAGCAGAACCCAAGGAATAAGTAATAGATTGAAGTGTGACAGGGTCAAAGAAGGTAAAGGATTCATGAGGCTGAAAGCTCATGTCTGGTAGAAAATGACACACATTAGCAGTGTGGTCATACTCAAGACAGATTTTGCACTGGAAGTTGGCAAACCTGCCACCACCACGACCTTTGCCACGTCCACCACTGTTGGGACCAACACCACAATTAGAAAAACCACTATGACCACCACCATTTCGACCATAGTATCCCTTACAACCAGCAGAATCACCAGGTTTATAAGAATTAGAGTGCAAGTAGCCTTGAGTATAGTTCAAGGATGGAGAACTCAGCACTTGAGCCTTTTTATTGTAGCAATTTAGACGAGTTTCGTGGCCATAGAGCAGGGCCTCAATTTCAGCAATTGATGGAGTGTGTTTCTTGCCTTCGATTACAGAGATAACTAGCATATAGTTTGATGGAAGACCTTCAAGAAGAGTATCGACATATTCTTTATGCCGAACCGGGACGCCAACACCTGCAAGCTCATCGACATAGCCTTTGATTTTGCGCAGATAGTCATCAATAGTTTTTCCTTCAAGCGAGAGCACACGCATTGCAGTTCGCAGTTGACGAGAACGCGACTTCGTATAAAGACTAAAATGCTCATGAATTTTCTCCCACACCTGATAGGAGTGAGTCGAACCAAGTACACTTGACAAAAACAACTTGGAGAGAGTCAATTGAAGCCAAACAAGAAGTGTTTGGTCTTGAACTTCCCAAGCTTCATATTCAGGACTTACTCGATCAGCAACACGATCATCTCCAGTGAGGCAGCGAGGCAGAACAACAGGATTTATGACAAACCTTTGCAGTTTGTACTACTTGAGCACTAGTTCAACATGTTGATACCCGTGAAGGTAATTACATACTCTAATAATATTCAACTATATGAAACATCCAATCAATTTAATAAATGATCTAATGATAACATAAGTTAATAAATATATTATCTTGTTTGGGTGGTATTAAGTATCACTTTTTTTCTGAGAATTTTTATTGTTGGGTTCCAAATAAATTATTTAATATGTAATTTTTACTACATCCTTCTTGCACTAATTTTTTATATGATAAAAGAACGTACAGCACAGATTTTCTTATCTATATTTCTAACGTGCAAATACAAAGCTCATATTCTAGATTGTTCTTTGATTAGACTTTAACATCGTTTCTTGTCACAAAAATGTTATCAAATAACGGATTGTGATCTTCTGGAATTGTAAAATACCTGTAGAACATAATATTTGTTAAATAATATTTTAGTTTCTATATTAATGCACTGTAAAAACATGAGTTAGATATCGTACAGTTAATTTAAAACTGTAAAGGAACAAAATCCACAAATAGTATTAATCAAATAATTATAAGCTTGTGATTATTAAGTTATAATTTCATCAGAAAATAACTAACAAATGCAGCAGAATAACTATTTTACGTTGAACACGACAAAAATAATTATACTTTGGATTGTTGTTTCAATATTGATTTTACAAATATGCAAGAAGCAACTTGAATTGAAACACACTTATTTGATTCATGAAAGAAAAAAATATTAATCAACCTCTTTCGTTTTCCTTTCCTTCAAAACCAAAGTGTAAAATTATTGAAAGATTTGCGCACTTAAAGTAGCATGCTCCGTAGTCCTTAGCCATTGATCTAGATGGGTGTTTGCAACACCCAACCTGACACGTTTTATATTTGAACAAGTGATTTAGTAGTGGGCAAATGCATTCTAATGCTCGCCCATAACATCATAAACATACGGGAATTTTTCTTCCATTTTTCTTTCCTTTTTTACTTTATTCTTTTCTCCTCCCATATACCAAAATACGAAAAAGATTCCCATTATACCAAGGGCCAACATGTCAACATTTCAACGCTGAAACGCGCACAATGAATTCCAAATATAAAGGGATTTTTCATCCATTTATCTTTTCTTTTTGCTCAAGACTTTTTAATGTGATTTTTATTATGATAGTCTCTAACTTTCTAATTTCCTGTTGCCATATGCCACTGATTACTTAAACCATATCCATAAAATATTATTGACAATATCGTCAGGCAAAGTGGCACCATCAGCATTCATGTCATGCCTGGCGAACTACAGTTTCAGATTCAGATTCCTAGGATACAAGATACTTTCCGGCTAAAAAACTTCCAAGTCATTCAACAAACTGATACTTTAACATGCTTGGAAAGATAATCATAACGGTGTGTGTACGTTCCCTTGCGAACTATCAACTTCATATTCCACAAACTGATACTTTAACATGCTTGGAAAGATAGTCATACTTTTATCACCTTTGCATTTAATGAAACAAAATGGCAGGAAAACCCATACGAAGAGTAAATTTAAATAAAATACTTTTTAAATATAATTACAGGGAGGAGGAGAGAGGGGGGGGGGGGGTAATTGCAAAAATACAGGAGATTCCTTCAGTATCTATACAACTTACATACCCAAATATGCAACGAAATCAATCTTCTTCAGTGTCTTCATCATCATCATCCATGGCACCACCCTGCTTTTGATCCTCATCATCATGGTCACTAAGCTGAGTTTCTTCATCAGATATCGTTCCACCCTTTGCATTGGCTATGTTTTCAATGCTAGTGTTGCTACAACTCTCAGTATCTGAGTCAGATGAACCACCGTGGTCTTCTCTCTCTTGGTCACAATCATATGCAGAACCTCCAAATTGCTCCCTCAAATTGGGAGCAACAATGCCAATCATCTCACTTAGTGCTTGTCGTTCCTTCTCTCTAGCAACTGCAGCATCAGAAGTTGTGTTCTGACTCTCAGCCACTACGATATTTGAATCATGCAATGCTCCTGAACCTTCATTATTATCTCTGCTTCTTGGAGATTCATTTTCTCCATGCGTGGAAGGGGCTGTACTGCAAGCCCAACTACCAGCGACTTCAGAAGTTAAAAGGTCCGCTGTTCTGATTAAGCCTCCAGCTTCTGTATCCTCAATGGTCTTTTGAGTGTCTGAAGGATTATTTGATTGTGAGTGATGTAAACCTTCACGAGAAGTTTTTTGAGCATGCTCCTCGGTTTCTTGTACCTTGTTATCATCATCATCAATTTGCATTGTGTCCCCATCTAAACACTTGTTCAAATCAATATTTTGTTCACCCTGATTTACAGGACTTTCAGTTTCAAGAACTTGCTCAGTGCCTACAGCAGCATCTCCCTCCACCATAGTTGTTGTGTCAACACCATCAATATCAGAACCAAAGCCGCCTCTAACACTATGGTCATGATCAGCACTGGTGAATTCTCCCTCTTGTGTATTTTGACATTCTTCACTTCTTATATCACAGTCATGCTTCTCAGTGACACTTGCTTCATTGCTTGACGTTTCAACGTGAACTACGTTGAGCCTTTGTGCAGAAGTAGTTGACCCTGCCTTGGCACCATTTTGGCCATGGTATCCATCAACTTCTTTTTCTCTGCCAGAGGTTCCACCAATGATTCCATCCATTTCTCCAGAAATATTCTCATAATTTTCATCATCTTCTAGAGTTCTCTGCATAGACTTCAATTGTTCCTGTTGCTTAGCAAACAATATTTGTATCTCTTCAGTAGTGGAATAAAATGCTCGAAGCTGTGTTTCCCTGCATGGCAACACAGAGCTTCAGCTGATAAATCTAGAAATCTACAATCATTGTGAAGAATAAGACAGGTGTGCATGATGCATTACAAAGCAAAACTGTCAGACAACCACTTCATATAGTACAATTCAGTAGTACACTAACCAACTGGAACTTGTAACATACAGCTGGAATAAAAAAAATATGAATGACAATACCTACTTATAGGACACCAGGATCTCCCCATTTTCAATTGAAATAACATTGCTGAATAGTGTATTTTCAAATCAAAGTAACACAATTAACCACAGCAGCCCTTCTTTTGTTATGATCACAGCCCTCAAATTAGTCATGAACATGCTTGCACAAACATACTCTATAGAGATGCCAACTTTTGATCTTGCACTCAATTATAATAAATGAAGTATGAATAGAAAAAGGTTTATAAGCAACAAATACTCTAAAAACATCTTCTAAGGTTCCTTAAATCCTAGTCTTGCTGAACATGTTTCTACATCCTTTTTATCCAATTTCATTTTTAGATCAATTCAAAAATTAGTTAAGATCCATGAAAGAAATGTTTATAAAACCATACTGTTAGTGCTTCTTTGAAGATTTTATTAGAAAGACTTAGAATCCCTATCTAACTCAATCTACATAAAGAATAATTAGTAATTATTATAACACAAAAGTCCCAAGAATGCAATAAACAAGTAGCTGGAAGAAGTAGCAGCTAGAGTGCTGCCCTGTGTCCTCTGATACTCTATGCCAGTATGTGCAGTCTATGTTGGAAATTCTACATACTTTTCAAATTGCAGATGTCCAATGATTATAAATAACAACAAATCAAGCCTTACCGAAGCATAAGTCTTTCCCTGGCACCTTTTAACCTCCGCCTCTCAAAATCAAGATCTCGCATTGCAGCATTTATCTCAAGCTCAAGAACAGAAACTTTAGCCCAAGCTTCTTCTCGAGCTGCCTGCTAACAACATCAACAAATATCTCGGCTTCAAACAAGGAAACTTGACCGCCAGGAAAAAAGGAGATTAAAAAATGCGGATAAGATATAGAACAAAAAGAGAAAAAAAAAACTAATTAGAAAGCCAAGCAGCATATAAACTATAAGTTTTTCTTCATTCTTTGGACCAAGAGCATTAGTCAGTTAAAATCATGGCATTTGTCATATCAATAACTTATTCTGCAGTCTTGTCAAAATAACATTAGTATGGCACCTGGATGTAAAGCAGACATCATTCCCAATTTCCCATAAAAACACCTTTGTATCAAAACAAATTTTGTATTCAACGACATGAGATTCTCATATCTACCTTTTCACTCTCAAGCTCTTTCCTTAATCTTCTTGTTTCCTGTTGTTCAAGTTCTAATTTCTGCTCCATGAGTTAGAATTTATTCAGCTAGATATCAAGCAAAATATGATAAAGCAATATGATACTCTATAAAATTATCTGATTACCTTCATTTCATTTTCAGTGGCAAGCTTCTCTTCATGTACTTGGGTCTCCAATTGGCGAACCTTATTATCAGATGCAACCAATTTTTGCCTGGTATCTTCCTGCAACAGAAAAGGAATTAAGAGGAAAATCTCTATATGTATTTGAAACTGAAGTGCAAAAAATTTCTCAAGGCTAACAGGAGCAAAAATGGAACAATACCAGTTTGGACCTCAAGGTTTCAACCAGCAAAGACATTTCTCTCTCTGACTCCTACAATATTGAGACAGCATGTGAGCTCCTGAAAGTAGAAAGGGTACAATTTCTTACTAATTTAGCATCAAAACTTTCAAACCTGTAGCTTATTTATTGTTTCTTGTAGCTCTCTTTCTCTTCTTAAGGAAGCATCTGAAAGTCGTTTTAATTCCTCCTGAGCCTCAGACTGGGCTCTACGAACGGCAGCTTTTAAATCACCTGCAGCCTTTTCTCGCTCTTCTTTTCGTTGAGTCCGCTCTTCATCCAATTGTTCCTTCAGTTCAGCTATATTTACCTTTTGACTGCATCAGGAGAGAGAATTACTATACTGTGCAAAATAAATATAAAACATTACAACTTTAAGAATTTAGATTTAGCCATCTGTAACAAATTAGTGGAAAGCAAAAGTCCAAAGTCCTATGACCATGATATACTAAGTCAGTCAAACTAACTGAGCAACTAACACTCACTGAACTTGAGCGAAATTACATCCAATGCCCCATCTACTTTTGTCCCTACACAGATCTCCTTCAAATTCAATTTATATAACAAAATAGAACCGTGTCCCCTTCCCAATCCCATTAACACAAACCTCCCTTATTTTGTAATGCTCTTTTATAAATTAGGGAGGTCATGTGGGGTCAGAAAATGGAAGGGTCTTAAGTGCAATATTGGTAAAGTTAGGGGGTGTATGTGTAAATGTGTAAATTGCCCAAGCAAATTTAAGTGTTCTGTAACTTTTGTATAGAAAGACAAGTTCTTAAAATTCGGGCTTAAGGCATAAATCAACCTTCCAAGAAGTTGTAAGGTGAGGACTGCCCGAACCTTATAAGAACTACTTAGGCTATATAACTAGGCAATGTGGGACTAAACACCCCCTTGCATAATAGATTACCATGACAGGAATAACTGAGGGAAACCATTTCTACACTGTGTATTCTCTTGGCAACATAAAGATCAATCAACCAAGACTGAAACTACATCAATATGAATCACTTAAGTCTACAATACTTGAAAGAAATATTGAAACAAAATGATATTACTAAGTACAAAAATATTGAAGATTGAAGAATTAACCCATAAGAATTAAATAATTCATAGTTTCATTACTTTCATACCTACTTATTATAGAATTTGCTTCAGCACATGACTGTGTAGAAGCACTAAGCCTTTCATCAAGGTCTTCCATGGCATGTTTTTGTTCAGCAGATGCTCTGTTAAGATCCCCTAATTCCTTCTGTTTGAGATCCACCATTTGCTGTAATTCTTTTAATTGATCAAGGTAACATTTTGCAACTGACTCTTTGACTGATTTTAGTTCCTACATAATGAATCATAAATTAGGTAAGACATTATAAATTGCAAACTACATGAACAAGATGAAATCTAAATAAACATTTCTTTGAGAATCAACAAAATTGAAGAGATAGTTGTTGTACACCAAATCTGCATTTTTTTTGAGACAAGGAAAGGTTACAAATTCAGTGACAGATAGAGTATCATGAATACCATTGCTGGGGGGTGTTTTAAAGGGTAATAAAATTGAATGTTAAATGTTGAGAAAGAGAGAAAATGAGAGGCATGTGATGAATTCTGTGTGTTTGAATCACACAACATAACATATATTTATATGAGAGGCCATTAATACAACGATAATCAAAACCATTATAAGAATATAGTTAATCTAATTATCATAATTACATAACATATAATCTTCCCTTTTTACATTATTTCTAAAATTAAGGATTAAGTTTAAAATATTTTTAGGGGAACCTCAGCTTAATCTAGGTGTTGTCCCTCTAAGTTCAACAATGATTGCGTACACTTTCATAGCGTTCAACAGCTGCACGGTTGTCACTACGCAATGTATCAATTGTAACCACCTGATTCTCCAATTGCTTTCTCAATTCCTGTCAAGAAGATTGGATACAGTAAAAGAAAGAAAAAAGTTTACAATGCTCATTAATACTGCAATGCTTCTAAGTTAACACACCATGTTTGATCTTTGAAGACTTCGAAAATCATCTAGAGATATGGGACCCTCAGGAGCACCAATGCCTAAACCTTTCAATCTCTTGTTTTCAGAAATGAAATCCTCTACACATTGAAGAAAAGAGGATGAAAGGAAAAAAGAGTGAAAAAAAGTATTCGAAAGTGAAATAAAAGTAAATATCAGCATCAATATATTATATAATATATCTTAAACATCTATAAAATGTGAGGTAATTGCAAAGAGTACAATCATATGCATAGGAAATTATGAACGTCAGCACACACATGAAACTCCAAATCCACATAAAATTAGAAGCTTGATTCCACTTACAAGCATAAATCAGAGGAGAATGCAAGAATTACTAAAAAAAGGTAAATGTATGAGCTGCTGATCATAACACTACCTGCTTTTCGTTTAGCAACTGCATTATCTGGCATGGGGCTGGACACAAGCGCCTCTCGGTATACAAAAACAAATGCCAGATCTGCATGATAAGACCAAATTATAATAGTTAGAAAATAGAACAAAACACAGAAGGCAACAGATACTCAAAAGCAGCAATTCCTTGATTTCATTAAAAATAATTACAGTAATTGTCCAACTTTAAAATAAATGTTCAGAAGAAAAAGGAAAAGTAACACAAGTCTTGGTACAATAAAAAAAAAAAAATCTTTTATATAGGACAATGCTTTATTTTATTTATTTTACAAATAACAGTCAAATCATAAAAAAGACAGGATAGATAAGTAATTTCAATAATATTAGCTTTCCCAAAGCCAATTTACAACAAAACAATTTAATATTTTTATAACACTTTTCACAGTTAAAGGAAATTAAAAGAACAGATAAAGGGAAATAGTGATGAGAACCAAAGCATTGATCAGTAAAACAAAACTGAAACTACGGTGAGAAAAGGTGGAATAGGAATAAAAGAAAAATTGAAATATAAAGCCCTTGTAAGGAATTCAAATTACCATACCATGCTGTGGAGGAGCAGCAAATGATATAATATCACCATGGCAGACTTTCACAGCAGCACCATTCTTTTTCAATTTCTCCCAGTTAAGGTAAGTTCCATTTGAGCTGAATAAAGTTTTACAAAATTCAGAATATGAAGAAAAATGGAGAAAAAAAAAACTCTTTACCTCCTCTTAAGTGGGAGGGAAGAGAGGACCCCAAGTTTTAAAAAGAATCCACAACCTTGTATCTTTCAAGAATATTGATGTGGTATTTTCCATACTTTCATTAGTAACTTTCATCCTGTATATTCGGCAATGATTTGCACTAACAGAATTTGAATCAATCTGGAAACGCACATCCTCTACCAATCGACCAATACAATGCTCATCAGCAGTTAATAAAATGTTAATTCCCTGGTTACAACAATTTAATGAAAAAAAATTGAGAGAAATGAACAGTTAAACAAAAATAATTTGAAGACAAAGGAAATGCAAACACTATTGGTCACAACGAAAATGAGTAGGAATAAACTACCACACACAATTTAATTCCAGCACAATTTCACAGATGTTTACAGCTCAAACACAGCACAATTTGATTAGAAGTTTATAAATTCAAAATCTTGGACATTTGTGGGTCTGAGTCATTTACTTAAGACACTACTAATACATTCGATTAAATTGTGCTAATCAAAATTTTCCTTAACATGTGCTTTGGATGATCAGTAGTAATATTTAGTTGAATATTGTACAAAAGCAACCAAGTGCCACCCTCATCTAGTAGGGTCTGGCCGTCTGGGGTGAAAAGATAATACAGATAATACACAGCCTAACTGCCGCAGGTAGAGAGATTGTTTCTATGATTTGTACCCATGACCTCTAAGTCATAAGGCACTAAGGCAGCAACCTTACCATTGTGCCAAGGCTCACCCTCGTACAGGAGCAACCCAGTTTCCACTAAAATTGACAATATATTATATATATGGCACCAACAAACAGTTCTTAGTTTAAATAAAACAACAAAATTTTCCTTCGGATAACCTCTGTTTCATCTTTTTCACCACAAACATATGGTTTTCAGTGTGGATGACACAACCAACACTTTAAAGGACTCAATGAAGATTACATTTACCCAAAAATAATGAACGGTCAATTCCTCATGACTATTGTTATCAAGTAACCAAGTTAACAACATTTTAACCTTACCTTCAACATAATAACCAAAATTTAATAATGGGTCCATTCTACATACTAAAAGTACAAATTTTATATTAAAGAAAAAGGGATAACATGACATTTTAATCCCACGAGCTAACCTACACTTTAGTCTTTTCATTTAAGAATGGTTTTTCCCGATCCTCCCTTCCTTATAGCAAAGGTAATGGCATTCCAACGCAATTCTTGCATGTGCATTTTTCTTACAGGAGAAATCAAATGGAAAAGTCACAATAATAATTACTATTAATCCATTCGTCCCTCATAATTCAAATCTAAACAAATTCCAGTCTTTTATGTTTTAAGTGAAAAAACACTAGTCGCTAATTCCCACAAGAACAGAAACCACCTTGACTTAAATTAAGCGCCCTTAAACTCAAAATAATTAATTCAAAATAGAGACAAGACAAGGAAAAAAGGATAAACCTGGTGCCTTTTGCGGGCAATGTTGGAGATAGCAGTGAGAACGCCCCAAACTTGAGAATTGGAGTTGTGAAGAGGCTGCGAGGCGATGTTGGAGGCGACGGAGACAATGCGCGCTCTAGGGCTCAAACTCTGCGAGCAATTGTCACCACCACTGCCATTGTTGCCTCTCGACGCTGTCATCGGAGTTTCCACTTTCGCCTCTTTCATCGCCACTTTCAAAACCCTAATTACCTGAATTTCCCCTCTTCAGTCTTCGCGCGCTTGCACCACTAGTGGGAACTGTGAACTGTGAACTGTATTGGTAAGTGTGTTCACTTTGATGAGTCACGCACTCACTCACGAAAGGAACAACAAACTAACCTTAAGCTTGCATTGGAAGCTTTGGAAGTTTTTTTGTCCCCGTCTCATTTATTAATTGAATAAATCATCATTCATCAATCAATTTTATCCTTAAAAATATTATTCGTTCGATGTTCGTGGGTCGATTCGAATCAATTTTGATCAAATTTAGAATCTAATCCAATTAAATTTAATCGATTCGGTTCAACTTTTAGAAAATTCTTTTTGTAACTCAACTCATTCATGAACGGTTTGGTTCGGTTCGAGCCAACAGATTATCCATTTAAATTTGATCTTTTTTTAGAATTACTATTTTACATCATGATTCATCCAAATATCCAATATAATTAACACAATAGGGTAAATAATCATTTTCGTCCCTGAATATGTAGAGATTTGACAAATTCATCCCAAAAGATAAAAATTCAAATTTTAATCATCGAAAGTAAAAAAAAGTGCAACAAATCTATTCGTCTATTAATTTTCATCTTTTATCGTTAATAAAAGAGCCTACAAATAATTATCAACATGACTATAGAATAGATTGGATCAAAATGTCAGTAAATTTTCATGTAACCAAAACGTTAGTAAGTTTTCATTGGATAAATTTGTCATATCCCAAATTTCGTTTCATTTATTGGTAAAATGCAATTTAGGACAAATAGTCATTTTCATCCCTGGATGTGTAGAACGCTGACAAATTCATTCTGAAATATAGAAATTCAAATTTAAGTATATCCATTTACATGCATTGCAAATTTGCTACAACTATTTGTTTGTCTTCTCAGATAATTAGTACATTGTTGGAACATAATAGTTTCATAGGATATTTTTGTCCAATGAAAATTTATTAACATTTTAGTCTAATGGAAACTTACTAACATGTTGGTCTAATCTATTCAACAGCCATGTTAGTAATCATTTTTGTGACATTTCCGTCCCAGTGTACCAGGTAGACTCTTTCATTAACGGTAGCATATGAATAAATTTGTCGCACTTTTTTTCATTTTTGAGGACTAAAATTTGAATTTTCATCTTTTGAGGACGAATTTGTCAGTGCTCTACATATCTAGAGATGAAAATGACTATTTACACTAACACAATATTATCAAATGTCTGAAAGTAGTAAATTGATTCATTTAATACCATTAACATAATATTCTAAAATAGACAAATACAAATTAAAACAAAATATTCTTTAAGGAGATTTACTATAATAGTTTAAATCATATTTATTTCCTACAAACTAATTTCTTGCAATAAACTTTGGTGCAATCAGATTTGTTACAACCAAATTTGCTAAAACAAATGAACAAAATATGATCCGTTAATATTATAAACATTTGCAGTTCCAACACTTGGAATCCAATATTAATAGTATTTAAAATAAAACCAAACAACTCTAAATTTTTTGATCGGTTTAGTTCGGTTTTGGTCGGATCTATAGATCTAAACCTGTAACTCAACCCGTACATGAACGATTTTGATCGATTCAGTTTGATTTTAACCCAAATACATAAATGACTCAACCCAAACTGTCTAGATTGATTTTGGTCAATTTGGATTCGCAAGTGACCTGTACCCGTGAACACCCCTAATTTTTTCTTTTAAATAATCTTTTAAAATAATAAGACTATGAATCAAGTGATTGGTCAAAAATATTAATCTATTTAAATTAAGATTGAATCTTTTGAATAATACATGCATTTGATGTTTGACAAAAATAATTATCAATTAGATTTTAATTTTGTCGAATTTCATATTAATCATAATCTCTTTTTTCAAGGATTAAAGACAAAAAATAATAATAAAAAATGTAAATATTTTTTAAATGTAAATAATCTCTTCAATATTAAAAAACACGTTATATCAATCTCCCTAGTATTATTCTTTCTCCTAGTGAAGTTTTTTTTCCACAATAAAAAAAAAAGATACATTCTTCGTTAGTCCTTCAACATTAATAAAAATATATTAATTCGAGGACTAAAGTAGATATTCAATATATTTGAGACTAATTATTTAATTTTATTATTTTAAAATTTATTTAGAAGAGATTAAAGGAGTTTAGCTTATTATTTATTTGAGCGTGTTGGTAAGTATACTATCTATTTGATTTTTTTTACAGAAATAAATTTAAGGGTGGTGCAACGTGGAGGTTCATGACTCGCAATGATGTGCTTGGTGGTGATGGGTGGTAGTGCGGTGCTGGTGTTGGGTGACGGCGGGGTCTGGTGGTTATGAAGGTTTGGAGGAGAGGCGGTCATGGAGATTTACTTGTGAGAGAAATGGTAAGAAGGGTATATTAAGAATTTTGGGAGTACACCAAACAATACATGGGTGTATTAAGTAATTGTCCATTCTTATTTGTGTTATTACATGGTTGAGTTAATTGAGACTTTATCTTAAGAGTCATGTTTATAGAAATAAGTAATATTATATAGATTTATTATCTAAAATCATCTACTAGATGCGATGTTTGTTAGCGAATATAGAAAACATGCAACTACATAAGGCAATATAGAGCTCTTGCTTTGAGAAAATGTTAGTTCTTTTCACTTTTAATGAGAAAGTGTTACCTTACTTTCACCTTTTATTTTCAAAAAATTTATAAACAAGTAACGAAAAAGCTTTTATTATTTTCTATTTTTATTTTCTGCCACACTTTCTTAATTTCTTGCACAAACTTAAAAACAGAAAATATTTGCACCACCTAGACATCCTCTAACGTATGATTCGTGAAGATCGAAAGAGTAGCTTGTATAGATCCTCCCATCCACAATTAGGCCTTGTAGTCTATCAAATCCATGTAAGTAAGTGGTAAACCCCTTTGAATCGAGTTGGTGCGCCATGATCTCCATAGCAATGTTAATCTCTTGACACAATATTTGTCACACAATGTTAATAGTTTGACCATTGGATGCAACTCAACCACCACAAGTAAAACATAAAACATGTACTTGATGTGCCACCACGAGTCAGAAAGAAGAAGTGACACCAAAGAAGCCAAGGAAAACGAGCCAAAGAGTGCCATGGCAATGCTTAACTGAGTGGCATATAAGGGAAAACTTAGCCATGCCCTGAAGGCCAAGTAGTAGCCTAGTATGCCAAACACAGAAGCTTTTGTGGTCAAAGGGTGCAATTGGAACGGGGAAGAAGCTGTGTTCCCTGCACTTTGAACTTGAAGGAAGGACAAGAGTGTTGGCAGTGTGAATGCATATATTTTGTGGCGTTGTTTGGTGAAGGAATCGTGAGCAAAGTTGCATGTAACTGAGACAGGAGTGTTGAGTTTGAAGGTTTGGTGGTGGACATAGAAGGTGGCTCGCCATTGAGAAGGACCTGTTGCCATAGTCATATGCTATGATATGTATGTGTCAAGCTATCATATTAAGCTAAGGAGTTTTGGTCTCTGGATATTCTTTAGTTTCTAACTTTCTATTTATAAGCTTTTTTGTGTTTTTTTTATTTGCTTCAAGAGTCAGAAATCACATGTCTCTTCTAACCTACTAGATCAAAAAATAATCTAGTTCACTGTACATACTGTTGTTGACCCAAAAATAAATTACACATGGAAGGAATCAAAGGTTCTCCTGTTAAACATATTATTTTTGTAAATGTGAATGTAGCGAGATGTTACACATGTTAATCTTATGAGTTTTGGGTGTGTGATTTAAGGGTGTATTGGAAATCTTTAAAGTGAGTTTAAATATCATTTTATACAATGTAGTATGAATCTTTGGCAATCTATTCATAATATTTAAAATTGAAAAGAGGAATATAGAAATAGCATGTCAACACTTTAGGATCGATCTTTCCGATTTGAGGATTTTTTTTGTTTTCATAAATAATTACGAAGATGTCAAGTCATTTTCATTTTATTCACTAACTTCAAAGTTTTGTATGAGAAATGGTGAAAACGATTTTTTTTCATAATTTTTATACAAAATTTTGAAAATAAGAAACAAAATAAAAATAATAATATTTTTGTAATTATTTTCGAAAAGCAGATAATGAAAAAAAAAGGTTTCCTTAAAGACCAAAGATGCCCTTATGCTCTATTCAATTATCTCATCAAAGTTTGTAATAACTCTCTCTGTTGAGTTAGTTGTTTTCGATACCAAATGTAAATTGCTTCTCTTTCTTTCTAAGAAATTTACAATAAGGTTTTCTAGTTTTACTTATGAAAGTTTACTTTAGGTTTATCTATCTCAAGCCACCTTAATCTAAATTTAAAGTGAGCTCCGGATACAAAGATATCAAATCAAGAAAATATGTACGGGTATCGTATGATGTTAAAGTTTGTGATTCTTGTCTTCAATTAAGTATCATCTTATCAACCATATTATCCATGCATGAATAATAGTATAATAGGGATAACAGTGGAGGATCTGTGTTGACTTTCGAAAATGCCAAAAACATGGATCGCAGAGGAGAATCCAGGTTGAATTTGGAGTGTCTGTCTATGGTTTTCAAGATTTGGACGTAGCCCCCTTTAAAAACGCCTAAAGTTTCGAAGACAATGAATCAAGTTATTGAAAATCCAATAAGGTTTTTAGTATCACTAATTTTTTAGTGGCTGAATCACCCTTCAAGGATCTTCCAAATCGTTCTTTTTCTTTACTTCAATTTAGACTTGGCAAACCTCATCCAACAAATACATACATCTTTGAAATTACAGATAGATATTGATATTTTATTAATTGTTTGCTAAAAAATTCTACGATTTGAATTTGATAGAAATTTCGTGTTAAGTGACCTTAATATTTGTTTTGTATTTTAAGTTGAACAAATCCTAATCTTCATCATGACATGCCTCTATGGTTCTGTTCTGTTGAACTGAGTATGCTACAGATACAATTTTGTAACTATGTGCATTGAGATCATGACCTTAATTTCGATTTATAATATCAATGTACTTTTTTCTTTTATAATTGTCCAAGCATTAGTAAGAAAAAACCCAAGAGCTCGGATTTTTGTTTCTAACATATATTACACAATAGATCAAAACTAAATCTAAAATCATTAAGAAATATTGTCCTCAACATAAATATTATTATAAAAAATAATTTATCTCTCAGCCAAAAAATTTAACTTGCAAACAAAATTGCCAACTGTTATGGATTTTATGTATGGACTTAATAATGAGACTCATTAAAAGGTCATAATGGTGGAATTTTGACTATAACCGAATGGACCTTGAAGATAATAATTACTAAGATCATGATAACAGACAGTTAGAGATCTCGGTCGGGATTATTGGAAAGGGAACGCAACTGACATAGAGGTAAATTCAGTATAAATAAGGAGTGCTTTCAAAGAAAAAGGTACACACAACTCTTGTTCTCTCTATTTCCATTCACACTGTGCACACCCCACCCTGCTGGTTGAGTATTGCTCCGTATATAGTGATCATCTTCTGAAGGTATTTCTCTTCTATAAATACCTTAAGAGAGAGTTTGATCCACTATTAAAATCACCAGCATTCTTACTGGACACCCTATTCACAAAGGACAGAACATTGGCGCCGCCTGTGGGAACGTTAAATTTCAAATCCCACGTTCCCGATGGTAAATACGAGAAGTAACCAGAATGACCACCCATGCGTCGAGGTGGGACCAAGAGAAGCGTTTTTAAACAATCGTGATGAGACTGTGCACGTCATGGACGTGGTCTCAGATACGACCTCTTCTCCTGCTTTAGTGGGACAAGTATATGCTCAGCAGAGGAACCCGATTGTGGCGGCTCTTGAACCAGAGCCTAACGAACGTCTCATCAATAATGCACTAAACTCAATCTTGACTCGGATGGAGAATATGGAGCGAAGACATGCTATTCAAAGGCAGGAGGACGTCAAAAACGTCATTCTCCAAATAGAAGAGCGTAATGCGGAGTGGAGGCGTGAAGAAGAACAACGTTTACAACGAATGGAGCAACACCTCAGGAGTATGGAGAACCCGGTCCATAATACAGATCACGGACAGCAAGATAGTCGTGCAGCTAGGGATGAGACAAATCACCAGAGTAATCATACTCTGGATCCCAGCCATCATGCGGTTCTAGCTGATTCGGAGATCCCGGTTAGTCGGTTTGAAGTTGGAAGATCATCTCATGTGCATGCTTAAAATGAGAATCCAGCAAATCGTAATATTGATAAAATGACGCAGGCGCAAGTACCAACTCCGCGCCAACTCGCCAATGCTGGAGTATATGAGACGATACACGAGCTAGTCCGGGATGTGGCACAAAATGAAACGGGAAAAGGAGTGTACCAGAGGAAATACAAGAAAGGACGACACAATAACAGTCCTTTTGTTGATGAGATTGTCAATGCTCAATATATCAAAGATTTTGACGGTTCTTTCTTGTCAAAATATGATAGAAGTCAAGATCCACAAGTACATATCGATGAATTAGACATGTAGATGTGTGTTCGCGGCATCGATGAGCCGATAATATCTCGGATTTTCGTTACAACTTTATTCGGGGCCGCTCAGACCTGGTTCCATACATTACCTCCATGGTCTATCCGTAATTTTGAAGATTTCGGACAAAAATTCTTATTGAATTTTTCAACTAGTAAGAAACAGTCGAAATCTGAATTTGCACTTGGTAGAATACAACAACAACCCGGCGAAACATTGCAGAGTTATCTGGATCGATTCAAAGAAGCGGCTTTGCAAGTACATGGATTGGAAGAAAATGTACATGTTCACCTCATTTCGGCCGAGTTGAACAGCTTGTCGCATTTAGCAAAGTCAATACATAAAGACCCGGTAAAGTCATTGATGGAATTTAGAACTCTGTCGAAAAAATATTTGGAGCTGGAACAAATGGAGATTGCTAATAAATCAGGTAGGGAAAAAGACAGAAGCCCTAGAAGGAAGATTTTTCCCCCAAGGTTCAGGCAACATCAAGGAGTCCCCTATCATAATAGGAACTCAGATTCTAAATACAGGCCGGGTAAATATGAAACAAAGTATGAGAAGTATACTCCTTTAAATACATCTCGGTCACAAGTGTGGAAAGAAGTAGCATTGACTAAAATGAGAAAGGTGGATCGACCTCATCCAATATACAACAAGGCTGGATTAGATCATTCCCAGTTTTGTGAGTTTCACAATGGACCGGGACATACTATAGATCAATGCTGGGATCTCCGGGATGCAATCGAGAAGTTTATTCGAGACGGAAAGTTAAAACAATACGTGATCCGAACACAAAGCCGCAAAAACAAATGTAAATTGGGAGAGGCTCAGGCCGGAAAGGAGAAAGAAGACAAGAAAAAACATAATAACGATGATGAATTCCCAGAACCGGAGTTCGAATGTAATGTTATTTCTAGGGCCTTGGGAGGAAGAGTAGACACTGCTAATCAAAGAAGAAAGTATTTGAAAGAAGTTCTTTCAGTTAGAGAGCAGCCCAAGTTTAAAGGGAAAACCAGCAAACCAGAGCCTCCGCTACTGAATTTTATGGAGGAGGATATGAAAGATGTGGTCCTATGTCACGAGGATGGCCTAGTAATTACTGGAACACTGTCTAATTGTAGGGTTAAAAGAATGTTCGTAGACAATGGTAGTTCTGCAGACATTATTCAATGGAGTACGTTCAAAAAGATGAATTTGGACGAGGAAGACTTGAAGCCATGCAAGACGATGTTGATAGGTTTCAATGGAGGAAATACCAGTCTTAAAGGTTCCATCGATTTGCGGATGATGTTGGGAACCAAAGATGCATTCAAGTCGGAAAGAGTTAAATTTGTGGTGGTCGACTTTCCTTCACCGTACAATATTATCTTGGGAATACCAACTATCCAGTGGGATATGTTGGTGTCTACCAAACATCAGAAATTAAAATTTGTAGGGAACAAGGATCAGGTGGTGACAATCTGTGGGGACCAAAAAGAATTCTGGCAATGTTATTACAATACAATTAAGGAAAGTGAAGGCGGTCCATCTTCACCGCCCCGGATACATCAAGAGGACCAGGTGGGCCAGGAAATAACGGAACGACAGTTGGGAAAGCCAATAAACATGGTCGAACTCGACATGAGGGAAGATACTGAAAAATGGAGACCAGAACCGACAGAAGACTTGGAAGAATTGCAAATAGGAAGCCAATCGTGGCAGATTACTAAGATCGGGAAAATGGTTGACGCCAACATCAAAGTTCAACTCATGGAGTGCCTCAAGAGGAACCAAGATATTTTTGCCTGGAAAGCGTTAGAAATACCGGGAATAGATCCAAAATTTTGTTGTCATAAATTAGCAATGTATCGCGGATCAAAACGGTCCAACAGAAAAAGTGGAAGCTTGGTCCTGAGAGAGCGCAAGCATTAGCCACACATATCAAAGAATTGTTGGAAGCTGGGTTTATACGAGAAATTCAGTATACCACGTAGTTGTCCAACGTAGTAATGGTCCGGAAATCTAATGGCAAATGGAGGGTGTGCACCGATTATACCGACTTGAACAAGGTATGCCCTAAAGATGCCTATCTGATGCCGAATATTGACCAACTTGTGGATAACTCATCGGGTTCCGTTTACTTTCGTTTATGGATGCTTATTCGGAGTATAATCAGATAGCCATGTACCCGGAAGATCAGGTGAAAACGGCTTTTATAGGTGAAAAGGCAAATTATTGTTATAATGTCATGCCTTTCGGGTTGAAAACGCGGAGGCCACATACCAGAGAATGATGAATAAAGTGTTTGAGCAACAACTCGGCCAGAATATCGAAGTTTACATTGACGATATGATTGTGAAGACGGACATTATGAATGATCATGTACAAGATTTGGAGGAAACATTTAGCATATTAAGGGAATATAATATTCGCTTAAATCTACTCAAATGTGCATTTGGCGTTTCAGCTGGAAAATTCCTTGGGTTTATGTTAACCCATAGAGAAATAAAAGTGAACCCGGATAAATGCAAAGCCGTGTTGGACATGCAATTCCCAACAAATAAAAAGGAGATTCAGCAGTTGATAGGAAGACTGGCGGCTTTAACATGTTTCCTCCCCAAATCCGCAGAAAAGGCACTCCCATTCTTTAAGTTATTAAAAAAAGAAGCTGTTGTAGGGTGGAAACTGGAATGTGAGGCGGCGCTGGCAGAGATAAAGAGATGTCTGGCTTCCCCACCTGTATTGTCAAAGCCGGAGCCTGGAGAAATATTAATATTGTATTTATCGGTGGGAAATGAAGCGGTTAGTGCGGTATTGGTGCGGGAGGTCCACAGAACACAGAAACCTATTTATTTTGTGAGCTGGGCACTCCGAGATTCTGAGTTACGATATCAAAGGTTAGAGAATGTGGCTTTTTCCTTGTTGATGATTGCAAATAGGCTTCGCCCTTATTTCCAAAGCCATACAATAATTGTCAGAACTAATCAGCCAATTAGGCAAGTATTGCACAAACCGGATCTGGCTGGAAGGATGATTAATTGGGCAATACAACTGTCCAAGTTTGATTTGAAATATGAATCCCGACATGCTATTAAATCTCAAGCTTTAGCAGATTTCGTTATGGAATTAACCCCGGTTGGCGGTAATTCAGAAAACACGTGGAAACTATATGTTGATGGATCGTCTAACATGAAAAGAAGTGGAGCTGGGATTATAATTGAGAATCCGGAAAGGGTGGCTATTGAGCAATCTCTTCAGTTAAATTTCCCAACATCAAATAACCAGGCAGAGTATGAAGCACTGATAGCCGGGTTATTGCAGGCAAAGGAGCAGGGAGTGACAAAAATAAGGGTGTTCACCGACTTTCAGCTTGTCACAGCTCAGATCGAGGGCCGATATCAAGTGAAGGGGCCTTTATTGGCCAAATATTTGACTAGGGTGAAGGAGATCATTGTTGAGTTTGATGAAGTATTGGTGAGTCACATCCCTAGAGAAGAAAATGCTAGGGCTGATATCCTATCAAAATTGGCAAGTACCAAGAGCCCAGGTAATCATAGGACTGTTATTCAATAGGAAATTTCTAGACCGACCTGTGTAATGATGATCTCGACAGCTAAAGATTGGAGGAGGCCTATGATTGATTACTTAGACAAGGGTTTGTTATCGGATGACGTAGTGGAGGCCAAGAAGTTGGTGTGTGATGCAGCCATGTACTCAATTATAGAAGATGAATTGTACCGTAAAGGATTGCACATCCCAATGCTGGTTTGTCTGAACCCGGATAGAGTTGACTATGTGTTATCTGAGATACATGAAGGAATCAATGGCCAACACATGGGAGCTAAGGCATTAGCGAGAAAGGCTCTTCGAGTTGGATACTATTGGTCGACAATGGAAGCGGATTCTGCGAGACACGTCAAGAAATGTGAAAGCTGCCAGAATCATGCCAAATTTATATGGTCTCCCCCCGCCGAGTTACAGTTCACCTCGGCTCCATGGCCCTTTTTCAAGTGGGGAATGGATTTATTAGGACCATTCAAGGCGGCGGAAGGTCAACTCAAGTGGCTGATAATGGTGGTTGATTATTTCACAAAGTGGATCGAAGCGGAACCTCTTGCCACCATCACGTCGACTCGAGTGCAAAGATTCTTCGAGCGAAACATTATTTCCAGGTTCGGAATCCCAGGTGAAGTGGTAACAGATAATGGAACTCAATTCACTGATAAACGATTTCAAGAGATGATGGTCGGGTTCCAGATCAAACATCATTTTGCTTCAATAGAACACTCGCAATCCAACAGGCAAGCAGAAGCAGCGAATAAGGTGATTGTAAATGGGTTGAAAAAGCGAATCCATGAAGCCAACTCTAATTGGGTGGAGCAATTGTATTATGTTTTGTGGGGACACAGGACTACGGCTCAAACAGCTATCAAAGAAACCCCATTTAGAATGACCTATGGTTACGAATCAATGATACCGTAGAGATTGGCCAGTTATCTTGGAGAAGAAAATGAGTACTTCAAGAGGAAGAAGAAAAGAACAGCGAGGCTTTGGCCGTTGAATCAAGTTTGACAAATGAGGTTCAGATTAATGCACATTGCTGCGATCTATTCATGAAAAAAATGGCAGCCAAGAAGTATAATAAAAAGGTGAAGCCGCGGTGTTTTCAGAAAGGCAACTTAGTACTTCGAAGGGCGAACATTGGAAACAAGAATACTCGATAAGGAAAGTTAGCAGCTAATTGGGAAGGACCATATCGAGTTTCACAGAAACTCGGACAAGGAGCTTATATGTTGGAAACCCTCGATGAAAAACCAATAAAACGAACATGGAACGCCGATAAACTGAAAATATATTATAGTTAAATCTGGGTTCAATGTTCTGTTAGAGAAAGCAATAAGTCATAAACATGACAAGTATTTGTTTCTTTTGTCAAGGTGAATAATGTAGTTTTTAACTCATGTGTTTCTCTTTTAGTGAGAGTATGAGCCGTGGTACAGCAGGTTGTAAACCCGGAATTCATATTGTTCTTTCTCATTGAGATCATGAGTTGTTTGTAATTTGACCATGAATCGTTTTATGAAGTTTACCAATAAATAAAGTATTCTTATCTTTATGGTGAGAGTATGAAATTATGTGCGAAGTTATGTACAAACTGGTACAAAACTTGTGTGTACAAGGTGCATCATAATTAATATTATCTTGGCAATGAACGACATGCTATTCTAACCTTGATCAGGTTGAAATGTAGGACCGATTAATGACGAAAATTAATGTCCACATCATTGTTAAGATTAAGTCCGGGTAAGACAACCTAGAACGTGCTACAGAGAAGAATAATTTGTACTATAAAATACTTGGTCGTTGAAACCAAATGAATATTTATTTAGCATGCAAAGAATGTTGGTATTTTTGGCCAAAAGTCATGATAAGAATCCGGATTGGTACGAGTTCACGCGTATTTGAATTATAAAATACTTGAATTATGAAATAGATCGTATTGATTGCAAGTAAAATCGGGTGCCACATGAAAATGTTTTGAAGACAATAAACTGGAAAGAAAAATTACAAGATATTCCAACCGGCATCCCGGTCCTTCACATATTTAAGAATCCCGAGGTTGAGCTTGTTCATTAGTCGGGTTCACAGATGTCATTTCCTGATCTTCATCTGGAGTTTCATTTATGTTCATTGTCGATTCTTCAAAAGGAAAAGGAAGCGACACCAGCTTACCATCGCTAACAAACGACTTGAAATGCTCGCCGACAGTATTAAGCTCAACCTCAAGATTCAAAAACTGAACTTGTTCCAGCGCATTGTCAAAAGATTCCTCCGCAGCCCCGGCCAACCGAGATCTCACATACTCTAACTCGGCTTCAGTATCAGATAGCTCTCGGATTTTCTTTTCATATAACGCATTCAACTCCTTGAAATGATCAAGCGATTTGTTTTATTTGGTCCGAAGAGCATCTACGTCAGACTTCAACTTCGCCGTAGCCTCTTGAGCTTTTTCTGCTTCTGCCCTGAATGCTTGCTTTTCTTCGGCGGCAGCAGTTTGGGCTGATAATAGTTCTGCACGAGTTGCCTCTAACTCTTTCGCAAAATTGCTTTGAGTTACAAGAAGCTCCTCGAGCATCTTCTTAGTTTCCTCCCGGGAAGCCTGCAGCTCGGCCACAGTGCAACAGTACCTGGTGTTCAGAGTCGCCAGACTCTGAACCAGCGTCGCACATTTTAGAGTATTCAGGTCTATGCAGCTGAGTTCTTTGATCTCTGCTTCTCTGAAAAGGGTACAACCTCAGAAAATCGCTTCAGAGCACGAGCAACGTGAAAAAATTATTCAGTAGCGCCCTTATCCCAAAGGGAACCAGGCGATAACTCGAGGTTGGCCGAGGCAGATGCATCCGGAGTCGATAGGAGTCTCAGTTGTTCCGGCGGGGGTATCAAGGGAGTTGTCGTCGCCGGCATCATTGGAACCTCGAGGTTTGGGGGAGGAGTTGGGGTCGAAGGTGGTACTACGGCCTTCCCTTTTTGGGCCTCGGAAACCCTTTGCCTTTTTCCCTGCGCCAGAGCATTGACGTATTTTGGAGCCGGCCGGAAGGATCCCGTGTTTTTCTTTGGGTCTGGCCGGGGTCGGGATGCTCTCTCGACCTCGATAGTTGGAACAGAGGATCCCATTGGTTGTGGTTGTCCCATCGTGGTAGCTGCATAAAAAGAGATTTTAGAATTAATTTGATTGTCGGATTAAATAAAACAAGAGCGGTTACAGTATATTCAATCAAAATTCATACACAAAGCAGTAGGGAGCCCGAATGGATGGTCGCGAATACAAGTGGCCAAATCTGGTTGGTTACCATATTCCTTATATGCCAAGATCTAGGTTACTGAATAAGCATTTGAATCTGACAAATCTGTTTCTTCAAAACGATAAGATGCCGGAGTGAAGTCATGATGCGTACGGGTCCAATAGAGGGGGAATTTTCACTCTACGTTGGATGTTTCCAGACCACGAAGGAAGAAAGGTTGTTTGTCGGGTTCGATAACAACTTTAAAATAACTATTCTTAAAGTTCTTGAAGGAGTTAGTATAAACTGGGAAAAGTTTACGGTCTAAACGACCCCGGATGGAAGTCCATCCTTTCCTACTCGGGGTTCTCGACCAATTCGACCAGTGTGGACAGTAAAATAATAAAAGAATAGAGGAACATTGTAAGTAATCTCTAAATATTCACATAAATCCTCGAAAGACTTGATGAAAGCCCAGCTGTTGGGGTGAAGTTGTGAGGGAGCTAGACGCAGATGATTTAACAGTTGCATTTCGAAGTCTGAAAAAGGAAATCGGATATCGAGATAGGTGATTACGTCCTTGCAGAAAAAGAAAAAATTGCGATCATTCTTTTCTCAAAATGAACAGATGGGTTCATTCGGATCACACATACGGAGAAACCTTCTTGAGTTCCAAGGGGGAGCGCAGCAACGCTCCCCAGACTCAGGATAGAAGTCGTATGAAGCACCTCATAGGTGACCCAAGGGAATTTGGCAATTAAGGCCGAAGATGGAGAGTTAGATTGCGACCCGGCAGATTGGGATTCTGCAATTAATTCCACTGGAGATGTATCCATAATGACCTACGACAATAAAGAAGCAATAATTAGTAAAGCATACCTGGAGAAATATCTGGAAGGCAACAATCTAAATTTGTTAAAGTATCAGTCGAGGTCAAAGCAGCTTTATATGCAATTGGTACCTCGGTCCTACTTAGGGGGGTAGGAATTAATGAAGGTACCCCGCTCTTACATGGCAAGATAGCTTTTGGAACAAGAAATGGGTTATGCCGGCACGATTCAAGCATAGACTCAGCCTGTTTATGAAATCCGGAGTTCACAAGATAGAAAAATTCATCCATACACTTTGAACACGACTCAAATCGGATTTCGACGGAATGTTCTAACGAATTTGCTCGTGCTAAGGAAGAGGATGGATTTGGTGGTGCAGTATTTGAAGGTAAAATGTTGGGATTTTCAGAAGGGCTCCTAGACCTAGATGTAGTTGGTTTTGGCGCTGACGGAATCTTAGGTTGAGTCTTCCTAGAAGTTCTGGAACTCCCAGAAGGTGCATGTAACAAAGCCTTCTCTCTTTCTTCCTCTGAAAGAGAAAGGCCGAAAAACCAAAATGCACATCTAGGAGGAACATTTTGGCGTATATACGCTTCTTCTTCAGGAGTAAATTTCATCTTAAATAGTTAAAGTGAAATTTCGCGCACAAGGGATAAGGAAAGAAAATGACGAGGATAAAGAGAGAAAGAACTCAAGAATTCAGGAATAGAAAAACAAGAACAAGAAGTGGTGCAAAAGAAGTATATGGAAACAAAAATGGAGCACAACTAAAATGACAATAATAAAGAGTAAAATTATGAAGGCGAGATTATAAATAAGAAGGAAGTGTAAGGTAATAAAGTACCTGGAATCGGAGAGGTCTTAGGAAATTTGTGTATCAAAGACAGTAAACAAAAGGAGTGCACGAACGCAGAAGGAATTTGAGAAAGATAAGAGAATGCGAAATGGGGAAACAAGAAAAGATATGAAGTGGAGTGGTTATATAAGGATGGGAAAGAGGTAACCGTCGAAATATAAAACGCCGCATCTGTGTTACTATCGGACATGAAACGTCTCATAAGGGCAAATGTGTGAAGCTCGTTCATTAAAAGAGGGTACAATAGGAAATTACATTTAAATGTCATGATTGAGGCGTGTAATGATGCAATGGTGCATTAAATGCGAAGATTGCATGATGCAGTTAAGGACAAGACATAACGACGGTTTGTTACAGAGACCTTACCTATTCTAATTGAGTGGAGAAGAATCGATTGTATCAACTCGTCAAACAATACGTCAAGGTATCCCGGCAGGAGTAATGGATTGGTAGGAGGCAGAAACCGGATAGGGGTTGCCAGGGTGATGCTAGTACACCCCGGTTGTCTAGAAGCCTCGATAACCGGACTGGGGGGCAACTGCTACGAGGATTTTATGTATGGACTTAATAATGAGGCCCATTAAGAGGTCATAATGGTGAAATTTTGACTATAATTGAATGGACCTTAAAGATAATAACTGCTAAGATCGTGATCATAGAAGGTTAGAGATCTCGACCGAGATTATCGGAAAAGGAACGCAACTGACATAGAGGTAAGTTCAATATATATAAGGAGTGTTTTAAGAGAAAAAGATACATGCAACTCTCGTTATCTCTATTTCCATTCACACTGTGCACACACCTCACCCCACTGGTTAAGTATTACTCCGTACATAGTGATCATCTTCTGAAAGTATTTCTCTTTTATAAATATCTTAAGAGAGAGTTTGATCCAATATTAAAATCATCAGTATTCTTACTGGACATCCTGTTCACAAAGGACAAAACACCAACATTTCGTGCACTTAACATCGGCTCCAATATTCCTTTAAGAAGAAAAAACATCGGTTCTGAAAAATATGATATGTATTTCGTGTCCAAGGCTTGTATGAATTTATTGGAAACTATAAGAGACTGAATGTTATGTTAATTTGGAAAATCCTCTATATAAAACAGGTCCTTGCACTAGCATATATTTTTTATTTAATCTGTAATATCACGTTGAAATATCTGCATAGATCAAACTATGACTATGACAAGTATCGTTGTCCGAGGCTGTTCAATCTAGAATTTTGTCCGCATGTTAACACTATTACGTAGCTAATATAACAATAATAAATTAAAATGAAATATAAGAACTCGTCAAGCTTGATCATTGAACGATACAACTTTTTGTCTAAATTAAAAATATGCACAAGTAACAGCGGACAGTGTTGTGCGACAAAATTGTGAATCAAACTAGTTGATGTGACATGGTAAATTTGTTTATAGTTTGAGAAGTAACGTAGCAACAAACAGGTGATTTACTTGACCACGCTTTTGTCAGCAATGGATTAATATGGAGACACATTCTAGCCAGTTTCACATGGGGAGAAAAACATTAATGTTGTGTTTTTAGTGTAAAATACAGTCAAACCTGACATCAGCCTATCGCTTGAGCTTGATATTGTACACTGAATCAAGAATTTTCTTTTGCCATGCGAGCAATGTCACAAAAATTAAATTTAAAATCTCTACAAATCAACACCATGTACATTACTTCACAATAGTGAGGAGGCAGCATCAAAATGAAGGTTAAAATGAGGCGAGACCAAATGTAAACAGACGATTAAAAGTATGTAAAGTGATGTGTGTGGACACCCACGTGTGAACGTAGTAGCATTAATCATTAAAAAAGGTTAAATATCATTTTTAATTCATTATATTTTAATATTTTTTCACTTTAATATATTAAATTTAAAAAATTTCATTTTATTCTTTTATATTTTTAAAGTTTCATTCAATCATTTTTTTTATTTTTTAATAAAAATATTATTACCCATCAATGTTTTAAATTTTGATGGAACATAAATATAAGTAAACTAATTATTTTAAAATAATGACAACTAAAATAATTAATTGTTTCCAAATTTAAAACATTAATATAACAATAGTATTTTTAACAAAAAGTGAAAGAAAAAAAAGAAAATGAAAATTTTGAAAACATAAAAAATTCAAATGAAACTTTTAAAACTTAAGAAATTTTCAAAAACATACAAGATCAAAGTGAAACTTTTAAAACCTAATATAGCAAAGTAAAAAATTACTAAAACATAATGCACCAAAAGACATTTAACCTTAAAAAAAGTTAAAGTTAAAAAAAATCGTTGTTATCTTCGGAATAATACTGTAGCAAATAATATTTTTAGCATTTATATTTAAAGTGTGATACATTGCTAAATATTAATCATTAATTGGCAGAGTATGATATACATCTCAAGTCCTCAACTAATCTATGCCCCTGATCTGGTTAAAAACAGGCATCATGCTGCCCGAAACTAGAAGATTCACGATCCCTTGAGGCTTAATGCCTAGTAGAGTCAAAGAGACCAGACTTCCAACAAATACCCACACAGGGAAAAATAAAATCAAATAATACAGTATCAATGTCAAGTGCACTTGGGCATTTGTTGTGTTCATTTTTGGCAGAGCACTAAGTGTGGGAACTCTCTACGATAGCTGCTATGATTCTACCTGTATTAATGTTGCTTTGGAAAACAATATTTTCTCCCCTTGAACATCATCAGCTCATGTTATTTACCATTAAGTTCTTCCCCCATGGCTGCTCCCCACCCCTCCTTATTTCTTTCCCTTTTTCCAACCAAAATTACTTGAAACCAAATCAAGAACAATGGAAATTTGGAGCAAGCTTGACTTGCACAAAAGAAAATTTTAAATATCTAACATTGTCATTGATCTTCTAGGATCTCCCTGTGTACATGCATGCATGATGTGCTGCAGTATTTGTAATCATACCGGTGGAATGGAACTTTACCGGCAAGTGATGAATTACAACAGGAACAGTAAATGTCATCTGCTAATCCACATTTAGGTTCTGACATGCTAGGTGCAGTGGTTGCACTATTAGCTTGAATTTTGAGGGCAGCTATTCTCCTCTCTGCAGCAGCTGCTCTCTTTTCTCTTTCAGTAGCCTGCGCCATTCTTATTTGGTCCTGTTTGGAAAATTTTAAATATTAAACGGTCCAATTATAGTTAGCAGTTAAGAGTGGAAAAGATTCAGAAAGAGTTACATAATCTCAAATGTGTAGCATGATTTCAACACATCATTAAAGTTTACAAAAGACATGGTCTTTATAAGATTTTCAGCAAGCAAAAATCAGTATCTAACCTCTTTGGATAATTGCACACCACTTTTTAGTTGAGATTGTCCCTTAATCGATGTTGAAGCAGTTACTTGCTTCTCTATAGTTTTGAAATCATTCTTAGGCAAGGTGACTTCAACCTGAACACCGCATTCAAGATTCCTCAGAAAAATATTTTTGACCATGGTCCACAAGAATGATAAATAATGAATAAAAAAAGTTTGTGAGTAGATATATATTTATATGATTGGAAATGCAAAATATGAAAAATCAAAGCTTATCAATGAAAATTCTTCAGAAAAAAGTGTAGCTGGCTGAGGTATTGGTCTAGGACTGAAACCACAAGCAACAGAATAAAGCTCGACAAAAAAAAACTCACAAATTGTTGAAGTACAAGTTTTCCTTTCATTTTCATAATTCACAGAAAGTTCATTTGTTCATGCACACTTTCCCAAGACTCAATCATCACAAGCTAATTGCATGACATTTGGTAGTCAAAGGTGGAAAGACAAACAGAGGAATGTTATTCAAAGGAGCAGATACCATTTTCACTATAAACAACTATTCCAACACTACCAAGATACCTCTCAAACCTTTGGGGTAAACCCTAATAAATTGATATCACAATGATTAAAGTCTGTATATGTTATGAAACTATAAATTAAATAACATTTTATAAACCAAGGTAAAATGCTTTCAGAAACAAGTCCCAAAAAATGAGGTCATCATATAACATGAGATTGAATTATTGAAACTAATTAAGATGTACCTGAGCCTTCTTTTCTTTTGCTTTACGCAATTTCTTTAATTCTTTTGCTCTAGCTTTTCTCTTAGCATCTTTTTCTGCCTGTACTAGCATAAAAAGAGGTAACCATTAAATTGAGATGGAACTTCTTAGATTTGATCATCAAAAGTCAAAATTTTAAGATCATTAGAGCGAATAATCATTTAGATTTTAAATTATAATTCAAATCTTGTTTTAACAAGTAGCAGAATCACCTGCTTAGCAGCTTGTGATTCTTCCATTTCTTTGGTCAATGCACTGGGCACTTTTGCAGCTTGCCAATCCCATTTGTCAAGATGTGATGCCATAAACCTTCTGAAAGTATTCCTCACTTCTTTGTCATGTGCCAACATATATGGGGTCCTCCCCCTTTCATCTTTGATGCAAGGATCCAAACCCTGTTCCAAGAGCTCTAAAACCTTTAGAGAGTCACCCAATTGTGCTGCCTGATGTAAAGTAGTTGATTTACCAAATAGCTCATCCTCACTTTCTCCATTACTCGAAATTGGGAGTTCATCATTTTGTTTACTTGAACAAGCTTCAGCTTTATCTTTGTCATCCAACTCAGCCATGTCCCCCTTGCTGAAGTTTGGACTGACATTTACTTTAGAAATGTGAATTGATACCGAATCCTCTTGGTTACTTTGCAAAACTTCCTTCTCATCTGCTTCATAAGTTACCTGGGTCAACTGGCTATATACACGTTTTGCTTCCCTGAAAGTAGGCCTCCGAACAGTCAAAGCAATATTTCTAATATCACACTGCTGATTGGTAAAGTATGATCTCTCTCCATCATAAAGAAGTTGACGACTACTTGAAGGTGCATGTATAAAAATGCTATTGGAAGCATCAAAATAAGGTTTCCAAGCAGTGAACAGTTCATGAACTTCCTAAAATATTGGCAGGCGAATAGTCAGTCCAGATTTAAATATCGGTGTGCACAAATGCACATGCACTCACAGTCCCACACAAACAAAGAAGACAATAAATAAGTAAGAAAGCATTTTCCACATCTCCATGTGTGTTTGAGAATGAATAATTAAGTAAGAATTGGAAGAAGAACCATTGTAACAATCGATTTGTCAAAATTCATGACCAATTATAAGAACCCATTGATTTAAGAAAATGTTTTATATTCTTACTTCCTGCTTTTACAAACAATTACAAAAGTGTCACCTTGTTTTTATTGCATTTCCTATTTTCAAAGATTCGTACCAAAAGGGATGAAAACAAGATTTTGTTGTTCTCACTATTTGCCGTACAAAAGCACAAACAACGTGACATATTTTGTAATTATTTGTGAAAACATAAAATGTTTTCTCAAACCAAAAAAACTGATATGTAAATATAAAAAGAAAAGGATGCCAGTTAGTTAGTTTTAGTCAGCTGCTGTTATTTTATGGCTGTTAGGTAGTGTCAATAAACAAGGCAGGTTTGTTGTATTTTAGACAGACTGAATGACAATCACAGAGTGTAGTGCAAATTTCCTTGACCTCTCTGTTTCTCGTCTCTTTCCTTCTATCCTCTCAATTCTGTTTCTTCTCTCTTTCCCTCTTTCTCTGTCTTTCTGTTTCTTTCTCTTTCCCACCTAAATTCTATAACAGTGGTATTCAGAGCTGGCTGTCCACTGCCACTAGACCCGAATCTCTTCACCCATGGGCACAAAAACAAGATCATAGACAATGATGCGTGAAATGGAAGAAAGATTTGTTCACATGGAGAAAAGGCTTGCAAAGGTTGATGTGCTTTCAGACATGGTGGAGGGTATTTCTAATCAGCTGCATCAGCTAAAGCACAAACGAGATTGTGCCTCCATAAATCTTGGACTTGGCTGCAGAGAAGGGCAACACCGTACATGCCATCAAAATCACTTTCAAGATTTGATGAGTCTGAGACAGCAAGGCAGCTTGGCAGACTTTAATGATGCATTTGATGCGATTTCTTGTAAACTTCGCTTATCCGAAGACCATCTTGTGGATGCATATTTAGCTGGTCTGCAAGATGAATATGCTGACCCGGTCCATTTATTCAAAGCCAAGAACCATGAGAGAAGCTTGCAGCTTGGCACGTCTACAAGAAATAAAGCTTCAACAACATGATGAGAAGAAAATGGCTACCAAGAACATGAATCACATGGCTCTTGACAACAATAATACACACGATAACTGGAAGTCCGGCAAAAACGCATTGGTAGGAAGTGGGTCTCATCCAAAACAGATGTCAACAGCAGGGTCATTAAATAATGTCCCTTTTCCCCCCAAGAGTTCATCAAGAATGTTGAAAGCTTTAACTGAAGAAGAAGAAGTTGATCATAGAGCTCAGAACCGTTGTTTTTACAGTCATGATAAGTTCACCAAGGACTGCAATTTCCCTCAGTGCAGAAGAATGCAAATGCAGCTCATTGAGCTTGATGAGGAAGAAGATACTATTGTAGAGGAAGTTGGAAGTGATATTGAAGATAATCCTATCATTTGCTTGCACTCAATTAAAGGTGTGGAAGGAATAGCCTCTATGAGAATACATGGGCAATTGGAACCAAAAACATTACAAATCCTCATTGATAATGACAGCACCCATGATTTCTTGGACTATGATTTGGCCAAGAGGTTGGGACGGAAGGACTGAAGGAGAATGGGGCTGAATTATCTGCAGTGGAATTAGTTGGAGGAAAAAGATTGAAGGTGTTATTTGGAAACTTGAATTGTGGAGAAGCACTTTGGAGTCTAAAGGACTCATGTTAAGCCGGAGCAAAACTAAGTATGTGAAATGTGAGTTTTCATTGATAAGAGATGATGAACAAGACTCTGTGCATCTACTTGGTCAAGAGGTACCCAAGAAATATGCTTTTAGATACTTGGGATCAATTTTGCAAAAAAGTGGAGAGATTGATGAAGATGTAAATCATAGAATTAGAGCAGGGTGAATGAGATGGCGAAGTGCATCTGGGTTGTTGTGTGACCGCAAAATTCCCCTTAAGCTAAAAGGAAAATTTTATTATAAGACCGACAATGTTATATGTAGCTGAATGTTGGCCAATACATAAGTAACGTGAGCATAAAATAGGAATAGCAGAAATGAGGATATTAAGGTGGATGTGTGGTTATACGAAGATGGATAAGATAAAAAATAAAGATATTTGACGAAAGGTAGCAATAGTATCATTGAGTGAAAAGATGAGGGAACATAGAATGAGGTGGTTTGGGCACGTAATGAAACGACCCTTGGAGACTCCCGTAAGAACAAAAGTTCATTACCAAGAGCTCGACACAAATAGAGGTAGAGGTAGATCAAAACTTACCTGGGGAAAGGTAGTTAAACAAGACTTAATGGAGTGGGATATAGATTGGCGAACAATGTATCTTAGGACGGAATGGAGAAAAGCTATAAGCTTGGTGGAAGGTTAAACCCATTGTTATCTCCATGTTCTAGATGGTTCTTTTTTACCTCCTTTTTTCTCCCTTCTTTGCTTCTACCGTTCTTTTTAACCGCCTCGTATCTATATTGGATTCATCTACCACGGACCTCAATTAGCTTGGGTTAAAGGTGTTGTTGATGTTGAAAAAGATCGAAGGTGTATGGTATGTGGAAGAGATTGAAGGTGTATGGTATGTGGAAGAGATTGAAGGTGTATGGTATGTGGAAGAATTTTATATGGAAAATGCAGCATGAAGATTTTACCTTTGATTTGATGACAATGTTGCCAATCTTGAGAGAAAACCATTATTTTGTGAAGAAAAGTGTGTGGTCATTTGCAGCCAACAAGTTGGAGTATTTGGGGCACATCATTAGCAAGGGAAGGGTTTTTTTTACAAATCCCAAGCAGATTCAAGTAACAAGTGATTGGCCAAAACCCACAAATATGAAGCAGCTGAGAAAATTCCTCGGGCCGGCTGGTTATTTTTGGTGCTTCATCACGAATTATGGAACTTTGGCCAAACCATTGACCAGTTTACTCAAGAAAAATGGGTTTAATTGGTCTAAGTCAGCATCTCAAGCCTTCCAAATACTGAAAATGTGCTTGTTTCAGCACCATTTTTAGCACTCACAGATTTTTCAATGGATTTTGCGGTGGAAACGGACACTTGTGGAGATGGAATTGGTGCTGTACTCGTGCAGCAATGGCAGCCTTTGGCCTTTTTCAGCAAGGCACTAGCACCAAGGCATCAATCCCTTTCAATCTATGAGAAAGAGTTGATGGTTGTGGTCTTAGCAATGAAACATTGGCACCAATATCTAGAAAGGAAGAAGTTTATAATTCGAATAGGTCAACAAAGCTTAAGGTATTTGTTGGGTCAGAAGTCAAAGACTTCATTTCAGATGTTTTGGTAGGAAAAGCTGGCCAGGTATGCTGACGAGATTCAGTATAAGAAAGGCAATGATTATTATGTGGTTGGTGCACTTCCTAGGCTGCCACATTAGCTGCTAATGCACATGGCACTTGATACTTGATACTTCATCCTCAGAATTTCTACAGAAAATTGAGAAGAGTAGAGAGCAAGATGCAGATTTGCATGCCTTAATGTCTTATTTAACTTGGAAGGGAGGTAATTTGGGACACTACACTTGGGATGGTCAACTTTTGAGAAAGAAAGGAAAGGTAGTAGTGGGCAATGATGTTGAGTTGAGGTAACAATTACTGGAATGGATGCATTCTAGCCCTCATAGAGGTCACTCAGGGGTGCAATAAACATATCAGAGGTTGAGATCCCTATTTTGGTGGAAAACGATGATTAAAGAGTTCAGCATTTCATTGAACATTGTGATACATGTGCACGGTGTAAGTATGATACAGTTGCTACACCTAGACTTTTGTTCCCTCTTCCTATTCCTAGTCGGATTTGGGAAAGTATAACAACGGATTTTATTGAGGGCCCTCACAAATCCAATTGCGAGGATACTATTTGGTTGTTATTGATTGTATGAGCAAGTTTGTCCATTTTGTGGCCCTTTCTCAGCCATATACAGCAGCAACACTTGCCCAGCATTTCATGGATCAGATTTACAAACTACATAGAGCACCAGTTGAGATAATTAGAGATAGGGATCCCGTTTTCGAGCAATTTTTGGAAGGAGTTCTTAAGAAGGTCTGATAGGGAATTTCAGATTGGCCAATGGGTGTTACTGAAGCTTCAGCCCTATAGATAGATTTCTACAGCAGCAAGAAGCTCTCAAAAACTTGCTCCTAGGTACTATGGGTCCAATAGGATTCTGGAAAAGGTATGTCCAATTGCCTACAAATTACAGCTTCCAGAAAACTCTCAAATCCACTCAACATTTCATGTCTCCTTACTCAAGTTATGCCCGGACTCCTCTGTTAAGCAGAGGCATCCTCCCATTGATTGGCCAGCCATACCTAGTTCTATGTTTCATAAAAAGATTCTCAACAAACGTATGGGAAGGAAGAAGAGTCGTATTATCACTAAAATTTTGGTGCAGTGGCAAGGTTTACCTGATGAGGAGGCTGCATGGATCCCTATGTTTGAAATGCAAGACCCTTGAGGGCAAGGGTCTTCTTTTGGTGGAGGGGTATTGATAAGTAAATATAAAAAGAAAAGGATGTCAGTCAGTTAGTTTTAGTCAGCTACTGTTATTTTGTGGTTGTTAGGTAGTTGTCTATAAATAAGGCAGGTTTGTTGTATTTTAGACAGACTGAATGATAATCACAGAGTGCAGTGCACATATCCTTGACCTCTCTGTTTCTCTTCTCTTTCCTTCTATCCTCTCAATTCTGTTTCTTCTCTCTTTCCCTCTTTCCCTCTTTCTTTCTCTATCTATTCTGCTTCTTCTCTCTTCCCCTCTTTCTTTCTCTATCTTTCTGTTTCTTTCTCTTTCCCACCTAAATTCTATAACAAAAACACCAAGTAGTCACATAAATGATACTACAGGTTCTAAAATTTTGACAAACTAAGCAATGTAGCAGTTATCTTTATTATAAATAATTGAGAGAAGGCAGTCTACGCTTTATGAGGAGAAATTTTTGGTACACATAAAGTTAAACATATGATATATATTTTCGATATAGGAAATAACACAATAACAGATCATATTGCCCTTGACCAAATAATTAATAATAAAATTCAGTAATTTTCTAAAAATACCTTACTAGACTAATTTCAAGTAACTATAATTTCAGACACACAAGTTCCCACTTCCCACATTATGAAATGAAATAAGAAAAAATAGCACCATTTTCAATGATTTATTAACTTGTATATAACTACCTCCAACTCCAAGACTGTGCAACACAACAATTGGCTAGCATGGAATTATCAATAAATAAATAAATTGGCTAGCATGAAAATAGAAAACATGGCAAGCAAGACAATATAGATTTGATTTGAACACCTTCTTTAATGCAAGTTCATTATATCGACGAAGTGAAGCCCCAGCAGAATGAGCAGCCCTGCCAGAAGCATCTTTAGACGATTGTTTTTTTCCTGCCTTGGCCCTTACAACATATCTGTATAAGAATGATAAGAACTTATGAATACAAACAAAAATCAAACTCCTTTTACAATTTTTAGCAAATAGAAACTAGTAATAATAAAATGAATAAGAAAATAGTGATACACTTATTTGGTCAACTGGGAAGTACAATACATGCTTTACTGCCTTAGGAAATAAAAAGAACTGCTGAAAATGTTAATCAACTACTTACAAAAGCTCAAACACAAATAACAACATTTCACACATCCTCCTGCAAAAACTAAGTGAAACAGACTACAAGAACAACATTTGTTTCCATTCAGATAGAACTTATTGCACCTAATCACTTGCCTGTCTATTCCTCATAATAGATAAGCTAAAATGAGAATAAATGAATCAGTAAAAATTGATTCAGATATATGGGATTTAATTTAATGTCTCAATGGGAAAAAAAAAAAGGATGCCTGTACGGAAGGTGTTGTCAACATAATAAGGGTAGTTCCTAACGTACTCCAATACTCTTAGGAATGGGTAGACTGGATTTTTGAGAAATAGTGCTTTTGAGGGAATATACTCTAACAACAAGGGGCATTACGCATACAATTTCACACAAGCTTTACAAGATAGGCTTGCAACATCACATGTCAGGGCAGAATCGTTGAGTTTTGACAGTTAATTCTCATGCTTGACTCATCCAGGAAAAAGAAAAAAATTGTGAACAGCAAAAATTGACCCCAATCCCTAACACAAGATTTCCAACAGACTAGAACTCCAATAGGAAAATAATCAACACAGATACATGCTTCACAGATATTCTAATATTAGTCTTTGTGCACAGTTGAATGGTGTATGCATTATGCATAGATTTGCCTAAATGAAACTACAATCGTATTCATTTTTATTGAATAATACTCAGAAATACTATAACTATTTTTCTGTTGTTCAGTAGCAGAAGCATATTCTAACCTGTGAAATGTCTTGTGAGCCACAACAGCATCACCATCAAAGACACAACCTGCAAAGTGTCCACCAGACGCAAGCAGAACAATTCTCAAATGGGTATTGTCTCTGGGCTCAGCAGTCAAAGATTTCAACTTCTCAAGCACTTCGTTCTCTACCTTTTCATTATCATACAATACATTTTCAGTCACATTCATAATCAAGCACTTCCAAACAGAAACTCTCTGCCCTGTCTGAAGACGGAAGAATAGTTTATGTTTAAAACTTTCGCTCGATTTGTCGCGCAATACACTTTGACTCTGAGACTCGGTTTCACTATCATCGTCACTTTCTGATCCTGATATACTTGACACATCATAGTCTTCGACAAATTCGGATGTTAGAACCTCAAAATCTTCTTCTTTCACAATATTCTTTCCAGCAATTGTCAGCTTCACCTATAATCAAATATCAATACAACCCCGTTTTAGAAGCTACAGGATAACCACTAGAATCCACCCTCATATCCCCAAACCACAACGCACCTTGTCATTGTGTTAGCATTTTGAACTTACACATAATCATATCAAGCTTTCAAAAAACAAAACAATCAGAATAAGTTTTAGCCCTTTAAAGAAAAATGGGTATTCTATGTTCACTGAAAACAGGACCCTCGGGAAGGGTTTTTTTTTCTTCTTCAAATAAGAATAAAAAAATTGAAATTTCGATTTTTTTTTTCTTTTTTTAGTGCCTAAGTTTCATGCATCATTACAATGAAGATTTTTATATTCTCAACTAATCAGAAATCATTCTGTCTTTTAAAGTAGTTATTATGAACGTCATCAAACTTACAGTACATGCTAATTTTAGTTACAATATTAGTGTATTCTAATTAAATTATCTTTCTAAATGCAAAAATGGGTATTCTAAATTTTGCGAAAATTCACTGAAAACAGAACTACTCTGGATTGATTGAATCTTACATTGAATCGATGAATGTCGGATTTGAAATGGGAACGCTGGTCCTGAAGGGAATCGAATTGAGTCTTGCAGGTATTGCAGGTCCACCTAGGCGCGGAAACGACGGCGTTTTGTGGGGCATCCAAAAGGACGTCGTCGTTTGAGGATGTTTCGATTATTTGGGTTTGGCCTACGCTGTGGTGGTCGGAAACGGGTGAGTGAGGAGAAGGGAGAAGACGACAAGAGTCGAAGAAGTTCGGTGGAACTTCGAAGATCGAACGGTGTCGTTTCTCCTGAGACGACGTCGTCGTGGTGGACCTCGTTGCAGAAAGATTAGTCGCCATAGTGTAGCTGTCAATAGCCAGAGAACCTCCGAACAGCTTCACGAAAGTGATTAAATATTTAACACCCAAATTTATCATATTAAATATTAAATGATATTTTTAGTCCTTTATCTTATTTTTATTATTCAGTTTAGCTTTTTATTTTTTGAAAAATACATTTCAATCCTTTATGTTTTTAAGAAAGTTCACTCTACCTTTCTGTTACAATACCTACGTCATACGTCAATTTTGGTTTAGACTATTTATTGGATTATGTTATTTAGAATTTTTTTGGTTGACCTTGAATGATGTTTTTCAGCTCACATTAATTGATTTTCAAATGATGTCGACTAGGGTATTTTTTGGTTGATTTTGTTCGATGCTATTTTTTTACGGATGTTATCTAGAGTTTTTTGGCTGACTTTGGCTAATGATGTTTTTTTGTCCAACATCGGTTGATGCTATTTTTAAGATAATGTTGCCTATGATTTTTTCAATTGACTTTGGTCAAAAATATTTTTTGGCCGATGTCTTCCAGAGTTTTTTGGGCCAACTTCGACTGATGAATTTTTTTATTGACGAGGCTATTTTTGGTGGACGTCAACTACGGTTTTATTTTGGTAGATATATTTTGAAGCTATTTTTTGGTCGATGTCGAGTTTAATTTTTGGTCGACATCAGTCATGTCTATTTTTTTGCTAACATTGGCTAGATTTTTTTTCTATCGATGTCGGTTGAGGCTTTTTCACGGCTGACATCAACCAATGTTTTTTTAATCGACATTAGATGTGGCTATTTTTTGACCAATGTCGACTAAAAAATATCACCGACCGACATCGTCCAAAACATCCTGCCGACATCGACCAAAAAATTTCCTCATCTAACAATCCATCGAAATAACCCTAAACGACATTACTCAAAAAATAGCCTTGGTCAATGTCAACCGAAAAAAACCTAGCCGATATCGACCAAAAAATAACCATGAGCAATGTCTACCAAAAATCATCATCAAACGACATTAGCAAAAAAGTAGCTTTAGTTGACGCCAACCGTAAAATTCCTAGTTGACGCCAACAAAAAATAGTCTCGACCAACGCTAGAAAAAAAACCTAGTCGACATCAGCAAAAAACATAGCCATGGCTGATGTTGGCCTAACAATAGCCTTAACTGATGCCGATCAAAAAAACCTTAATCGATGCCAGGAAAAACAAGTCCCGGCTAATGTCAGCAATGAAATCTAGCCAACATAGACCAATTTTTTTTTTACCGTTGTCAACCACAAAAAAATTTCTGGTTCACATCGACTGAAAAGTAGTAGAACCCGATGTCGGCAAAAAACACTTAGTTGATGTAAACAAAAAACATCATTAGTCAACAGTAGCTGAAAGATAGTCTCGATTGATGTTAACAAAAAATTAGTCTCAGACGTGGTTAGCCAAAGCAATTAAGTTTTAAATTTCTTAACTAAAAATAATTAAATTTAAATTTTATTTTTGTAGATGGACTTGATGGATATTCATCCATAAAATAGTGGTAATGGATGGATTGGATGAATTTTTTTTATCAAATGGATAAGATTGGATTGAATCCATTAAATAATTTTTAATTAATCAAAATGAATTATTTGAATCCAATCCTTTACGACATGGATTATGATTTATCTTATCCATCCATTTGTCACTCTTAGGTTTGGGTGTATAAATTATTGGCTTTTTATTTGGGTTTATGGTTCCAATCTTCCTTCACTTTTGTTGGAGGATGGGGTGGTTGTTAAAGGATTAGAAATTAAAGGGTTTCAAAATTGTGAAATTGGATTGAAGCCTAATTGAATAAATTGGAGGTTTTGTTTGAAGTTAAAAGCTAATGGAACAAATTGAAATGGGGGATTTTAAATAATTGGGGAATAAAATAAGAAGTGAAAAGAAAAAGGTAATTTCTAATGGTTTAAAGTTGCTAGACAAATTATTTATTCTTGTGAAAAACTAAAATAATTATTGGCGGTTTGCCGAAAATGCTAACTTACATTTTCTTCTAACATTAAAGCTAACATTTGTGATGGAAATGAATAGAACCGATCAAATTGAACCATTTTTAAAGCATAAATGACTAAAATAAATTTTTGAAAAGATAAATAATCAAAATGAAACTAAAAAATAAGATAAAGAACTAAATAAGTCATTTAGTCTTAAAAAATTAATTAGCATTTTGGTTATCAAGTATTGTTTTAGTGTATGTTTTGGTGAATGTTGATAAAATTAATTTTGATTAAAATTAATTTTAAAGTAATGTGATTTTTGTTTGGATGTTTTATTATAAAATCAAATAAAGAATAAAATTCAATACAAAATTTTGGATCAAACAATGAAACTACCCAAAGTTGCTTCAATTCAAAATTAATTATAATTTTTTTAATATGAAATTAAACATATAAAAATATATTCAAAATTAATTATAAACTTAAAATCAATTTCTCAACGCTAAACCAATCTCGCACTTACATTATACCTACAAAATTTACGTTTTAGTTCTTAGGTGATTAGGTGAACAATTTTTTTTATATTTTAATTTTTATGCCTCCATTTTTTTGACTGATTATGCCTTCATTTTGTGACAGCTTTATATTACTAAAAATTTGACTCCAGGAACAAAAATAAAATAAAAAAGGTTCGTATACACATTAAAACAAAAAATTTAATTATGAGAACTAAAACAAAAAAAATTACGTAGGTATAGAGACAAAAAATATGATTAAACCTTAAAATAAATATTATATTCAACTTCATCTCGAAAAAACAAACTTATCATTTTTTTATAGATCACAAACTTATCAATTAGTCATTATAAATATAAATATTTTTTAATACATGGTTTCTCTTTAATTAAAAAAAAACTAAGTTAATATAGGTTATATTTAGATGGATAAAAAGAAATGCAATAGAATCTTTAAAAATGAAACTACAGAATTAAGATAAAATCAAGTAGATGACAGTAAAAAATTCATTTTCTCTAGAAGTGCTACGAAGATTTCACCTCCACTACATGAATAACTAGATGAAGGTAATTTCAGCGACATAACAAATTAACAACACTATCACCAATACATGTTATCGCATTTTGAGACCGTCATTGAAAGTACACAACCTCTACATGCAAGAGAGAAGTAGGATTTGTTTGCTCAGAATTTAGTTTGCAGAGAATGAGATTGACAACAACTTGCTCCTGAAGTTACACTTCGATGAACATGTGTTCCACAAGTGTTTCAACCCTTGGAAGTATGCTATTGTTAAACTTCTAGGAAAGACCATTGGTTACAATCCAATGAAAGAAATACTCTTAGAATTGAAAATTTAATGGTGATTTCAGCATTATGGATGTTGATCATGATTGTTACAAGGTCAAGGTCGATCTATGATCAGTAGATAGCGAAAAGATTGATTTTGGATGCTCGTGTATAATTCTTTGCCATTACTTAGTGATAATAAATGGAATTCAAATTTCGCTTCCCCGCATGTTAAAGTGGAAAGAACCATTGTTTGGATATAATGAAGGCTTCTTAACGTGCAATGGTGGTTGTTGTTGTTGCAATGGGTAGACCCATCAAGGTTGATATCAACATTATTAGGGGTGGAGAAATGGTGTTTTGGGTGCATTGATGTAGAATTCGACCCTATTCAACCTGTTATCGGGGAAGTACGTATAGCTTAACAATCATTGGTACAAAGTCAAGTTCGAGGGTCTTTACATAATTTGTGTTTAGGGTGATTGTTATGGACACTTAGCCAAAAACTAAACTTCAAAACTCAAGCCTACTTTTTATTTTAAATTAAATAATCTCACCGCAAAATGTTTAAAATAAGAAGAATCAACACGTTTTTTTAACAGAAGAATCAAACATGTTATTAAGTGTTAAAAGTATAGAAATGAATTTTTTTAGAAGCGAATATTTTTTATATATAAATTACAAAAGTCATATTTTGTTTTATCTCATGTGTTATATTTAAATTTAAATACATTCTTTCTTTATAAATTAACTATATAAAAATTGCATTACCCATTTGTGCAAGTTAAAATACCGTAGGAAGTTCTAATTGTACTCCCATTTTTCTCTTCGCACTTTCCTACTCTCTTTTTTTATATTCCAAAAATTAGTTTCTATAATAGAAAAAGTAATTTCAAAAACTTTGTTTTTGAAAGATCAAGAAAAAAACAACAGAAATTATGAAGATAAGAAAAGGGAGTGCCAGAAAACCTCCCAAATACTACTAATGAAAAGCGTCATTATGAAGGCATGCCCATAGCCCACAACACGACTAGATTAATAGATTATGATGAGTATGAGTATGAGTATGGAACATAGTCATGATGACTGAAGCTTCATGAAAGCAATTTTCCAATTTAGTGATTCTTTTTTGTGTTTGTCAAATTTAGTGATCCTTCACTATGGATTATGGAAGAATGGTAGTAGAAAACTCTTACAAACACCCAAAGGTCAGGATGAAATTGCCTTTGTTGATGATACTCTAACTGCAGCCAAAGTTCATTACTTCTTAAAAGCCAAAGAGAAAAATCTCCATGAATCATATAATATGACATATGGCCACACTTGCAAGCACAACATAGCAACAAGAGATGGTCAAAACTTTTATAAAAGAATCAAATTATGGCGTGACATGCGCCACGCTGTTAACAACATTCAAACTATTACTCTAAATTTTATGAAATCATCCTTAACACAACATTAACTCCTAACAGCATCATAAGAAAATAGTCACTTTTTTTCCCTGTTATCTATCCAATTTTAATTCAATTAAAAAAATAAAGTAATCTGCGATGAAAAATAACTGCATTTATGTACCAAAAAATGATAAGGGCACATGCATAACAAATATACCAGTTATTAAATTATCAATCAAGAACTAAACTTTCTTCCTTCACTTTTATTCAGTTTTAAAAGTACCAAATTCCTAAATAACACCTACAACTCGACTTCAAGTTAATTATTGAGAGACTCTTTCCAATTATTTTAAAATTTAAACAAAACAAGTCTTGTTCACAGTTCACAATAATTTAAATTAACATGGCTTGTTTGCTTGTGAAATTCAAGAAAAATGACGAAGTTGACCAACATCTTAAATTGAAGACAAAAAAGTTCCACAAGAGGAAATATTTTTGACATCTTATTAATTGTTAACGACTCGTACATACAGTCATGCTTCTCATTATATTAATCCCAACGGCTAACACCATTTTTCTAATACAAACAGAATCATGAATTGAATAAGTGCGTTTAAAAATCTTAAACCTAAACTCGCGCGTGCATCACCTAGATTTCTAAACCATTCAAGAATTAAAAAATTGTTGGAAAATGTATACTATTCTTTGCACTGCCCTCAGAACCAGATCTGAATTCTATTCCATTGTATAAAAAAAAACATTAAAATGCGATGGTCCTCACCAAAGGAAACACGTAGGATCCACTAACACTCCACCACGTGGCCTTCCTTCACCTCCACCAATCCCACCCCAAAGGATAACCCATTCCACAAAATACTAAATAGAAAACACCACAGCAGATAGCACCACCCAAAAAACACCAGAATCTTCCATAACTCAAAAATTAAAATTAAAATACACAACTAACACGTCGCAGTGTCGCACATCACCACATGCCTAAATTAAATTATAACAAAAAAAATAAATAAACCAAATTCCCCGGTCCAATCACATCCCCGGAAAAATAGAAATAAAAAACAAAAGCGCAAATTAAGAAATAAAACTCAAAAAAACTTACAAAAACAAAATAAATAAAAACTATAGAAATATTAAAATTACATAAAGGTTGCAGAAATCACAAATGCAGACAATGCAATCACTGCAACAGTGAGAGCCGCAGAAGCTTTCAAGTGAACACCGTCACTCTTGCCGGAACTGCTCCGCTCAGCCTCCGACGACGGCGCATCCGCCGGAGCACCGGCAGGAGTCTCTCCAGCCGGAGCCGGAGGAGACGCCGGAAGCGGCGAAGGTGCTTCCGATGGAGTTGAAACCGGCGAAGGAGAAGGCGCAGTAACCGGTTCCGGCGCTGGGGCAGGAGACGGCGACTTCGCGAACAGTTCCGGCGGAAGAAGAACGCTGTCCACAGAATAAATCGAAAGCGGAGTGGAATCCAGAATCGTCTCCGCAATCCTCGAGGAATCGACTCCGGTGTGGAGCGTAAGGGAATCTCCGGCGGAGGAAACGGTCAAATCAAACTTTCCGGCGCCGTTGGAGGCCAGCGTGTTAATCGAATCCTTCGTCGTTTTCAGAGATCCAACGGGAAGATACTTAGCAGCGGCGTGATACTGTAAGAGCGAAACCACATCAGCGTTCGTGAGCTTGCTCAAATCAGGTACGCCTTTCGCCTTAAACGCTTCATCGTTAGGAGCGAAAATAGTCAAACCTTTATCCGCCGTTGACTGAAACGTTTTAATGAGTCCGTTGGAGGAGATGAGTGAGGCGAACGTTTTGCATCCGGCTTTTTCGATAAGCGCCGTTATGTTAACGTCGGCTGAGGGAGGCGGAGCCGCGAGGATCCCCGGCGCAATGATCGGCGCGCTGATTTCGATGACGGAGATGTTGTAAGGGATTTGTTTGACGGATTTGGTGTAGGAGGAGTCGAGTTTGGAGCCGGGAGCCGCGGAGCCGAAGCCGACCTTCCCGCCTTTGAGGTCGGTGATGTTGACGGAGCCAACGTTGCCGTTGGCATTGCCAGTGGTTTGGTAGAGAGTGGTGGAGAGCGTGGTGCCGTTGTTGATCTGGTGGAGCTTAGTGTTGTCGAAGTAGTCGAGGAGGATGAGGAGGCTGAGGAGGTTTTTGACGACGGAGAGGGGGTGTTTTGCGGCGACGGCGGAGAAGGCGGCGTTGTTGAGGACGAGGACGGTGATGGTCTGGCGGGTGTTGATTTCACCGGCGAGGCCGGTTTGGGAGAGGAAGCCGTTGAAGTCGCTGTAGTCGGGGTTGGCGGCGAGAATGTCGGTGATATTGTGGGCGGAGGCGGTGGCGGCGAGGAGGGTGAGGAGGAGGAAACGGAGAAGGTCAGCCATGATGGAGAGACACAAAGAGAGTGTGTGAGAGAGTGGAAGTGGGAGTGAGGAGTTAGAGAAGGAGTTAAAAGATGGTGAGTGTGAGTGGGGTGAGGTTGGGTTAGGTTAACCATGGTTAAGGATTTTTCTTTTCTTTCGATATAATGGTTAAGGATTTCAAGACATAAAGGAAAGGAAGTTAGGAAACTAGAGTTTTTTTTTTTTTTTTTTTCAAGAAAATAGGCTACCAAATTTTTCTGTTTAACGTAACTGGATAACAGAGACTTGAACTCAATTTTTAAGAATAACTAGTTAAGAATTAGTTTACGATTCTCTCTACGAGTAAAAAGGACTTTAAGATTATCTGTGTTTAATTTTATTAAAAGTAGTTTTAAATTAATCCACAAGGAATGGTATAAGTATGAGATGATACAAAAAGATTGGTGAACATTGATACTGATATCTTCTTGCTTCTTGCCTCTTGCCTTCTTGCTTCTTGCAGTATATATAGAGATTGAAAGAGAGTCAAGAGGGAAGTGTAAGTATAATATAATAGTGTGATAGAAAGGAAGATACTACTAGATAGGAAAAATATAGATATTACTGAAGTATATAATATGTCAAATGTACATATGTAATTATTTTAAAATGATTTTTTATGAGCTTGTCATTTTAAAATGGCATTATGTCTGATTTTTTTATTATTAAAAATTAGTGATAGTATAAAATTATAAGAAACATGTAACAAATATCACTTGTTCTTTTTTATATAAAAATACTGGAAGTATTATAACAAATACTTTGCTGAGTAAGTTTGGAGAAAAAACATTTCTTTAATTTTAGTTGTTTCTGTGAAAAATAAGGTATAGAGATCCAACAAATGGATACATTCGTTACGTTTTTGTATTTTATATATAATAAATCTTTTTTTTTACAAAAAAGCATGTGTTTTAGTTCTTTAAAATTATTTTTAAGGACTAATATTAATTAAGAATAATTTCAAATCATCGAATGCAAAAACTTTGTTTTTTTAATATTTCAACACATTAAGTATACTTATTTTTTTATTTTATACTTATTTTAATAAAATAAAAATAAATTATTAAAATAATATTGTAAGAGGGGATTTAACATTTAATCAAAATTGCTGTACAAAAAATAATCAAAATTTTAAAATAATAACCCATGGCCGTATATAGTTTAATCAAAGCCCATATGTTTATTGATTGATATTTATGTAAAATTCAACTAATTTAAAGATAAGATTCACTAAATAAAGAATGTGACTCACATAAACTATACTCAAATAAAAAAAGTATTAAAGAGCATATTATTAACATTTTTCTAAGTGAAATATCACTATATGTTTAACTATTAAGTGTAAGCTTATGTGAGCATCAAACTTTTTTTAAGTATATGCAATTGCACTGAGAGTTACTTCACAAAAAAATGCACTTATATTTTATTAGCTACTTTAACACATAATATTACTAAACATCCACTATAACTCAATAAGTTAGTATAACAATTTTCTATTTTCAACTAACTTAACAAATTTTAGTTAAGAGTTTAATGAATATATATTACAAATATAATTACATTATATAAGAATATTAGTTCATGATTAGATAATAATGTACAAACACTCGACACTTTTAATACACATCCTATTTCAGTATTTCCTCTTTAGTTAACATATTTTTAAGAACTAACTTGATTCAATAAAATAACAACCGATCATTAATTTTTTTTTATACGAAATCTCGATTATAACCTTCAGAAGCCTCATCTCAAATCTTAGGTGCAGAATAGGCAGTGACTGAGTTTTGTGAAGGGACAATATACGTACTATGAGTGTAATGAATGTTGTAGGATGTTTTGGCATTAACGGGTGACCATAGTTTTTACAAGGGGAAAAAGGAGCATAATGGTTAAGGAAATGGTAACTAACTAACTAACTATGGTTGAGTTGTGGAGGGCCATGTGAGGGGGGGACTAGGATGATTTGGTCACAGCTGGAAAATGGAAAGAGGGGTCGTGGCATTTGTTGGCTTGGTTTCTGCTTTTTTTGGTGAAATGACTCATGTGCCCTTGTCCCTTTCTTCTGTCTTTTTCAAAGTTTTTAAGTTGTGTTTGGGGTCTTATGGAACGCTGTCTTGTGTGTGTTTGTAACGTTCTAAATTCGAAAACCACGGCAAGGGTTTTTGTATTTGTAACGTTACCAACTTTGCCATAGAATATAATAGAATCGTTGTTATGGTTGCCCATTTGGGAATAGTTTTGTAACCAACAATCAAAAGAGATTTGGGAGTAGTCTTGATCTTGATGAAGGATTATTATGGGTGAATCATGAATTGCTGATAGCTAATAAAAGAATTGCTAATAACATGTTTTTATGAAAATATTGTTGATTAAATTTTATGTAAAATTTATCAGATGAAATAGAGACTTGTGTAATTTAATAGATTTTACATGAATTTAGCAAATAATAATCAAACTCAATATTAATAAGCATACACATTATGCATGGATAGTGGGAAGAGGCGAAAGGGAAAAGACAAAAGTAAAAATTGATTATAAAAATTTTCATTCAGTCGTAAATGTGGAGTATTATTTTACCAACTTAGCCAACCGACACATTTAATTGTACTACTTTTTTTTTTTAAGATTTAATTGTAGTACTAAATACTAATAGTGTGTACACTCGTGTCACGTATGACATCAACAATACTTTTTAAACTAACTTTTAATTTTAATTAATTTTAAATGTTCAAACCACTCTTAATATTTTTTATTATAAAGGTAACTATCAATATATAATAATGATTTATTATTAATAAATATTTATAAATATTATTTTAATTAACATTTAATATTTCAATTTCATTATTTTTAAGCAGTTTCTATCGAACTTATTTTTTTGTCAATAAAATATTTCATCCTCGATTACAATATATATTTTATATTGTACTAAGAATTAATGCATTTTTTATGCTTAAATTCATTTTACAAATTAAAAAAACAATTATAAAAATTAAAAAATAAATGTATAAGATAGTGTATATTAAGTGAAATATGTTATTAATTAAGTATGTACAAATTAAATTAATTGAAAATTATTCAAATATTATTTTCATTAGTAAGAATACAATTGAAAGATGATAAAATTATAAATTCGTTAAAATAGTAATAACTTATACTATATTAATGTATATTTTTTCTTTATTTATGATCAATATAAGTAAAAACATTTTTATAATTTTTCTAGAATTAATGCATTTTATGCGTTATTTATTTTACAAATTTTGTAAAAAAAACATTAACTATGAAAAAATAAATTTGAGTAGCTAAAATTTGAAAGTATAAGATAATATATATTTTTCTATATTGATATATTTAACTGAAAACAAAATTCAGTTTCCTTTGATTTGAGAGAGAGAGAGATGACTACATTCCAACAAAAACACGAGAGAGGGGACTACATGAATATATAGTATGCATTCTTAAATGTTATATTACTTTACGAATTAATGTTAAAAGTTATTCAATATCATCCTCAGTTATTTAGAATATATATATATATATATATATATATATATATATATATATATATATATATATATAAAATCATTCCATGCAAATGCAATTTGATCTAACTACATAGTATTAAAAGAGATAGGACATAGGAGTCATAATACAATTGGAGTACATGCCTTTTTTTTTTCTTTCTAGGACAATCCTATTTGAGTATACATTTAGAACCATCATATAAAATAATATTTATGTACTAGCTTGTTAAACATTTCTGTGTATGAAACTTAAACCTTGAGCTGGGATTTCCCAGTTAGTTGCATATATCAAGAGCTATCTCAATCAAAAAAGAGAAAGTGGTACAAACCAGACCATACTGCACGTGGTTAAGTCATAGCATAACATAAACTTGCAGCGAAAAGGGCTTTGCAGACAGACTTACCTGTTTGTTTGTTTGAAGTTCAGCACTCAAGTGATGATTTCTTCCTCTTTTTGACCCTCTTCCAACGGTTACTTGCTATGATGAATTTGTTCCCTTTTTACCTGCTTCAATTTCAACTCTTGCTTGGTCAATATAATCATTCAAATGCTCCCCCAGTTTTGTTTATTTACCTTTTTTCTTAATCTTCTTAAAACATTAGTAAAATATTAATGATTTGCTTTTAGTTTTATCCTCATTATCACTAAAGAAAAATAGAGTAAAAGTGATTATTATAAAAAAAATCATAATAATTATCAATGCCTAAAATGATTATTAATTTTCTCAAATAACCCAATCAAATACCGTAAAAGGAAAAGGAGAAAAGAAAAACTAGCCAGATCATGAACGATGCCATGATAAAAAAGTGTTTGGAGGTAACTTGTACGCAAAATCTGATCCCATAAACCATATCAACTTTTCTGAAGAAAAAAATATCTTTTATGTATTCATAGAAAACTGAAAGGGTAGGTTAGAGAAATACCCTTAATAGGAACAGCACGCTTTCCAGTTTCCAATATTAATTTATAGGTAATTTATATAGTTTTATTATTGTTTTCTTGATTAAATTTACGTGTATAATATGTAATCCTCTGTTCCATTATAATTATCATCTAAAATAATTGTTCCAAAATAATTATTATTTTAATTTTTAATGTATCATTAATTATGTTTTTTCACTTATATTTCTTATATATTAATAATAAACTATAAAATATAAAAATAAATTAATAATAATGTAAGAGTAATTTAGTTAAATTATTATTCTTTTTCATCAAGTAATTATTTTTTTATAGTTAATCAGTGTAAAATAATCTAGGAATAGGATTATAATTATCTTGCGAGGGAGTAAAAAATATCCACACATAATTAAATGCATCTTTCCATCTTTAACAAAATGATTTCTCCTTTAAAAAAAACAAAATGATTTCTGATATATATATATGGCAAGAGATAGGTAATAATGCCAACTTTAATGTCTGCAATGTTAAAAGAGATGGGACCAAGCGATGCGATAAAAAGAGATAATATTGTGAAATGCTAGAAGCATGTTGACGATTGAGTATTGAGCCTAGTGCTTGGCATGATCCATTTATGGCTGGAGGAAAGTGGAATGCACATCATAACATAACCATAAAAACTTTCCCACATGTCCCCAACATAACCATCAACCACTATTATATGATACTTTGGCTAGTTTTCTTATTTATCCCAACGACACCATGCATGGTACTATAAGTATATATAATATCAAGCTCCTTTAATTTGGCTTTCTTTGCCCTCACAAAAGTTTTCCTCCCTTTGCTTGTGTCAAGAGAAAATAAAATATGACAGTTGTCATATTTTGTTAATTACTTCACAATGTTATAGAAGAAAAATTCCGTAAATGCTACCTTTGAACTGTGGGCAAAAAATCATGGTGGTTTTGCTTGCTTATGAAGTTGGTAAATAGATAAACAAATAAATATTAAAGGGTAAATGATCTTTGTCTTTTATCTTCTTTTTTTTAATTTATCCTTTATTTCTTAAAAATTTTAATTTGTTCATTTATCTTAGATGATGTTTGATTTAAGTGTTTTCTGTTTTTATTTTAAAAAAAGAAAATAAGTAAAAACATGATTGTTTAAAATTTAAAAAACAGACCCAAAACTAAAAAATAACAAACTAACATTGTCAGCCTTTTCTGTTGATACCTTAAAATACCTTTTTATTCATATTTTCTAAATCTTAAAAATTTAAAAATAAAATTATTTCAGAAAATGAAAACCTTGAAAATTTAAAAATGATAACATAAAATAAACACTCAAACCAAAATCAAACATTACCTTATTTTTTATTTCAGTTTAGTCCTTTATATTTTAAAAAGTTGAATCTAATTATTTATCTTATTTTTTGTTCAATTTATTCTTATATGTTTTTTTTTAGTTTAATTTGTATGTCTATTTAACATTGATGTCGTTAATCACTAAAAAAAATTTTGTTCAGTTTTCTCACATTCCACTTCACTTTATTTTTAACTAAAAAAGTTCATTCTTAAATTATTAGCGATGTCAATCTTAAATGAATCGAATGAGTGAATTGAATAAAAATATAAGATAAATGAACAAAATAAACTTTTTAAAAGATAAATGATTAAACTGAACAAAAAAAGATAAAAGATCAAATTAAAATTTTTAAAAGATAAAAAAATCAAATAAGTCATTTGATCAATATTAAAACCTGCATCGTCGTTACTGTATCACTAACTCTTAATCACGTCATTAGCACGTTTTAATTAAAAAAATCCCTTTAATTTGATTATGAAAATGATAGTAATTTCTTTTTCTTCACGAACACATAATAATCATCATCATGAAGCAAATACGTGAATAAGGTACACATGAGACATCTTAGATACATATACATACAAAACGTGGTTTAGTTGTAGGTACAATTAACCATGTCTAAAATATATAAGTTTTTCAAAAGAAGCAAGGGATTAAACAACGAAGAGTAAACTATCAAAACACGACTCTTGGGCGGGATCTGATCCATCGTCATCCCGACAACTCAGCGGCTCCAACCAAAAAGAGGTCATCTTCCAGGTTACTTACTGCTATCCATTTGCTCACACGAATGATCATCACAGGTACAAACCACACGGTACAACAAAGCAAATGTGAGTTTATCATGTAAAACAACAAGTGACAGATAACATCAAACAGGTAACATTAGTTAAGGAAGGCAATCCAAACATCACAATATCATCACAATATCCAAGCATTTCATTACACAACCAACATGGACTGTCATCCAAAAACATTCCATAAGTCAACTTATAATGCCTAGCATGATACATGCTCTTGACTCATCTCTTAGCATGCAATGTGGTACCATCCCAGAAATAGTCCATCTCGGTGATCAGATGATGCAGTAGCTTGTCAGGGTCACTCTGTCGTGCACAGACCACTCCCCCCAATGGTGATCATCCATGGGTGTCAAAAGGAGTTCCAAACAGAGGCGGCCCCCCAGTATCCCGGTACCCTACAGCCAATCATCCTATTTCTGTCGTGCAAATGTAGTATGTCACATGGACACCATCAATGCATGACCCGACCAGGAAAAAATCATTCCTCACAAGGGTGACCTGCCATGCACCCCCATGTATATACATACCGTCCCAATCACGGGCCGCCCCAACATGGGCTCATCGATGCACTGACCGTGGTCCTTGCAAGGTTAACCACCCGGTCCCGGTATCTCATGTGTCTATACATAATATATCACCACGGCACCATCAATGTATGACCCGGCAAGGAACAAATTCTTCCTGACTAGGGTAACTTGCCATACACCCCCGTGGGTATCTATGTATATCCACCCGCATTCGATAACCATGAGCACCATCAATGCATGACCCGGCTAGGAACAATCCTTCCTGGCTAGGGTAACTCGCCATGCACCCCAATGGTATCAATGCACATATTATCATCTCATAAACCAACCTTCATTGTTCCAGCACTACCATATATGTTCATTACATTGCACATCAATAGTAACACAACATAGACTAGGGAGCCGGTGTAAAGTATTGGGTGTCTAGGTTGGCACCTAGATACTGTAACTCTATGATTATGAGGTACGAACCCGAACAATGGCAGACAAGGGAGGACATGGTTGGATAAGGGCGGACCTTGGATCTTATAAAATACCAAGGACGGACCCAACACTATGCGATCGATTACATAAACGTTTGTAATCGATTAAAACAGACACACTTGCTTTATACAACAGGTAAGACTTTTGATTGTATTAATACCATGAACCTGCACAAGGTTGTCCGGATTACGAATGCCAGATGGTGCAAGGTATGCTTTCTCAAAGAAAGGATGAGAGCTCAACCGAGAAGGAAACCCGGTAGCTCTCAAAGAAAGGATGCGAGCTCAACCGAGAAGGAAACCCAATAGCTCTCAAAGAAAGTAGAAACAAGCTCTACCGAGTAAAGAACCCGGTAGCTCACAGAGAAAAGAGACACGAACTCTACCGAGTAAGGAACCCGGTAGCTCTCTCAAAGAAAGGAAACGATAAGCCGCACTAGACTCTACAACCTGGCAGACCCATCCCTTGGTTGTTAGAATGAGTCCCCGGACTCAAGATATTGGCGTCTACCAACAAGGACTACTAAGTCACATCCCGCATGTATATGCTACAAAACAAGCTCTACCTGGCATACCCAAACCTGGCAGCCGACACCTACACACAACACCACTAACAAGGTATTTTGGTAGTTCTCATCAACAAACACCAACTTCACAAATAGTGAGTTCTTCCAATATCAAAATCTTCACACAAGAACATCATCAAACATAAACATTTCACATCCCATTCGTTACAAGACATAGTTTTTCTGAAAAAACAGCACACAATAGGGACATGCACATATCTTCATAGTTGGACTCCTTGGCCCCCAACTATGGTATCTAAAACTATTATTTGTAACATCCTCAAAAATTATATTTTTAGATTATATTATGGAGATATAATAATAATTGGTTACAAAAATATAAAAACTTATTTGAACATACATAATCATTGTAACATCCTTAAAATTTTATTTTTAGTTATAATTGAATATGATAATTCTCGTACCTACAGCCCAAGAATTATGCATGGGCATATGAAAGAAAAGTTAATAGGAAGGGAATATGACAAGGGATTGAAACAGCATACAGGAGGTGTTTTCAGCAAAGGTAGCAAAACATTAAATGAAGAATCTTGCTTTATTTGGTTTCAGACATGTGGATATAGGCAACTGAAATTCAATCATTTAAGCAACCTTCCACGTAACATAGTTATTTATTTCCAGCATCTTTGCTTTTGCTTAGTCATCTGTATATATTATATAAAATTAAAATATCTTCTAAGGTAATGATTACTTAGCTAAAATATAACTAAATTAACTTCTAAAATCAGTTTTAATCCAACCAAAACCCTTATATCCGAACTAGTTAAAGTAGTATAAATAGTCTGGATATTCAAACTTTTTGCATGAAATTCTCAGCCTCAACGTATATCATAAAACCACTTACTACTGCACTAAGTTTTCTATTTTCTACTACCATCTCACCAGTCAGCCATTTTGTGCTTTAAGATCTCATTTCCTAGAATATTCCACGAGGAAGACAGCCTTTAACTCATCCTTTCTCAAGCACGAAATCACTGCAGGTAGGCTAGGCTTCAATCTCTAAATCAGAATTTGTTTAAGATTAATTTATGTGCTAGTTGGCCAGACTTAGTCTTTATTTAAGCTGGAAAATCTATGTTTTAAAAGTTATTTTATGATGAGTATACGGTGATTTTAAACCCAGGATAGATAAGGATTTATAATCTGAATTATTAGCGCTTTGGGAGGTTATACGTGATGATTTTAGAAGTAATTTAATAATCTATAGGAACTGTTAATATTAACGTTTGGAAGTAGAGGTTGAATGGTATGAATGATCAATGGTTCAAATACGTAAAGAGTAAATTTGAGGTTGAAGTAATAATATGGTAACTGATGATTTATGTACGAAACTAGCGAAACTCGGACTTAACTATATAAATTATAACTATCCCGGATGTACATACCTCAACCAACCCGGAACAGCTATATAAGTTGCAACCATCCCGAGTACACGTATCCTGGCTATCCCGGATCTTTCTATCATGATTATAAACATCTAAGTTAAACCTCATCCCGGCTATCTATGATAGATCCAATCCGGTTAACCTTTCCCCAGCCATCCCGGAAATAAACCAACATGATATCACCATCTAGGATCCATTTACCCCGGCTAACCCAGATATAATTACCTATGGTTTGCCCATCCCGGTTAACTTACCTCGGACACCCCGGATACAATTACTTATGTACACCCATCTATGATAAACTTAACTCAGACAACCCGGACACCCTAACCATATTATAACCGTCCCGGATACAAACCATCCAAGTTGTACTTACCTCGGCCAAACCCGGACTTAGCCATATGAGTGGTAACCATCCAGGTTGTACTTACCCCGGCCAACCTGGACGTAACTTTCTATGTTGACTATTTAGGTTTTACTCACCCTAGTCTATCCCAGATACTATTACTTATGACACTCCCATCTATGTTAAACATACCCTTATCCATGCCAATCGTCCAGGTTGAACCCATTCCGATCATTTCGGCTACACCAACCCGGTCTTTCCTACCACGATTAGATAATCCATATATTATTAAATGAAAGAAACAGTATTATGGTTTATTAGTTAAACCATTAACATGAAGTTTTGTAGTTTGAGTATATTCAATTATTTTGCCCAAGTTGGTAAGATTTTGCTTGGATAAGGTATGACGTTTTAACCATCCTTCTGATACGTATAATGAGATTATGGAAATATTTTCCATAAGATTATATGTGAATAATGGATTTTGATGTGTAAATATGATTTATTCGAGTTTCCAAGTCTAGTACGAGATTTGTGAAACCAGACCTATGATACTACATCTAGACTAAAGATGTAGAGAGATCAGGTGCTAATACATTACATGATTAGCGTAAGACGGCCGCAGCATTCCTACATACTATACATATGTAGAGGTCATGTGCACCTGTGACAATTTCATTTCATACATTCATATAGTTGCATAATTATTTTATGGATTTATTTGATTATATTGATGATTTACTAACGTACTAACATGTTTAATGGTTTAGATTTTGCCTATTGAGAAATTTATTTCTCACTAGATTTGTCCTATGTTTCATTTTAGATGGCGTCAATCATCTTGTTTATTGATGCGCTGGAAATTGCATGGTATCTAGATGAAGAAAGAAATTGCTATGTCATAACTATGCAACCCGTCCTACGTGTCCACATTTATTTTGGAATTCACTTTCCAGTCTCTGTTTTCAGTGAAGCGTTTAATCCACACGATCCCTTTTTACAATTCGCTCCTGTGTATCCAAACCCGGCCATGGATTCCATAATCGTGGTCAGCGAAGAGGAAAGCAATGGGGAAAATGTTTAAAGAAGGGATATGGGTTGTGGATGCTGTAAATAAATAATAGTATTCGAAGTACTCTAGTGGTCACGATAATGAAGATGTAATATGAAATATGACATATATATATATATATATATATATATATATATATATATATCAGGTTATTCACTTTTATAATTTATGTAATTTGTATGTTTTAAGAATTTTACAGTAATATTTATACAATAAAAACAAAATAATAATTATTTAACGATTATTAGTAATTTAACTCAAAGCAAAAATATTAGTCTAGAAAAATAAACTAAAATAAAAGAAGATAAAATATAAGTAATTTAGGTTGTTACATTATTAACATAATAAACTCTCCCTTACATAACCCAGAGTCCTTCTCGCACAGTCCAACGGTGCTGTAACACGATCTTCTTAAGCGTGAGCTTGCCCGAATGCAACGTCCTCAGGGAAGTCGAGAAGGAAAGGGTCGGGCTCCATTCTCTTCGAACTTTATGAAGGGCTGTCTAAAGCCTCCACTCCGACCACGAGGGTCCTCTTAACGTAGGAGTTCTGTGACAAGCTACGGTAGTCCTAGGTGGTTGAGGGTGTTTCAGAGTGGTCGGAATGAGTGGTTTCAGGGTGTGAGTAAGTTTGAGAAAAAGGGAGAAAAAGGCGCAAAGAAGAAGAAAAGGAACACGCTTCCAATGCACACTCTGATGCCTATATATACAGCTGACAAGACATGTCCATTTTACGTGCACGAACAGCAACCACATACAAACATAGTTGACTTAACATATCCATCACCAAACACGCATACCAAGGCAGAAATACAACGAACAACAATTTTATGAAATTAATCAAACAATCAAGCAACATAACACATATCAAACATCTATATCTAAAATTCAAAATTTCAGGGTGTTAGAGTAACACTCATATAGAAATTGTTAGATAAGACATTTAAGCTAATTTCTAACTTTTTATATAAGCTAAAAAACTTGTTTGTTTGTAGGTAAATAACTCTTTTTAGTATCTTCTAATGTTTTTTGAAATGATGCTTAAAGTAGCATTTTTTAAGATATTAGTTTCTAACTTTTTTTATCTTCTTTTATTTTCATCCTCAATATATTTATCCAATTTTCTAATTATCATTTTTAAATAAATAATGATTTTTATATTTCTCTATTATTTTACACTTATTAACTTCTTTATTAATTAATTTTATCAAACATTTATAATTTAATAAGTTAATTTTTTAATTTTCAACTATTAACGACCAGACCTACAAGGATTTAACTAACTTTTCAACTTTTAGTTATAACTTATATCAAGATTGTAATTACATCGAGAATTACATGGGATTATATGTTGTAATACACAGATTCGTGAAGTCAAGTTAGATATTATAATTAGAGCAGGATTATTGATCTTAATTATATTTCACTCTATGGCAAGCACAAAATTATCTGAAATTTTTTTCCCTTTCATAATAATAATAATAATAACAAACTTAAATAATGATATTAAATATTCTATTAGTGGATTATACTACATTTATTAATAAACTTATGATTTTAAATATTAATAAAAAATATTGAAAAGATTATTACTAAAAAATAGTTATTAGAAATTTCATATTCAAAATATATAATAACTTTTATTAAATTTCATTATTATTTGGAATAAAATTTGTGCATAAAGCATATGTTTATATAAATAATGCTAACTTTATTAAATATGATATGTAACAAAATTAAATAATACTATTTAATTTTTATTCATTAATTATGTATAATGTATTTAATTATTTATTAAATTCATGACTGTTCAATTAATATGCGTGGTTGCAAACCACACACACCTGATACCACATATATGCAAACCACCACTTTAATTTGCCCACGACATGAATAATTGTATATGGCTGTTGCCTTGTTGGTGTTGAACCGAAGGTTCTTCACTCATTCATATATCTCTCCAATTTTATTTTAAAACCATCTACATATGCCAGGATAAATAAATAATCAAGTTTTTATTCAATGATATTTAATGTTTGTGGTGTTTTATTTTAAATTTTCTTTGTAGTAAATCTCATGTTCCCACTTTATTTATTTTTCAATTCTTAATTCGTTTACCAATTACTTTTTTGTTGTAGATAGAAAATAGATGCCCCCCACAACAAAGAAATACAATTTTTAAAGGAAATATAGAAACCCCAACATTCAATGCAAAAATCAACCAAGGAGAGTTGTTGTAAACTTCCTATAATAACATTAAAATCTAACAATAGTTTGAATAATAAATTCATTATAATTTAAAATGATTAAAACAAATAATCTGATGTTGATTGCAAAATTTAGATATTATTAAACATGTCCAACAGTTGATAATAACTAAATATGTATAATTTGAATATTAATTATTTTCATCATCTCCACCTATACAGCTATACTCTTATACAGATTCTCCATTGGCAATTCTGATAATGATTATAAATAAAGAATTAAACAAACAAAGAAAGAAAGTTTCACATAAATTCCCTTAGAACTTTTGGAATGTGAAACAAATAAAAAGAGACTAAAAGCATATTCTGGAGCACATGGACTCAATTTGGATTGGTGGTGGTTGTGCTAGAAGATACAGTATATTGTCAGGCAACAAAGTAACACAATTGGTATGAATACAAAATGAGAAGTTGCTCCACTCTTAACTCAATCATAGTGTGCCATGTGTGTCTTTGGCCTTATTTAGGCTTAACCGTGTGCATAGATATTAGACACTCGTCTCCACCCTCTTTTTTTCGTGGATAAGCTTCATTTGATTCATATCCTATTTAGGTGGATTTTTTTTTAAAGAAGAAATTAAAAAAGAAAGTAGGTGTTTGATAATAATTTGTACTATTTTCTAACTTGAAAAATTACCAAGAGAGAACATAAAGAATGGGAAAGGAGAGACCAAAGAGAGAGAAAATAGATGGAAAAGAGAGAGGGGAGGGAGTAAGAGAGCAAAGAGTACGGAAAGAAAGGTGTGTGTTGGGGGGGGGGGGGGGGGGGGGGGGGGAGAGAGAGAGATAGAGAGGGAGGGAACAAATATTGATATATTTTTTTTATCAACTCATATTTTTGACTTTTCATTACCTCTTCCATAAAACAAATTTGATCCGCATATATAATTTATCATTAATTTTTATGAAAACAAATGTTTAATTCTTGATATTTAAGATATTATCTGTATATCATGAATTATGTAATATATCATGAGAGATTATACAAATATTTCATTCAAATTATTTTAAAAAATAATTTATTTTCATTAACTTTTTGAAATTCCTGAACTTGTCTCAGGCTGAGTTTCAAGGTTTCTAACTTGTCTTGATGATTGGAGTGTGACACAAGATTAACAATATTTTTTAAAAATTGGAAAAAAATCCTGAAAATGTGAATTAAAAATTTGTTTTTAAAACTAAAAACTACTCAAAACGGGATTTTAACATTTTTTTAAAGAAAGTTGTTAGTTTTTTCTTTTTAAAAATTAAAGTGCTTAACTTTTTTAAAAATCTTTCATAAAATGTGTTTAGTTCATCGTCTCCTTTTAAGAAAAAAAAGATTAAAAAGGTTTGTCAAACACTATATACAATTAATAATGGTGCATTATATAGGACCCAAATTATGAATTTAGATACCATTAAAATACAGGTAAATTAAGAGTTGTAATTGATAATTTTATCACACCGGTTTAAGTATATTCAAATACTTTTTCTTCCAAGATAGGAGACTAGCATTTTCTTGGACATTTGTGAATATCCATTACAACTTCCTTCTGAGAATGAAGGTTTCCCCATGTTATGCTAACCAAGACAAAAATTATGCCAATTTTTACATCCTAAAGTATGGAATTGGCTGGACTAGGTATCTCATTTTTCATTTGTTTATTTTTTAAGGAAAAATCCTTAACACTGCATTCAGCCTAAAACATTTTTTTTACTGCATTTTATTAACAACGTGAAGAAATGCCAGTCATGGCCAGTACATCAGATTCAATGAGATGTGAAATCTGTTAAACTTAATTTTTTTTAAGTTTCTTCGTGAAAATTGAATGAAACAAATGTTAGATTTAACGATTAAAATAAAATAAATTAAAGCATATGAGAGAAAAATAATAGCCAGTGATATAAGAAATAGACGAATACTTGTGAGGTAAAAGATAGACTCGTCATCATAAATTATGTCCAATATGCTCTCAAAAACTAGGTTTATGTTAAATCCATTACCCTGGTTCAACTAAATCTCAAAGAATCACTATACTTTATTGATAAAAGCAAAAAAGAAGAAAATAGAAAGAATTACTATACTCCGATTTAAAAGCTTGAAAATTCATATGCTGCCATGTTTAAAAAAAAAACCTTTTCAATATTTTTCTCCCCTCATTTCCAGGGCAATTTATCAATCTTTTTTCTTCCCAGAAAACCCCCGGGGGAAGGGATTTAGAATCCCTAAATATAGTAATCTCAAAAAGGTATACAAAGAATAAAAGTTAAAATAAATAAAGGCAGTCATTTGAGGGAGGCTAGCCGCTAGAATAGGATTTCAGGATAGCCATTAACAAAATAAGCAGCACCCTGATTCATTATTATTTTAGCCACTGACCTTGATGCCTTCGTCTAGTCTAATTTCAGTTATGTACAGAGTTTTTTTTTAAAAAAAATTTTGTATTTCATGCATATATATGCATCAGAATATGACTTCAATTAGAACCAAAATCCTCATTCCAACGCTCAAGCTCTTCCCACTTACTTTTGTTTAAGCTTGGCCTAATGGTAGCCATTGCCTTCTTAAAATCCTCGTACCTCAGTCCTCTTACCTGGTAAAACTTAAAATAGTTAACTTTTAACAATAAAAGAAAGGCTTTCATTTACAAGATTATACTAATCTTATCCAAAGACATAGTAATTTCAATTTTCAAATAGCATGCCTGATTAGCCTTAACAGTAAGAATGTCAGCACCCAGCTCTCTAATGGGCATCATTGCGGCTTCTTCACACAAGGCTTGCAGATCACTGCCAGAATATCCTGCAAACCAAGAATATCAAGCATATTGTCATATTTAAAAAGGAAAAAAAGAATATCTCAACATTCTGGTTTCTTTCTCATCAGGACTCAAACTTGGAACAAGCAAAATGTGTATTTTAGCTACAAATGTTACCTTCGGTCTCCTTTACAAGCCTCTCTAGATCTCTATCTGCGACATAAAATTCCGAAGTTTCCAGTTAAAAGCAGAGCAGGGAAACTGATAACAATAATGTTGACCTTTCTTTTATGAAAGATGTAAACAACAAAAGTTTAAAGCATACAACAGAAATACAAACTCTTACAATTAATAAAAAATGTCTGTTCTCTGTGAAATCAAGTATCATGATGGGCAAACAATAACAAGTAAACTAATTTGTCAAAATTTTGCAATAAGTTCCACACAACCAAAATAAAAAAGGTTTCACACACAACCAGAATAAATAAAGAAGGTATAAGCCAACCAAAATAAAACCAGAATACATTAGAAGAATAAACAACCAGGAAATACATTCTGTAGCATCAAATAGTACACAAATCAAAAGAAGTATAACAAAGCATAAAATATGATTGCTTACTAGGTAAGGAGAATGCTTGACCCTTGAGTTTGTGTTTTAGCAGTAGCTTCCGAACATTTTCATCTGGTAAAGGTATGTATATTCTCTTTACCTAGTAAAGATTTCACAGCAAACCCAAGAATAGAGTAAGTAGAGAAGCAGCATCTGGTTCAAAGATCATTATAACCACTATGACTATCCATGGCATACTATCATGCATAGATTTCAATGGGCACAAATGGCATGTCTCTTGAAAAATATAATTCAAAGTGCTTTAATGATTCTTTTTTTATTTGAAATCTAATCTATTTTTCCACACAACATTCCAGAATGTGGTAAGAAGAATTGTAACAGAGAACATAAGTCCAGGGGAAGGAAGTATACGAATTCAAGACAGTACGATAGAATCACATTATTTATCCATTACTTAAGGTATATCAACCTAAACTATTGCAAGGCATATAAAAGTCATTGGACTAAAAAAATAAAAATCCCTGTACAATATTTCACACCATCAGCTCAAGAAAAAAATATGTGTGTGTGTGTGTGTGTGATATATATATCAATGAGAATAAAATTGGAAGATTGTTTATATCTAACAGTGATAAAATATCATTTAAAAATCACATTAGCAACATGACATTCTGGAATTATATTTCCTACACTTCCAGTATAGGACATTAAAGAAATTTTTACCAGTCTCCTAAGAACTGCATCATCCAATTCTTGTGGCTTATTTGTCGCACCTATATTAAGAAGGAAAAGGATATTTATGAGTTTAGTAAGACTAACAGATTTATAGACACATGATCAGGCATTCACTTATCTATATTAAAAAACACATAATATTGCGAAATAAAAATAAAGAAGATAAAGCAAGCAATTCCACATCTACAATAGCTATATGTCTTGCATCCATCATATTACAGATGCCATGTTTTTAGGAGGACAGATTACAATGCAAGCCACATAGCAAAGGAGTTAATATTGTTCCTAACATACCACACAAAATGTGAGATACAACTAACGTAAAAGAGAAAAAGAGAGGTAAATCTAATAATTGTGTAATGGCCTCACGATGTTCCAATAGATGAGATTAAACAACTATTTCTGGAACAGGCCAAAAGCCCACCTACCAATTATAATTGCACAATACATGTTATTCTGTTAATTACCACTGTAGTGGATCTAGATTCTAGATCATGCTCATTTTTAGAAACAGAATGATCAAGTATCTTCAGATCTAATGCTTACCAATTACAATCACAATATCATCAGGATTGGAGGTCACCCCATCAAACTGGATAAGAAATTCAGATTTTAAGCGTCTGCTGGCATCATTCTCATTTGCCAACCTTGTTGACATTATACTATCAATCTGTTATCAGTTAAGAAAGGAAATTACTATTGTTTGAGCGGAGAAAAAATTGACATGCAAAGAATACAACCTTTTCTTTCTGCTTTATAAATTCTCTTATTTAACTAGCATGGCTTTGGGAAAATAAAACTAATAGTTAAACACAACAACATAGCATGACTTATTAACTTTACCCTATAGCCATCATAAGGGATTAGAATTTGGGACAATCAATGATAATGCTGGTCACCCTGAGGCTGAGAGTGCTACAAACCAGGGCAGACTAACGTGATAAAGAAATAATCTTTGTTTCACTAAAAATTGACACTTTATTTGCTTATATGCATCATCAATCTTAATAAAATTTTCAAGTCATTAACCTAATTCAGTCAGAAGATAAAATTACCAGATTCAACTTTTATCAAAAGGGATCCTTAGCCACATCATTTTAAAACAAGCGCTCTACGCTCTTTAAGAATAATAGTTCAATGAAATTTGTTAGAAATAAAGTAAATAGGGTGTGTGGATATAGTATTATTATTATTATTATTATGTAATCAAGATAATTAGGTTTCGATTACTGTAATCTTTGTATTTATGACATGACACTAGCCTCTACTGTTTAATTGACACACAGAATTCATCACATGTTTCTTGTTTTCTTTCTCTTAACAATTAATGTTGTGCTCTGAACCAAGTTTCAAACAAAAATAGTTGAAATGCAGAGGGCATTTATTTGGACATTTTCAAAACTTCAAATAGTTATCAAACAAAGCTCTGGGAGAATTGATTCTGAAATGGTTCATTGCTTCTGAAGCAAGCTAAAAAAAATTCCCTATTCGCTAAACATATTCTTCTATGATGTCTTTCTAGTCATGTTTAGTAGGGGGAGAACAATTTCTCTATCTATACACATGAGAAATACCTCATCAATGAAAATTACCGATGGCTGTCTAGATATAGCTACCATGAATAGTGTCCGGACAAGCTTTTCACCTTCACCCACCTATTGAGCACAAGTTAATCATGGAGAAACTTCTGAAGTCATAACCATTACTTAAACATATTAAGATAAGAAATAAATGAGTTAAACAAGGATACTACTAGAATATATGAAAAATTATCCAATAATGATTTTATTTTGGAATAATTCAGAATATCTAGGATTAGGGCTACCAGTTTGGGATTTTTTTTTAGCAGCAAAAAAATATTAGATATATAAGAGGAAAGTAAAGTACAAGTAGTACTGAAATATATACAACCTAGAAACAGACAAAACAGAACTATGGCAGCCTAATACATGAAGATTACATGAATTAGGGTGCCAAAGACCTGACTGAAGACTAGGCTCACACCCAAAGCAAAAAGGAGAAAAGCAATTATGCTAAACCCTCCCCTGAATACAAAAGCCTTCCCTAATGTGGCTAGACCAGTGGTGAAAAGGGATGTTAAATCCTTTATCCCGATTAGATAGCCAAGACCAACAAAAGAATAGTGCATCCTCCAACAATTTATGTCCATTGAAACTGTCATGGTGGAAAACAATCCTATTTCTATGGTGCCAAATACAAAAGTTAGAGTTATCCATCAAATCTGCCATCTCTGAATCCTGAGACCGTTGAAACAGCAGTGGGTATGCTGAAGGAAACATTATTTTCGAGTTATCGAGGATACCCCTAGAATGTTTATCCAAGCCATCGACTCCCAGTCTCCCACCATAACGGCATAATTTTACGACAGCTAAAGAATAAGTGAGATGTGATGCGTCCTCATCAAAACTCCTACAAAAAGGGCAGCTGATATCAGTTATTACTATATTCCTTCTTCTTAGGTTCTTCTTAGTAGGCAAGCAGTCTCTCAACAATCTCCAAGCAAAACATGAAGCTTTGCTAGGAATATTTAATTTCCATAGGTCTTTAAACACCACATCCTGGTTCTGAATTGTCATCTCCTTATTAAGTAACCTGTAAGCACTTCCCACTGTGTATTTCCCACTCAAATCACCCTCCACCTCCAAGAGTCCTGCTGCTGTACATGTAGTAACATACCCTGTATCTCATGTAAAAAGTTAATAGTTGTTTCTACTTCTCCCTCCATAAAGCACCTTCTCCACCTAAACTGCCATTCCCAACCTACTTGAGATGTAAATCCCATTTGTTGAATATGGTGCTATTGTTGTTGAGAGATCTGATATAATCTTGGATATTTCACCTTCAAAGGTACTCCATCCTCCTTCCAGTCATCTTCCCAGAACAACACCTTTGAACCACATCCTAAATTCCATTTAACACCTTTTTTAAACCATCCCTCATCATCATTCGAGTTACAAATGCTACTCAAATCCCTCCACCAGATTGATTCACTAACAGACCTTCTTGAGTCATCCAAATTCCTCCAACCTCCATATTTTGACTCCAAAACTTGTGCCCACAATTCGCCTTGGTGATGAAACACATTTCATCGTCATTTCTTGAGTAAAACGACCTGTTTGGGATTAACTTCCATATTTTCTAAAGTTTCATGATTTGTAATTATACCTAGTATTAGTTTAAATAAGGATTTTGTAACACATAACACATCATATCAAATCAAGTAAAACGTCAAATCTCCATGTACTGAATTTCTTTTATTTCCTTTTCCTCCCTCTATAACTAAAACCATAGTTATCAATCGCGGTTGGAGCGGCTGCGATAGCGGCGGAGCGGGCCTTCACCGCTACAATAGGTAGTGTTGCGGTGCGGTTACGGATTGCGGATGTCGCGGGCGCGACGTGGGATTCGCGGAGCGGCCGCGATTGCGGAGGGAGCGGCCGCGACGTTGTCTGGGTCAAAATCTCGCGTGGTATTTAAATGGCTGGGTCTTCTTCTTCACTTCCTCTGCGCGATTTGTTGACTGCGACCTCCTCCGTTCACTCCGGCCACCATCTCTTCCTTCTCCGGCGGCCCTTTCTTCTTCTCCGGCGGCTGTTTTCTTCTCCTTGAGGTTCTGTTTTCTTCTCCTCCTTCGTTTCCGTTCTGTTTTCTTCTCCTCCTTCATTTCCATTCTGTTTTCTTCTCCTCCTTCATTTCCGTTCTGTTTTCTTCTCCACTTCCTCACCTTCACATTATTTTCACACTCTTCCGAAAACTGTTGCAACTTTGGAGGTCACTGATTTGGATGAAAACAGCTCATAAGAACGGTAATGGAAGCTAGAGAGAGATACAGCGCAGCAGCGAAGAGAAGGAGACTTATATGCTAGGTTTATATTATTTGGGCCTAATTTGCTTTCTGTACCCACTTTTTTTCTTTCTGCAGTTTCATATTACATTTTCGAAATGGACTTTTAAGTTTTAATTTAGATAGTTTCTATTTACAGTCTTTTTTATTATTAATACACTTTACTTATTTTATGATGACTAAGTAATATATTTTTCTTAAGAGTTTTTATTGTTAATGATAATTAGTGCATGAATTTTTAGTTATATTTCTCTTTTTCAGCTTATATATTTATATTATAAATTTTTTAATACATATATAAAAACATTAGAATAGTGGTCATCCCGCTACCGCTATCCCGCTATCCCAGTTTTTGAGGGTGGCCGCTCCGCTCCGCTATTCCGGGATTGATAACCTAGACTAAAACCTTATAATTTCAACTGATACACAAATAGAGACATACCCATTTTGATGTCAAGGAAGCTGCTGTGACATTAAAAAATGTAGCTTGTGATTCTGAAGCCACTGCTTTGGCAAGCATTGTTTTTCCATTACCAGGTGGACCAAAGAGAAGCAAACCTAGAACAAATGTTCAGCAATGTCAATATTTGGCATTTTCATTCTACAATTTTCACCATGATCCAATATATAACCAAATGCAATGAGGTCCTAAGGCATTACCTCTGGCTGGCCTTCGAAGACCCGTAAACAAGTCTCTTCTCTTAGTTGGCAAAATAACCATCTCCATTAAAGCTTGCTTTGCCTTTTCAAGCCCAGCTGCATTTCCACACTAATAATCAAAGAAATGATAATATATAAAACAAAGAAGCAAACGTGCATAGATTCTTACCAACATCTTCCCATCTAACAGAAGGACTTCTATCTACTATGGCAGTATTAATCATTTCAACTAGTTTGTCATCATAATTTACACCAGAGCCTTGACTAGATTTTGGGCTTCCAACTTTATTCACCTGACCTGTTCTTTGAGGGGGCTTTTGTAACACATTTTTTCTAGTACTCGATGGCTTAATCGGAACTGCCGCAGTTTGGGCAAGTTTTGAGGTGCTCTGCAAACATTTTTGAGGAAAAAGAAAAGAAACATTAAAGGTTTATTATAATCATAAAATTAGTACCCTATGGCAAATATAAAGTAAGAATACTAGATAATTGTAATTTAACAGGGTTGCTGAAAAGTCCAAAGGCTCTGAAGTCTGAACATTAGCCAACAAAATTACTTCTTAAAAATACAAGTATTACTGCCTGCATGGAAGTAATCCGAATCCCCTCATTTATGATACAAAACACTACCTCCATTCTATATCTATTGATGTTTAAGGTTAATACAGATTAAGAAGCACTTAATATATGTAAAAAATAATAGTTAGATTGAATTAAAATACCTTATTTAATAGCTCATTACTTGTTATAAATTACTATTGTAAGTCAGTAACAATTGTTAAATAGGACATGTAAGTGAAAATAAATAAATTAATGAGACCTTTTTTTCTTAACACAACTGCATACTCAGGCTCTGAGCTCAAACTCAAGACAACCGTTTACACTGAAACAAATCCATGTCAGTTGATACACAGTCTCGGTGGTTTAATTAACGAGACTTTGAATTGTACAACATCAATAATTATGAAGAAAAAAAGTCTAAAACATCATGGAATCTCAACCTCAAATTTCAGAACAACATAGCAAAAACTAATCACTCTGCAAACAACACATTCTGCTTTGAAAATCTAAACACCAACTACATTCATACCTGATTAGCAGATGAGCTACCAGCTCGTCTAGCGAGAGTCTGCAATCTCTCAGAAACCTGACTCTGCCATTTGGATATCTTCTCTCGATAAGATTGCACCTTCTGCTGTTCACTGCCACAGATTCCATCAACCAAAAAACATTCATATTATTAGAACTCATTCAGAAACCCTACTTTTGCATCGAAAAAACAATTAATTGGCGTGAAATTGCGAGAACCTGGAAGTGATGTAGGACGGAACGGGAGTTGAATTAGCTTCGAGGAGGATCGAGTGCGCGTTACGGTAGTGGAGAAGCGCGTCGTCGATCAAGCCCCATTCCTCTGCCCTAACGCCCTTCGCGATCTCCTGCGTCGCCAAATCGAAGTAGCCTTTGAGCTTGTACGCCACGCGCTCGTTCGAAACCGAAGGAGGAGGAGGAGGAGGAGAAGCTTCCATTCGATTCGTTGAGGAAGAAGACGAAGGAGAATTGGTGTCGCGATAATTGCTGTTATCGGGTGTGAAGATGGAGTTGAAGGAATCAATGATACCCTGCAGGAAACTCATTCCTCAGTCGCAAACGCGATTCTGTGGTTTTCATCACTCGCAAAAGCCAATTTGGGTTTGCGTGAGTTTAACTTATTGTTGTATATTTAGATTTGTTTTTGTTTGTACTTTTTAGTGAATGTGTTGTTAGATTTGATTGATTTTTGGCAAATAAAAGTGTAGTGTGTAAACTTGCTTGGCTCAAAGCCTCAAACAGTCACACAACTATGACGTGGTTCGGTAAGCAAAGGAATAACTGGATGTTTAAAATTTTTATGGATTTAAAGAAGTTAAATTTGTGAGAATCTATCAGAATTTTATCAGAAAGCCAAAAATTTAATTGCGATTATTAAAGAAAAAATTGTAAAAACATGTGTTAAATATTTAAATGATTTTGTACGTTTTTAAATTATATATTTAGTTGATTGATTACAGTAAAATTAGTCACGAATGTAACTTGTTTGGTATAAGTTATCAAATCTATATACTTAATTAATTGGTTGTAGTAATTTTTTTTAAAATATTTAACTGATTAAGTTAATGCTATTGATTAATCGAAAGATAATAATAAATGTATTAATCAAATAGGTGTATCAGACAGGATTTCATTTGTTAAAAATACATACTACACTTGAACACGCCACTCTCATCCAGTATCAGGATCAATTCAATGCTACATAGAAACATCCTCTTTTTACAAGAGAGTGGCAGACTAACTTGTTTTTCCATCCTTAAATCATCATGGTAAGTTAAAAATCATCATGTTAAGAAGCGAAAGTAATCATGATTTTCCCCTTTAACAATAGTTGTGTGACCCTTCGAGTATATTGAAATAAGCAAATTAATTACAAGAGCTTACTACTATCATATAAGCTCATTTTCATAGCATTTACCTCAAAACTTGTCTAAAACTAGGTTAAAAAAACTTGCGAAGAAATATAAGTCCCTTTCTTAAACTCACGTTCCCTTCATAAACTTAATTAAATTCTTGCTGTAGTACACAACGAGCTAAGCTATACAAGCTCTGTAAAAGCTCTTCCAAATATCCTTACAGATTCTTTGAATTAGCTAATGGAATATGAAATGGGATTGGAGAGAAACAAACTAATCTACACGCAAAAATCAACTTAATGTTCTCCAAATAAAAATGAAGCAGTTAATATGTACAGTAAATAAACATTCGGCGGATCAATGCAACAAAAACACTAGTGGTTCAACTTGATAACACGAGATATCCTTTCAAAGAAGATGGGGCACATGCTAGGGCTGAACATGATGTCCTCCTTCATCCATTCTGGTGCCACTCTTTCAAATGTGCCTAGAGATATAACATGGTACAGCAGCTCTGCTTCCTCCTCTCCTGGTGATTTGCTGATCCACGATAAACTGAAGGAGTAACCTACCATGGTTGCAATAAAAGAAACATGTTAACCAAGCAGTTACATCACTTACATGTATGCAAAATGTTAAATCACTAGAATTTTAGTTAAAACTTAGAACCAAGACCAGCTTTGTCAAAGAAATACCCACAAATGAAACAAAAGGTCTTGCTGAACCGAGAATAAAATAACTTTGAACTAAAAGTTAAAGATCAGCAAGTGTCCAAAAACTAACACTTGTTCCCCCCACCCCACCCCCGCCCAAAAAAAAAAAAAAGAAATCCTAGATATTCTGAAGAGAAATTGTGAGAAGACAGGAAAATGAAAATTTTACTGGCAACTGTGTGTCTTGTTTGTGTCTGAGACTCTGAGGTACAGATAATGAGCAGAGTATCTTCACCCCTTCTCTCTATCGTGTCGCACTGTTTTTATGCTCATTGCAGAATTATGATCTGTGTCCTGTTTCAGTGCTCTACTTTTTTTATAAATAAAAAAAAAACCAGTAACCCTCCCTATTTTTACCTTTATATAGGGGTAATTTTGTTATTTGTATGCAATTTATATGTTAGGTTATTTGGTGTGCTTACACACTCGTCAGGATAAGAGCTAATTGTGCCCATTTCCTTTTCTCCTTTCATCTTGCCTTCTAATCCTATCCATACACATTATATCTTGAGTCTTGACCACCAAACTAGCCATCAGAATTCCAAAACTATATCCAGATTGAAACAATCTAGCCAAGCATATTAATTATTTATATTCCAAAAAACTATTAACTCAAACAAGTTATAAAAAGATTAAGAAATAATAAGACAAAGAAATCAGTTACAATCCAAAATTATGAATTACCGCTTGATTGATGCAGAGCAGACATGCATATTCGTCCTGCTTGATAGTCAGTGGATAATTTCATGCCCAGTGCATACTCAAAAAGAACTTGAATAAGCTCGTTACCATGACCACTTTCATGTAAATCGATGCCTGTAAAACACAATGAAGTATATATAAAATATACCAAAACCCCAACCAAACAATTCACACATAAAGCATGAATAACAACTGCTAACACCAACCTGATTGATCATTAGCCTTGGTACAGCACTCCAGCGGCTTTTTCACAACAAAATGTCAGCATATTAAGGTCATTATATATTCCACCCAAATGAATTAAACAAAATGCATATATGTGTGTGTGTGTGTGTGTGTGTTTGCATATTCATATAATTAAACACATACTTGTATATGCCATTTTTAGGGTTTTAAATACTCACCTTATCAGAAGCAGTCTCCTTGCAAACAATTTGTGTTGACTCTCTCTCCACAGAATTACCTTCATTTTCAAAAGATCGAATTGTTTCTTTCTCCAAAGCAATCTGCCTTGTACGTTTTCTTGTCATTCTTATAGATGAGCTGTTACAGTTTGCCTTAAACTGATCATCTACGGTCTTGATCTTGCTGTTATTATATAAATCATGACATGTTCTTTCCTGGTGAAGCTTTAGCAATTTCTCAACTTCTTCAGAAAGAGCTTCACCTGCCAAAAGTTCACACCCAAATCATCAATAGAGAAGAAGAATAAATGAAATTGAGATACATTTAGCGATAGGCATTGAAATACTGTGGTGAACTTACATTCACAAAAGATGCAATGAAACATAGTCAAACTCAAACATTGAATATAGATTCCCACCAAAGTTCCGAAGAAAAAGATTAACTATGTAGTTATCCAAATAAATAAATAAATCACCCACATACATGCAGAAATAAGCAACTTATTATAATGTTTTGGTTGAACTCCAAACATTTCAAACCTTCTAATTATTTAATATCCTGTAAGAAGTATTATTTTCAACAATCACTTTGTTATCATTCTCCATGTGAATCAGGAACTAAAATAAAAACTTTGTAAACATCCGCATTACCTACAATTATTTAACAAGCATTTAACTTTAATTTCAAGAACCACAAAAATGATCGAGAGCCTCACTTTTCTCTTTTTCCTCCATCAAAAGCTTCTGATAATCCGCAACCTCTTTCTCTTTGGCAGCCCTGAAATTTAAAGTAACACATTTGAGTAAACAAACAAAATAAACCATTCCTTAAAAATCCTCAACCGAAAAATAACTAAAAAAGAAAAGGTTAAACATATAATTCCGTCCCTATACTGCAGATTCTAAATTTGGTTCCTATGGATAAAACTTATTAAATCAGTCTCTGAACTTGTTATCAATTTGGCTTCTATCACCATTAACTCTCTTACACATTCTTGATTTGGTCTCTATACATGTAGCGCATTCTTAATTCGGTCCATATAAGTGTAGACCAAATTAAGAATAATATAAGAAGCTTAACCGTCAAAGTATGACAACAGGGATCAAACCGGTAATGTTTGCACATATGGGGGCCAATTTAATAAATTGTTGTGCGTAAGGACCAAATTGAGAATCCATGACACGAACAGGGGTTAAATTATATGTTTAAACCCAAAAGAGAGAGAGAGAGAGAGAGAGAGAGAGAGAGAGAGAGAGAGAGGCTGCATTGTTGAAAACGTGCCTAAGTGAAGCCAATTCAGTTCTCAACTCATTGACTTGTTCAAGAAGCCCTTCCTTTTCGCTCTTCAAGTGCTCTATCAACTCTTCCGCAGCTGCAACACTCAAAGTGTTCGAAATTCAGAACACGTTCGTTCGTCGTTCTTCCGAGAATTCATGCGGAAAAGGAATGGAAAGAAACGTACCATTCAAGTAATTCACGAATTTAACTTCTTGTTCTTTGTTTATGTGATCCAAATCGGAGAGTTTTTTAGACTGCAACGAGAAAGAAAACAAAGAATCAGTGACAAAGCCTAATAACCTGTGTGGGTTGTCGATGAAGCATCAATTAAAGAACAAACCTTGAGTTTGGTGTACTTATCGTAGAGCTTCGAATACAGAAACTCCATTGCAGATACGTGATTTTCACTGCACTGGTTTGGGAATGGCGCACAAATTCAAAATTAGGGCTGGGGATTTAGTTAGAACGACGTACGCTCCGTCTTTCACTATTTGCTCTTTTTCCTTATAATTAGCTTGACCCACTTATCAATTGGTGTTTTATGAACTCATCCAATCCAATGGAAAAAAAATATATAAACAACCAAAAATTGAATAAAACTAAAACCAAATAGACAAAAAAATTGAAAATTTGAAATTTATTATTAGATTTGGATCGGATTTTGAATTTAATTTTCAAAATTAATTCGATCCAAATCGAGCTATACATATAATATATACTTATATTCATAATTTGATAATATTATTCATGTTTCTATTTTTATTTTTTATATATTTATAAAACTATTACATAACTTATAATTATATAATAGCATATAAATGAAATATTTGATATTTTAAATTATTTATTATATTATATCTTATCATTATTTAATATATTTTTTAAAATAAAAATATGAATAAAATAAAAAATGGTTTTGATTTAAATCACTTTAAATTGGATCTTATCAAATTAAATTTTTAAACAAAATCGATTAGATGATATTAAAAAAATTAAAATGATTGAGTTGAATGATTTTTCATTCAAAATCAATTTGATTAAATCTAATCCACAAACACCTATGAAAGGGCGGGATTGGCAGGATGGTCCCTCAAGTTTTTTAAAATGTGTTCATATTATTATAAATAATATTAGAGTAAATTACTTGCACCCCTATATTTTATTCAAATTTCACTTGATACTCCTTCATTTTTTCACATTACTTTTACCGTCTCTATTAACTTCGTTAACTCAACGTTAATTGAAATATGTGAACAGACGAAATTGTTCTTATATTTTAATTGTAAAACCCAAATTATCTTCTCCTAATTAGTTACAGAATTTATGGTTCACGTTCCTCTTTATCATTCGTGAATACTATTCATCTTCCTCTTGTTAGCGAATTCTTCTTCAACGTCCATGGGGTGCAAATTCTTCTTCCTATCACGACGTTCACGTTTCATTCATCTTCATCATTCGTAAGTTCTTCACCATTCATAAGTTCTTCATCATTCCTCTTCCAGTTCGCGAGTTCTCCACTGATCATCTTCCAGTTCGCGACGTTCACAAGCGTCTTTATTTGTTTTCCTCTTCGACATTCACAAATGTTTCTCTTCCTGTTTCATGATTTCTGTTCACGCTAATGTTCTACTTATAAGTGATCAATGGACCTTGTATATATGTTACTTTTTATGATTACTTATTTAATTTTGATTATTTATTGTTATCTATTTCTAAATGGGGTTTCAATAGGGGACCATTTTGGGATCACGTATGATTTTTAAAATCATTTATTTATTATTGTTGATTAAAATGGTGTTGATGTTTAGGACCACAAGAAAATAATAGATGAACTGGTTGTTTAGTATTGTTGATTAAAATAGCATTGCTGTTTGAGACCACAGGAACACAATGGATGAACTTAAATATATGGGTCCTGAACTAAGCAACGTGAATATTTTAGTCCACTTTACGGACCAACAGGACGAACAAAGTGAGATATACAATGTTGATCCTAATAAGTTTGGAATATTTGACACACATGACTATGTGAACAACATTGCTAATGATTAATATTTGTCATCATGTCACCCTTTTATTTGGTGATTTTGTGGTAAAATTCATTCCACTTAAGACTAATCATGATGTGCTATAAATACAAAATTTATAGATAAATTCGCATGTTTGATAAATTAAACTATAAATTAATCATTAGATCAAAATTAATTGTTCAAAATTTATTATGTAAAATTATATGTGCATTAAATATACATTAAAAAATTTAGTGTTATATATATCAACATTAATTATTTCTAAACATAATTGTCCTATTAGCTCAGTTGGTTGGAGCAGTGTATAATAACGCGAAGGTCGTAGGTTTGAGATCTGTCTATGCCATTATTTTAAATTATTTCGTAAAAGATATTTTAACGTAAAAAAAAACAAAAAAAAACACACTCACAAAAAAAAACACTTACGAAAAAAACTTAAAAAAATTTACGTGCCAATCCGTATGAATTATGAGAATCCGTATGAAGCAAAATGTGTAAAATAACGAAGGATATTTTGAGAATTTCACCATTACAAAATGGTGTATTAGAAAAATGAATGGTGTAGGAAGCAGAACTCAAAATTTATTTAGCAAATCATAATTTTTTTCTTGGACCCCTCGAGCCCAATTTCTGGCTTCTTCTCTACCCTTGCAACTACATGCTTGAATTATTACTCGGGTGAAAAGTGTTAATTGTTAACATATACTATCTAACATACTAGTTTTAATATATTATCTTTTATTAATTAAAATTTATTAAAAATTATAAAATTACGATAGAATTATTAAATAGAATATGAAGCCTACCAAATCTTATAATTTACAAAAAAATTCAACAAATAAAATAATATATTTAAAAGAATGTGTTTTTAGAATTTTTTTTATACTGGAATTCTATGTTCACAAGTAGGGAGCTTTTATTCTCATGCCCACCCAGGATGTTAACTTCACATCATCCAAACTTTTTGGTCTTTCTTTTATTTATTTTTTTGAAAAAAAAAGACTATGCTTTAATAATGTAACATTATTAATTTGTTATTCAATCAAAAATTACTATACACCATAAGAGGTTTGTTGAATTTTATAATTATTATATTAAATGTCTTATTAATAATATATTAGAATTTGATGATAAATATAAAACTATTTTATATTATCAATATATGATTATTACATTATCTTAATTATCAAAGCTTGTTAATAAAAACATGTTTTCTTTGTGGTGTTAGGGGATGTAAATTCAAATAAGCATGCGACTTATAACATATATAAAATAAGATTTTTTATATACACACTTTAACCATTTTTTACTTTTTTAAATTTAGTTCCTATACAATTTTTTTTTATTTTAATCATCATTATTAGTGAATTTTGTTAAATGTTAACATGGCTAACAGTGATGACATCATGATGATATCATCATTATGCTATGTCAACAAAGAATGACATCATAAAAATGTCCACTAAATAAATACTTCCAAATACATTCCAAGTTAGACTTTGTTTTTCACTTGGGCTTCTTCCATATTAGTCATAATTGTAAGGCACCTTAAGCCTATCTATGTTGGGCACTAATCAACTGTCTAGAAAATGACTAATCAATCCTTAAATATTTTATCTTTGAATCCTATTAATAAAATGTGTTTTGCCTTTGATTTCAAAACTAAGATTACTTTATCAACCATTAGTCATCAATTGTTGGTCAATAATCATCAAATTTAAGTTTTTAAATATTGATCATCAATTGTTAGCTATAAATTAAATGTTAGTTTAATGTATTTTGCTTTATTTTTTATACTTATTTTTTGTTTTCAGTCCCTAAAAATATGTTATTTTTTTGGTTCCTCGTGATGTCATCATATTACATGACTCTTCAAGTTTCAACTTTTTATAGAATCAAACAATTGATATGTTTGTAAAATAATGTTTGGGTTAAATTAAGTTGCTCAGAGCTTGAAATTATGGAGAAATCATTTATAATTGGTTTAGTTGTGCTTACAATCACTTCATATGCACCAATCCACTATTTGTATCTCTAATTAAGTGTTTGTGGTTAATTTTTCATAATGTTAATTAGAAGGGAGAACTCAATTGAAAAAATAATAATAATAAAAGTTCAAGATCCCATTATAAAAAAATAGAGACCTAATTAAAAATTTGGTAAAAGTATAATTAAACCTTTATTCTTTGAACAATTGATATAAAAATATGTTAAATTGAAATCGAGATCACTGATAAAATATAAAAGAATAGGGTTAATTGTGGGATTAATTTAACAACTTTTTAAATTTACAGTTCGGGGAAAACTTAACTATATTAGTTACAATAAAATTAAAATAAATTATTATAAATAAGTATGCAAATGATAAAATACTAAATATAACAATAAATGTTTGAGTTACTTAAATGGAAGTCCTCTCTAACAATCCGTCTTTTTCATATATTGTTCACTTGCCCCTGGATGTTTTTGCATTTTTTTTATTTTATTTTCCACTTAATTAAAAAAATATATTAATAGAAGAGTTATTTCTCTGCTAGTCGTTTATTCAACCTGTTATAAGTATATGATAGGGAAAGATATATCAAGAGAAAAATGAGTATAGAAATTATTATTTATTGTATGATTAATAATATTGATGATAAAAATGAGAGAAACGTTATTTATACAATAAGCTTTTATAATAACTTCCATATTTTAATTTTTTTATTTTTTTCATCATATATTTTATTTCTTCACAATTCTTTTATAAAAAAAACGTGTGCAAGTATATATATCATATATTTGTACACTTTTTTTTTCCTCTTTTCTTGAAAGTCTTTTATCAAAACACAGTCATATATTTATAACAAGTTGAATAAACAACTGGTAGAGAAATAAGTCTTCTATTAAAAGCCTGTTTGGATATAAGGTTATAAGTGCTTTTGAGAGTTTCTCTATTGGAAAAAGTTCTATATTTACAGTAGATAAGCTCTCAAAAGTACTTCTAGCTTATATTCAAACAGGCCCTAATATATATTTTTTAATTCAGTGGAATAAAAAGAAATTCAAGACAACCACGCAAATGAACAATATATGAAAAAGTCAGGTTGTTAGAGAGGACTTCCATTTAAGTAACTCAAACATTTATTGTTATATTTAGTATTTTATAATTTGCATACTTCTTTATAATGATTTATTATTATTTTTATTTAATCTTGTATAGTTATGATTTCAATTTAACCTTATTCTTTTATATTTTATCATTGATATCGATTTCAATTTAACATATTTTTATATCAATTGTTTAAAGAATAAAGGTTTAATTATTTTGTGGTCCCATACTTTTACCAATTTTTTAATTAGGTCTCTAATTTGTTAATAATAGGATCTTGAAATTTTATTATTATTTTTTCAATTGAGTTCTCCCTTTTAATTAACATTATGAAAATGAACCACAAACACTTAATTAGAGGTACAAACACTGGATTGGTGCTTATGAAGTGATTGTAAACACAATTAAATCAATTGTAAGAGATTTCTCTAAAGTTTCAACCTTTACAATAGGTCAATTTAATCCAAACATTTATTTCACAACATCTCAATTGTTTGGTATATAAAAGGTTAAAACTCTGAAGAATAATGTCATATGATGACATCATCAAGAACTAAAAAAATATCATGTTTTTAGGAACTAAAAACAAAAAAATAACATATTTGTGAGGACTAAAAAAATAATTAAAGCAAATCATATTAAACTAACACGTAATTTTAGCTAGTTATTGATGACCAATATTTAAAAACTAAAATTTGATAATTATTGACCCACCATTGATGACCAATGGTTGATAAAGTAATCTTAGTTTTGAAATCAAAGGCAAAACACATTTTGACAGTAGGATTCAAAAATAAAAGATTTATGAATTGATTAGTTATTTTCTGGACAATTAATTAGGACCCAACGTAGATAGGCTTAAGGTGACTTACAACTAAGATCAATCTAGAAGAAGCCCAAGTGAGAAACAAAGTCTAACATGGGATGCAATTGAAAGCAGTTTTTTAAGTTAAATTGTCATAATATCATGGTCTTCTGAAAAAAGTTAAGTAGTGGATAGTTATAGGGAGACAGGGTAGTGTGTGTTTCGTGTAGGGTAGAACTTTTCCTAAGGTAATAAAAGTGGAGCTCGTAGAAATGGCAACTTTAAGATGTGTGATTCTTCAAGTGTTACATCTTTGCCAATTGCCTGAGATAACTCTCTTCTAGCTTCGGTCAATTTATCTGGGTTGCGTGGTACCTCTGCTATTATCTATTCCACTGTGCTTGATTGATGTTTCAATGCCAGCTGCAACAAGTAAATCCTACAAATTTACAATATTATCTCAAAACTCAATGAAACATATAGTACTATTAAATATGAAACTTAAAGACTAAAGACATGAAAAAAAAAGGTGAAATTAAAAGACAGCGTAAAACATATTTTTAGTTACTCATTTTATCTTGATTCCTATTTTTAGTATCTCATTAATTTTTGTATTATTTTTAATCCCTCATAAATTGTTTTATTTTGTTTTTAGTTAAGTGATGATATGTAAGTAAAATTTATGCTTGAAAATTTTCTAATAAGTTTTAACCGCTGCAAATTTTCTAATAGAATAAAACCAGCATAAAAGTTAAAAAAAAATCAAAACTCTAAACACCAGATTGTTTGAAACCACAAAAAAGTTACAAAAATAAACATTTATTGTAGTCTATGACTGCCAAAAAATTATAAAAGTTAAAAGTACAAGAAATTTAAACAAAATTTATCACATAAAATTAACGTCAGATGCTAAAAACAAAACATAACAATTTATGAAGGAATAAAAAAGTAAAAGAAGAATATGAGGAATTAAATACAGTATCACAATGATTTCCTGTGAGTAAATTAATGTTAAAATTGATGAATAAAATATTAAATTAATGTTAGATGTCAAAATGCGTGAACTACACTATCAACAATGATAATACTTTCTCCTCCTCTGCCACCCTCATCGCCACCATTATTGGCTTCCTCACCTCCCCCTCCTTCCACGACTCTACCAACACCGTCCACCCCACCTCCTTCCCACTCCACGGCTGGTTCTCCGCTTGCTGCTGCTCCCTCCTCTGCCCCTCCATGTGCGAATTCTCCGTCACCTCCTCCCTCTCTTCTCTCTCCTGATTTTCTTCCCAAATCCAAAACTTAAACTTAATTTTCACTGAACCTTCTCTTATCCCTCCTTGCATCTTCCTCCTCCTCACCTCTACTTCCCCCTCCTTCAACCACCACCACTCCCACGTCCACACACACGAGTACCGCGCCTTCCAGTTTTGCCTCACCTCCCTCTTGTTTGAGCCCTGCTCTCTTGATGTCGTCAGCATCGGCCCTGCCTTTTGTGACCACCACCAGGGGTGGATCCAGAAAATAAATTAGGGGGGGGGGGGGACACTCAAACCTTCCAGAAAATATTTTTATGTCCGCATATTTAGTGACGAGGGTTCGGGGGTAGTGCCCCCCGGAATTTTTTTTTGTAAAGAAAATTTAAATTAACATTTTATATACAAGGTTATGAATCCGCTTAAAATTATATTATATATATGTATATAACTAAAATTATTTGATTAAGAAAATTCATCCATAATTCTATACTGAAAAATCCAAAATAACAATTGAATTTGATAACACAAATAAAGTGTATTAATAATAAAAAAGACTGTAAATAGTAATTACCTAAATTAAAACTCAAAAACTCATTTTGAAAATGTAATATGAAACTGTAGAAAGAAAAAAAAGTGGGTACAAAAAGCAAATTAGGCCCAAATAAGGGGGGCACTGCCCAGTTCCACTAGCCACCATCATTATCTCTGGCCCATATTTAAGGGGGGGCACTACCCCCCCCCCCCCCCCCCAATCTTCAACTTAGATCCGCCCCTGACCACCACAACACCTTTAACCCCAATTCTAACCTCCCGCCGCTCAACTGCGGGCCCTGCGGCTCCCTGATGATGAGCGAGGCTGCAACGAGGCTATGGGAATAATGAAGCAAGTCGTCGTTAGTTGCACATATATGCTCTTTATTGAAATAAGCATCCAAGCTCGTGAACTACACCAATGATGTCCAAAGTAGAAAGCTCTCGTCGTCTACACCCATGCGTCAGGAAGCCCACCCTTCCATGACAACAATTGATTCCCCACACTCGCAATCAAAAGGTTTCTCTCAAATGTATCGTTGTGTGAACAAAGAAAGAAGGAGATGCATTGCAGGTCTCTCTCAACTTCAAAACCACACCCATTTGATGCGTTTCAAGTAACTTTAACTTTATTTTTTAATAAAATAGTTTATTAAATTAAATTAATATAAAAATAAAAAAATTCAGGTGACACATCATGTCATTGATACATCCAATGTGGTTTCGCATTTGTATCACTAACGTGTCCAACTAACGGATATATCATCATGTTTTGGATGGAGACTAACACATGGATCTCTTAACCCGAATTACAATGTGAGTAATAAAAATGTATATCTTGATAAATAAAAATGGTATACGTATGTTTTGATATATATATATATATATATATATATATGTTTTGTTGAAAAACTCGGGTTAATAAACGACTAGTAGAGAAATAATTCTTCTATTAATATATTTTTTAATTCAGTGGAAAACAAAAAGAAATGCAAAACAATCACGCAAGTGAACAATATATGAAAAAGACGGATTATTAGAGAGGACTTCTAGTAACTCAAACATTTATTGTTATATTTAGTATTTTTATATTTTGCATACTTCTTTATAATGATTTTATTTTTATTATTTTTATTTTAACTAATATAGTTATGTTTTCTCCAAACTGTAAATTTAAAAAGTTTTTAAATTAATCCCACAATTAACCTTATTCTTTTGTATTTTATTATTAGTCTCGATTTCAATTTAACAAATTTTTATATCAATTGTTTAAAGATAAGATTTTTATATAAACAAATTGGTGTCTATAAAAAATTTAAATTTAGTTTCAAAATATAAAAAAATGCGACAATTGATTCTATTGTTAAATTTTAAGATTATTTTATAAGTTGTAATATTTAGTAACTAATTTAATATTAATTTATAAAATTTAAGAATTAATTTTTCGTTAAATTATTTACAGAATTAATCTGTCATATTTTTTATACATTTGATCACTAAAAAAAGTTGAATTTTCCATCTTTCCTGTGACCAAAATCAGTATTTTTCCACTAGTATATATAGATGATATCCAGAGGATATGGTTTGAAGCCGTCAGCTATGGACTACCTCACAACACTTCTGCTACTGATTAATTCACATATTCATTCATAGATTTGAATCTATAAGGCTTCCACCAGGGCCACGTCCATTTCCTATCATAGGAAACATATTGGAACTTGGCATAAATCCACACGAAGCACTCACCAAATTCTCCAAGATTTATGGACCCCTTATGACTTTGAAACTTGGTAGCATAACCACCATAGTCATTTCCTCCCCTCAAGTAGTTAAACAAGTATTGCATAAAAATGGCCATGTCTTTTCTAGTAGAACAATCCCACATTCAGTACAAGCACTTGACCATCATAGATTTTCTATTGTGTGGTTGCCCCCATCACCCAAATGGAGGAACCTTAGAAGAGTTTGTGCTACAAAAATATTCTCTCCACAACTTCTTGACTCCATTCAAATCCTTCGCCAACAAAAGGTTCATGATTTATTGGATTTTGTCAAAGAAAAATGCAAGAAAGGTGAGGTTATTGATATTAGTGAGACTATCTTTACAACAACCCTTAATTCCATTTCAACCACTTTGTTCTCTATGGATTTGTCTAATTATACATCTGAAAAGTCTCATGAGTTCAAGAACCTTATTCGGGGTATGATGGAGGAAGCTGGAAGGCCTAATGTTGCAGATTTCTTCCCCATTCTTCGTCCATTTGACCCTCATCGAGCTCTTGCAAGGATGAGCAATTATACTAAGAAGTTGCTAAAGATTTTTGATGGGATTATTGAAGAAAGAATGCGTTCAAGAGTTTCAAAATCTGACTCCAAAGCGTGCAATGATGTATTGGATTCATTTCTTAACAGTATCGAAGAATCCAGTTCTATGTTGAGTCGCAATGAGATGTTACACTTATTCATGGTTAGTATTTAATTTTCCAACAATTAAATTTTATAAATTACAATTTACTTGTTTTTCTAGCTATTCAAAAACTTATTTATGATTTGTAATGCCATTTTGATAATTAGCAACAATGATGGTTCAAAGTTTCAATTCTTAGTTCTGTTCTCTATGTTTCTTTATTCTACTGGTTTTAGTGTTGGGTCAAGGGACTGCTGTTCTAGTGTTCTGCATCACTTTGCCCGATGCACGTAATTTGAGGGTACTTCTTATACCAAGGAATAAAATTTTACCTTTTGCTGATAAAAAAAAGCTTTTCAATTCTTAGTTTTCAAATTTTATGAGTTAAGCCCTATATTTGAAATAACCACCAAACATCAGTTTAGCTCCTAATTTTTTATGTTTGTTATGCCCGGTAGTTTTAAATGATTATGCTCACACCCTTATATTTTGTAGGCAAATGATTAAAAGGAGATATTTTTTTTCATTAATGACCATTTGGAGGTCGTTTTTGAATTATTATCGAAAAATAAATAAGTTATAAAATTTTTACAATTTCTAAGTTAAAAGTCGTAACCAATATTATGATTTTTTTTTTCTTTTTTAATCGAAATCGTAAAATATTTTATGATTTCAGATATTTTTTTAATTTACGACTTTAAAGTCGTATATTTTTTTTAAAAAAATTTATAATTTCAGTTTATTTTTTTCTACGACTTCAAAATAGTAAATTTTTTT
>CM023958.1:33003451-33044399 GCA_013407115.1 Glycine latifolia
TTTTTTTGGGTCCCATTTCTTCCCCAAACTTTCACCTCCAATCTCTTCACTTCCCTACGCAGAACCCTAGCATCTTCCTCCAATTCAAAGCTCTTCTGAGGCTTCACTATCGTTCGCATCTTCCACTGACTTAAAATAGAGCCTACATGCGTGACTGACCCTGCAAAATAGTTTTCCCAAATACGTTATAATAATTTTCCCAAATACGTCAATTTTATGTTAGTACAAAAATAACAACAATGCAAAAATCCCATTAAGGAGGAATACTCGTAGACTTCTTATGGTGAAAATCTTCTGGTACATAGCTTATGGTTTTCTTTCTGGTTTGCGGTTCTTAAACTCTCACTTGCTGGTTTTTTCGGTTTATGTTCAGTGGATTTATTGGTTACTTAGTATCGGTCTTTGTTGTTGTTGGTTACAGTTGTAGATAGGTTTTTTTTGGGTTCTATATAGCCTTTCTCATAGGTTTCCCATATGGAGCTTATTGTATATATTTGTCCCTTTCTCATAGGTTTCCCATATGGTTACAACAATATATAACTTTCTTACAATAGTTTTGAGATTGGAGGTGAAAGTTTATGCGTAGGCAAATCATGGTTTTTGCCTCTTCCAATTAAGGTGACCTCTCCACGTAATATTGTATTGCTTGCTTTTGTTGGTTGTAGCCAATGTTGTTAAAAAGTAGTGTCAACGCAGAAACGGTGGGGGTGAGCAAAAACGTAAAAATGTGAAACGTAAATGAAACGTAAGAGTTTACTACATACACAAAAATAAATAAATATCCAACATATATATAACTAAAACACACCAATACATAAGTTATCACAAATTTAAGTCTAAACACTAAGGTAATAAGATAAGTTCAAACATAGTCATCATAAAATAAGTAAAGTGTATTAATAATAAAAAATATTGTAAATAACAACTATCTAAATTAAAACTTAAAATTCCATTCCAAAAATGTAATATGAAACTGCAGAAATAAAAAAAGTGGGTACAGAAAGCAAATTAGGCCCAAATAATGTAAACCTAGCATATATTCTTCTTTAACAACGACAACATCGCCGTGACAGATCTCACTCTCACTTCCGGTTAGCATCTCCTTCCTCTCACACTTAATTCTTTTTCTTCTTCTTCCTTTTTCCCCTTTTTCTCAATCATCTTTTTTATTTCCCTCTGTGTAGTCCTCAATGAAGAGAATCGCGCCGACCTAGTCAATGCTCTGAAGGTATCTCAATCCCTGAAATACGAAAATTTTCTTTTTTCTTTCTGTCAGTTTGAAGAATGATTGGATTCTTTTGGGAGAGAGATGCAGGCCATTGAGTTCTCCAAGTCCAGGTTACGATACATACAAGTAATTTTTCTTACCAAGAAATAGTTACACTTACTTGACAAGGGCACAACGCCTTCGTTTCTTGGCTTGGATTGCTGCTGCCTCTGTTTTCTATTTCTCCTTTTTAAATATCCTTCAGAAATATATCGTAATATTCTTTCTTCGTAAACATCCTTTAGAAATATTTCGTATCTAGGGCTTGGCTTTTGCATGGAAGATCATGTATTTTTAGTACTTGGTAATCTGTTATCAATTAATCATTGTAATCTTTATTTTCCTTTCTCCTGAGTAAAGAAATGTTACACTTTCCACCATTCGTGAACGAGAAATTGTCACTTAAGTTTTCCCTTTATGTCAAAGTACTAGCAGTAGACTGAAGCCGTGTTCTGTAACAACTTAAATAGGGAATTTTAACATGTAATTTCCCATTCCAATTGAAGGGACTCGTAAAATTCTGCGATGTTTAATTAAATCACCCGAAATTAAAATTCTTTGAAGTGATCAATAAATTTTTCCCAAATTCCACTAACGAATACTAGCGGTATTCTTCGAATATTCAAACCATAAATTTGATTTAGACAAGGCTGCTGAAACTTTCTGTAGTTAAAATTTCACACCAGAACCTCTCGATATGGTCTCATTAAACTTTCTGTAGTTAAATAAACATAGTGTCAAACCCTCCGTTGCTGGAACACAAGTTATATGGTTTGGTTTCGGTGTTTGGGTAATTGGTTAATTAATTAATTTATTTTTATTATATAATTTGTGGGTGTTTGAATTTTGTGCGCAGAGCAAGATTCAGAGTCTGGCTGGGGTGCATTCGCTGCGCCGTTTTTTCTTTCTAGGTTCCATTACCGTTCTTATGAGCTGTTTTCATCCAAGTTGATTACGCGACTAAGTTTGTGGCTGAGTACTATTTTGAGGTTAGAAAATATTATTATGTTTTCATCCGCCACTGTCCAAGTCAATATCATCTTCTTCATCCCCTTTCCCACTGTTTAATTTTTATTGTTTTTTTTTTTAAAAAAAAAAAAACTGAGTCAACTCGGTAAACTCGCCGAGTCAACCGAGTTTACCGAGTTGACTCGTCGTTTCAACCTATTTGCTTCAAAAACTGTTTCAGGGTGCGTTTCAACACAATTTTGAAGGCAGAAACGTAGAATTGTCTGTTTTAACCGTTTTAACACTATGTTTTAACAACACTGGTTGTAACTATTTGTGTAGTTAAGGAAAATTGTTAAGGATGTGGCAATTGTGTTTCAGGGGAAGTGAGCCTCTGGCAGAGGAAGCAATATAAATGATTTGTCATACTGGGGGTGTTGTTGTTCTGTTTTGATTTTTTCTTTGCCTAGGTGTTGTTGTGACTAAAAGTGAACGATTGCTGCTCTCTTTTGAACCTTTTGGTGTTGTCATTGAAAGAATTGGTAGCTGAGAGGAAAGCATTTAACAGGTAACTTCATCATCACATTGTTTTTACTGATTATTTTAGATTTGTAGTTTTTGTGTAGTGATTGGTTTGTCTGACTGTAAAACTTGTGTATTTTGAGTTTTATGTGGGATGTAAAACTTGTGTCATTTTTTATACTTGAAATTATTAAGTTAGTTTTATTCATTCACAGAATTTCAGTCTAACTTTCCTTAAATTTAGTGTGCTTTTAAGACTAATCTAGGCTGAAAGTATAGCTTCTAATCTTTGCTTTGGGTTGCATCTCTTTGAGCTGCACCAATATATATATAAAATTAATATCAGTTATCAAGTGTGTCATTGGAATTAGGGGCATTATTGTGTGAATTAGGCTGATTTAGCGGCCATTTACGTGCCCTGTTGCCCCTGTACGTATCCTCACAAATCACAAATCATGATATGGTGGGGGTGTACCTTGCATATATTAGCAATTCAGCCTTTTGAGCACATGGTTAGGGATGATGAGAATCATGAGATAACATGCACATCCATAATTTTTTATACACATATTCGCTGGCTCCAAGTCAATAGATACTAAAATTAATTTAAACGCTCTATTATTGAGTTATTACTGTATAGAAACGAATTATATATGGTTACTTTAAAATGATTATAAATTCTTGAGAAAAATATCCAATTTTAGTTAGCTTCTTTAAGGTTTGAAAAATAAATAAACTCTTAATTGTTTCTGTTTCTCTCTATCCAATATTTTATTATCAAACTTAGCATAATACATATATAGTCAAAGCCTACATATACATATAATAATAATATAAGTAAAAGTATAAATGAACGTAACTCTACTATATATTTTGAAACTTTATCCTCGGTCAAAATATACCCAGATAGGCAGATACTGTAGTAACTGTGGAAATAAGCTACTTCCTGTCATTGTGTAATTAAATACTGAGGGCAGTTGGGGTGCAGGGTCATAGTTATTCATTGTGTAATTAAATACTGTGGAAATAAGCTACCCTGTTCAAGTTGAATGATATATTGGGCCAGTTTGTTACAAATTAAAAAAAATGATTATGATGTAAAATAATCTTTTAATTTTAATCAGATTTTAGATTCTTTTAGCTTTTGATTGTATTGAAAAGCTAAAACAATTTGATAAAAAACTAAAAGTGATTATTTTTAAAAAGGAAATGATTCTTTTAGGTTGTTATTATTTTTTTTGTTACCTAATTAACATTTTCGTCTGATTTTTTTAATAAAAAAAGTCACATTATTTTTTTATTTTTATTTTTTATAATCAAATAGCGGGGGCGGGGAAAACCCGACCCCCAGCGGGGGCAGGGAGTGGTTTTAAAGGCCCCGTTGCCATGCCTAAGTGAGGTTTAGGGTTTCTTAGTCCATTCTTCAGTGTTTGCAGAGAGAAAGAGAGAGCAATGAGAGAGATACAGTTACCCTTAAGCCAAACACAAAAGGTTCGTCTTCAGAAGGCTCTGGAACAGTTAGAGTCTCTGTCAACGAAGGTCAATTCCGATGCTTCGGTAATCATCGCCGATTCCATCCACGTCAACCACGAAGACGGCGTCCTCAAGGGACATGGAACCGCCGACCTAAATGGCGAAGTCGTCGCCACCCTCTGCGGCGTCGTCGAGCGCGTCAACAAACTTGTCTACGTTCGCACGTTACGCTCCAGGTAATCTTCCTTCTTAACTTCTCAACTTTTTTTTTTCCTGTTATTATCTTCGTTAACGGAATAATGTAATAACTCGTAGGTATAAACCTGAGGTTGGTGACATTGTTATAGGGCGTGTTGTTGAGGTACACTTTTTTATTGAATCAGCAGTTTTGCTTGCATTTGTTTTTTGTGCTTGTTACTGTTCTCTCAATATGATTTTATTGATTGTTGTGTAGGTTGCTCAGAAGCGTTGGAGATTGGAGATAAATTACAATCAGGATGCAGTTTTACTGCTCTCTTCTATGAACATGCCTGATGGTGTTCAGGTATTTCATAACACACTTTTTTGGGGATTTATCTTGCAATGCTTTATTAGAAGAGTATCTGCAATCTGTATGGCTTATAAATCTCTGTTTTTAAGAAAATTTGGGGTCATTTGGTTGTTCTTTATTTAAAATAAAAGGGGTTTTGATTTAAGCAAAAATGTGTTTAATTGATTAAATAAACATGGTGTTTTTTGCCCCAATTAAGATGAAAAATGGAAATCCTCTCATTCAGAATTATTGATATCCATGCTAGAGGCGGAGGACAGCTGTGGATGAGCTAAACATGCGCTGCATTTTCAAGGAGAATGATGTTGTTTGTGTAAGTCCAGTTGTGTTGTGTATACTGAAAATTACTTACATTATTGTATGAAGGAAATGACAGCTGATTATTTTCTGGTCCTATGTATGTGACAGGCTGAAGTTCGTGGTTTCCAGCATGATGGCTTACACCTTCAAGCAAGGAGTCGGAAATATGGAAAGGTATGTGGTCTTGAAAATTCTCATAAATCGTATTACTTTGTTTTTTACTTGCTTCTGTTTTTCCCTCAAAATTTAGTTGCAGATTGCATAAAGTAGAAAGTAATAAATGCAAATTCTCTATGAAATGGGCATTGTTGCTTACAGATATAATAGTACACTGCTTCCAAGTCCCAATTATGTTTTCCTGATTGAGATACAAGGAAGTCCTTTTGAAATGAGGGTAAATATAGTTTTAGTTGCCAGGGTGTTTACAGGGATTATATAAATGACATGTAATATATTCTGGTTTTTGCTTCAGTCTTTTACTGTTACTAATGTCTCTCAGTTGTATGGCAGCTTAATAGAGGTCAACTGCTTACAGTCCCACCTTATTTGGTGAAGAGACAAAAACAACATTTCCATCATCTTGAGGAGTTTGGTATTGATTTGATACTTGGCTGTAATGGATTCATATGGGTTGGGGAACATGTTGAAGCCAAAGATGACATGATAGAAGATCAAGTGAGCCAATCTGATTCACAATTTTTATTGCCTAATAAAAATTGTGTCAGTCTTGAAGAACAAGAGAAAAATTATACAATATTGGAGACAAGAAAATACATATCCAGAGCTGCTAATGCTGTTAGAGTATTGTCAACCTTAGGCTTCAACATTACATTGGAAATCATCAAGGGAATTATTGATCTAAGCCTATCTATGAATCTTGATATACATGATATGCTTGGTTCTGAGTTTTGTGTTCTGGTAGCCGAAAAAGAGGCTGAAAGGAGAAGCTCAATGAAAAAAAGGCGGTAGAGTGTGAAATGGAGGGGGGGGCTTTTTGACTCAACTACTATAATTTGGTTTTCAATTTACTAAATTAGTGTAACTCGTAAAGATAAAATTCCCCAAATAGTGTAAGTCATATTTGAGACTAGCAAAGTATAAAAGGGAATTCATATGGATGAAGTACGGAATGAATGTTTAAATACGTTGTACTTGTTTGTTATGACCTTTCTTTTATTTTCTAAATATTTCTACATATTTGTTTTGAGATAGATAGCTATTTTTAAATAGAAAAGGGAAAAAGGGTAGTTGTGTCTAATATATAAATCGAACAAGTATTATTTGGAAAACAGGTCTTACTATTTTTTATATATAAAATTCAACCCTCGTTGATTTTACTAATAGCATTGCCATGTTGGGCTTGCTGTTTGGAGTTTCAGGGGTTGCTCATGGCTGTGCAATTTATATGGGTTTATCTCTATATATGAGCTTGTGAAATCCAACCATCTTTTCATGAAATGCATTAGTAGCATAATAATGTTGAACTTGCCGTTTGGCAGTTTGGTGCTTGCTCATTTGTAGGGTTTGTATTGTCTTGGTTTATGTCTGATGAGTTTCTCAAATTCTATACTTAATACATGGGGATGTGGAAACACATTGAGAATTCAAGGAAATTGTTTGATTACATTGATCAAAGGGACCTGGTTTCCTGGATTTTCTTGATCAGCCTACGCTCAAATTGGGGATCTATGTGAAATTGTGTCTTTATCTGTGGCTGCATCCAGGAGTGAGTTGAAATTAGGAAGATCCGAGGGGGCAATGAGGAAAGCTGTGACTAAGACACTTGGTGGACCTCAGCCAGAATTGGCAAATAGAATAAGGTTAATCTGTGAAGTTGGTGTTGAATTGTGAATAGATTGTGGCCAAACATTCGTTATATGAGGCGTGTTACCACTGGAAGCATGAAACAGTACTACCTAAAGCTGAAGTACTGTGCAGGAGAGGTACCTATTTTAGGAGGAGATTACTTTGCTTCAGAGTGCTGTGTTGGCTTAAATTTAGACAAAATGCAACCCTCCGAGACAACACGATTTGTGATGCTTCCAACTTTTGCCTACTTTGAGTTTCTTCCATTTAACATGAAAGAGGACAAATATGTTAGCAAGGAAACTGTGGACTTTAGCAGTGTAGAGGTTGGGAAAATGTATGAAGTGGTTGTTACTACTTACAGAGGATATTACCGATACCGTTTGGGCGACATAGTGAGAGTTGTTGGTTTCTATAACTCATCTCCACTAGTAGAGTATGTGATGAGAGCACCTAAAACTCCTGCTGAGATTGGGACTGAGAAGGACTTAATTTCAGCAGTTGAAAATTTCAACTTACACTTAGAGGTGCTATGAGAATTGAGATTGTTGAGTTTGCAAGTTTCTTGGACTGGGAGTCAATGCCGAAGCAGCTGAAGGTATTTGTGGAAGTTCAAGAGGAATCTAATTTCCTGGAGGATAAGCTAGAGGAATCAGTTAAAGTTTTGAGAAGTTGTATGTCTTCTCCCGAGAGTGGCTTGGGAGCTATATAAAAAGTGCAGAGGGATAAAGGTCAACTAAGGAACTTACTGATATTCATCATAAGGCCTGGAGCTTTTGATCAGTTATCAGAATTAGCCAATAAGAATGGAACATCAGCTAGTCAATATAAACCACCCAAGATCATAAGGAATCATGAAGTTGTCAAACTCTTAGAAAAATTAGCCTCTGTGAGAGTCATTCGATGGCTAATAATACATAGTGAAGGGAATGAATTTCTACCAATACCTGTATCTCCACCCTCTGAAATTCAACTCTTTTGAGGAATTTCAATTTCAATCTTATTACAAAAAGATACTTGTAGTAGAAAGATTAGTTATTTGGGTGACAACTGACAAATTAATGCATGTTTTCAAGAGGTTAATAGACATTACATTTATGGAAGCTTTGATATTCTTTATCAAACTGCTGCAAGGGAGAAAAAATTACATTTATTGTATTGGTGGTTTAGTTTACCTTGTAAATCAATTACTTGTAAGCCAGATAATTTCAATAAATGTGAGTTCTTATTTTGGAATGCTATAAAATGTTTTTTTTTCCTTCGCAGAGCTGAAGTGCAACCACAAATTTTACATTGCTCCCTGGTGTATATTTTATGAATCATTGACAAAGAAAATCCAATGTGAATTATAAACCTTGAGAACATATTTAATCATCAATACAGAAGACAAACCTGGACAAATAATATGGCTCGTGATGATTCAATCACGAAACTGCTGTCAGTTTTTTCTTTTTCTTTTTCTTTTTCCACCGTCCATTGTTCTGCAAATTACAAAACTCGTGCTTCCTATGAGTTAATGTTTGCTTGTAATTGTTCCAAGCTTTTCCCCTTGGTTTCTGGCACCGCAACAATTATAAATAATATAGCCAGTGCATTAATTGCTGCATAAAGGATGAAGGTACCTGCAAACCATACACAAGTGAATTTACTGGCTGTACATTACTGAACTTCAATCTTCTACTATTATTCCCTAGTGGTAAACCAATTAACATATAATAATGGTGATCGTTACACCTTTAAATAAAATAAAACTGAAAGCCATGACTTGTATTTGTTTACCATAGGAGCTCCAGCTCATGAAGAAGTTGAAAGTATAGGAACATAACCATGCACCAAACCAGTTCACTAATGTGGCCACACTTCCTGCAAGCCCTTTAATATTGACAGGAAATATCTGTAACCAAAGGTAGTATTTGAGTAAGTCTTTCTGATCGCTTGATTCCGATAATAGAGATCAGGTTTTATAAGTGGAGAATTTGCATGTTGATGTTGGCATATTAACATGCACAAATATCTTGTCCCCAAATCCAGAAAAATAAAAGTAATTACAGTTATTGGGGGGTCATCAACATTTGATAGTTCTTAAGGGCAATTGTTATTCTAGAAATTCCATACTCTATGTTCAAGTTGTACCTCTTTTCTTGTGCTTATCCTAGTGGCATTAAAACTTGAAATAAGAGAAAGGAGGGAAGGCAAGTACCTCCGACATCACAACCCAAGGAATTGCTCCCATTCCTATTGAAAATGATCCTATGTAGACCTAATATCACCAAAAAGAAAGAGTAATGTCACATGGAGGATGAGTTCATATTTTTGAGACACATACAATAATTTAGCATTGAGAATGAAATAGTATGGTCATACCAGTATGCCAGTTACGGCAAGTGCTGGGACTGCCTCAACACCCACCTCGTGAACCTATTTCACATAAGGATATCACTTTCACACAATTATCAGGATTAAAAACCGGAATCTATAGGTTCCCAGTTAGGATGTACCTTGAGATAAAATGCAACTGCTGCGAATGTACATTCTGTGACCAATCCCGATCCGGATAACTACAATGAAACCAAGAAAGAACAATAAGAATATTACGAAAGGGATCTTCATAAACTAATGAAACTTTGAAGATAAACTGTTTTATTCTTTGAATTTACTAGAAGTAGGGGCTTCCTGCCAGCTTTATCTATTAAGGCTGCTCCAAGACCTGTGATCACAATCTGCAAAAGAAAAAATCATGATCAGTTGGTATGGAGAAAACAAATATCAGATTTTACAAGAACTAGTGATTTAGTTAAAATTAAGAACCTGAAGGCAAGCATATGTAATAGTCCCGATGGTTGGAGAAAATCCTGACATAAGATCCACAAATATTCATTGCCAAAAATTAAAAATTTTAATGCTTCATGAAGTTTATTCAACTTTTGAACATACTTTCAAGGGTAAGTGTGGCTGTGAGGTATAGGTAATATGGAAATGGTGACGTGGAAGAAAGTATGATGCTGTCATAGACTACAAGGATTCTGTTGGAGTACAAATGTGAAGGTGAAGTTACACAACAGATTCTCATAAGTACGTACCTGCTTGTTCAAAAATACTGCTGGTATAAAAGCAAATTCCATTGATTCCCCCAAACTGCTGGCAGACCATAAGGCCTATTCCAATCTGGTCATTGATATATAAAAATTAGTTATCAGCTGGCCTTTACTGTGCACTTGCTTGGGTTCATGAAAAATGGAAAGATGAAAATTTTGAATGAAAGTCGCTTCAAATTTGCTTGATAAAAAAAAGAAACACAAGGTAGAAAATAAACTTCCATCAACTTCTTTCTTGGTTGAAAATGACTTCTTACTCTCTTTTTTTTGCCCCTATACCTAGTCTTCCAAAAACATCCTTAGAGCATCTATAGTGCAGGGTTTGTCTCTACTACTGGATCTTGGCAAGAACCCACTCCAAGATCCTGCATTAAAGATGCTCTTAAAGCAAGTCGGTGATATTTTAGTGGCATTATCCAAAAGGAAAAAGAAAGCAGCTTTCAATCAAAATTTGGAACAGAGGGAAGTATAGTTACAGTGACTGAGCGCAAATATCTTCTATGAAACAATTCCAGCATCCTGGATTTTGGGAGCCGCTCCAAAGTAGTTATATAATCCTGTGTAGTAGTGACAGATACACCCACTTAATCACATATGCTTTGTCTTTAACATTGCGCTTCGAAACAAAGTCACAGAATTATATCTAAATCTAACAGTGTAGGAACCTGAATTTCCTCTGCCTCCTCAGATATATCAGCATCTTTGCCACGAAGTATCTGCAGTGCTGCCACAAAATCTTTTTGACGTCCTCTCTTTGCCTACAGCCATTGTTTGGTTTGTACTCTTGATGTTATGAAAACTGCTGCATAGTGTACTCTTACAAACACATGAACATGTAAATTAATTTCTTACCAGCCATCTTGGAGACTCCGGAATGAAAAACAGACCCAAAAGCAATACAGCAGTGGGAATGAGGCCTGCAATACACACTTACCTAGTAAGTACTCTAGCAAAGTATTATTAAATTTCTAATTTCATAAATTTCCTGTTCTGACTTCCTATAAGACTATACCTTATTGTTGAAACTTGAAATTGGATTCAAATATGGAAGACTCACCAATTATAGCTAAAGCCCTCCATGAAAACACATTTCCAATTGTGAATGACACTGACACAGCAGCCGTGATCATGAACTGCAAAGGGAAATGAAAAACAAAACTCAGAGGTCTTTGTTAACTTTGTTGCTACTATATAGTACAGGTTCAATCAGTTCGCTACGAAGACATGCACATATATAGGGACTCCAATGATTCCAAAGTTACAATCATTGTTTAAGAAATCTACCTGATTTAAGGTAGTCAGGGTCCCTCGTAGTTCTTTTGGTGCAATTTCTGCTACAAATACAGGAACCTTGTACAATCCATCACATATATGGGAAAAGTTTAATAATTTGAACATGCAAGTGTCTTAAACGAAATTTTGCAAATCAGGTGGTTTTTTTGGAGAGTAGAACTATAACCAACCACATATGAAAAAACTCCCATTCCATATCCTGTTGATAGCCTCCCAATGTCCAAAGACACTGTGCCCTGTATAAAAGAAGAAAAAAGTTCTGTTAGCTTATAATCCATGGAGCATAGTTATGGCAAAAACATGGTACAAGTTGTGGTAAGAACCTCAGAAATGTAAATAACTATCCATCCTGCGACACAGAAAGCACTTGACACTCTCATTGCCTGTATATATATTCCAAAATCAACCTTTTCACACATTGGATACCCCAAATGAAAATAATTAACCAGTTAATCCCAAACAAGCATCATAATTTCTCTGAATTTACCCCTTTCCGTCCAATAAAATCGGCTATAGGCCCACTTGTTATGGCGCCAACCATTGCACCAAAAGTCAAGATGGATCCAAACAAGGAGTACTGCATACAATCAATACACAAAAACGAAAAGAAAATTAGATAAAACCCAAGATAGTTTGCAAGCACAGGCATCAAAATCCATTAAGTAAAGGGTATATGTTATATGTGTACATAATAGTAATAAGTTGCTAGTTTGCTACTAAGAAATTTCCCAAACTATTTCTTTGAAGCCAATCAATCTTTCTGTGAAAGATTTCAGATTTTAGATCACTAGCATGTTTTTTTTTTTAAGTTATAATCAGCTGAGGCTTATACTTTAAGAAATTTGTATTTATTTCTTGCTAAGCATTCCTTATTCTTATCAATCCTTGGCCATCTTTAAGTTTAATGAAAGACTAGATGCCAAGGTTCAACTGTTTATTGAGCATTTTCAATTTATTTCCCATGATTTCACTAATTCTTAAGGGTGAATAACAACAGACTTACCTCTGCCAAAGACAGACTATAATCCTTCCTGATAGCATCTTGAGTGGGAGATGAATATCCAGCCTGAAAACACACAAATAGTCATTCCACAGAGAAACATACAAGTCAATTAAACTAGCATATTTCTGTTCTGGCTTCTGAGTGTTGTCTGATTATTTTCATTTGTCTTATACAGCAGGCCACAAAAAGTGCTTCATTTTGTGGATTTCAACTTTACAGCACCCTCTTTACTGGGAATGAGGAATGTTGTTTGTGTTACACAAAGTTCAACTATAAACTAAACACTTACACAAGCTCCAAATTCATAAGAACCACACACTGCAACGAATGTAGTAAAGTAAACCATCCATGGATGCCCTTTGCTTGCATGGACCACCAGTGGCTCTCTGACTCCTTTCTGTATGCCTTCCTCCACATCTTCTTTGATCGCCATGTTCACTTCAATGCATAATCAATCACTAGTTCCTTGGTATATATAATATTAATGGTGTATGTATAGGGAAAAAAGAAATGCAAATAAGCATGCTGTTATGGAAATGCGGGAACTTATTAATATGTTTTACCTTTTACACTATTTATTTTGGATTCTGATATATCTGATATATCTATATATATATGTCATGTGATTCTTATTTTTATAAATAAATGATAAATGAACAAAAGATGTTTTTTTTCTTTTGAAATGGACAAGAACTATTACAATAGTATAAATGAGACAGTGAAAAAGACAATTTAGTCTTTGGACTCTAAACAAACTTCATATCTTAAAATATATTTAACCCAAAGTTGAATTACAGCAAGTAGTACACCACACAAAGCTGGCACTAATATGGCAGTATTATCTTAAACTATTCAATCTAGATCTCATGTTTTTGGATGGACATGGAAGTAGGACTTACCGATCAAACTTATGGACACAACAATGTACAAAGTTTATTATAAAAAAATTGGAAAGTTATATCTTGAAGATGTTTCTCTCTTGTCACAATAATTGCGTGAGCGTCTTCAACTTCCTATTTTTCTCCAAGGTTTGGTGACTGTGAAAGAGGCTATGACTTACCTAATGAACTCAATCCGTTCATGAGAGGTAAAAATGAATGTCTCAATATCAATTCATGACAAGTGTTGATGCGACATGATTGTGAATTAAGTTTCGGCAAGTGATAGTTTAAACTCTAATAAAGTTTTGCGTTTCCACGTCAGTATCCCCATTGAAATATCTCAAAATTAAGTAAACTTACCTCCCTGAAATTGTGATGCATTATAACTTTAGTTTTCAGAATTAACGAAATTAAAGAGTCCATGAGACTGTGGTATGTCATTCACGTTAATCCAGCGTCTAAGTTCTTATCAGAAATCCCACGCAGTACACTCCATATGACAAGTGGACAGTCCAATCAACATGAATTAAATTAAAGTGAATTACATCTTGGTTTTTACTAGATATAAGGTTGGCCAGTAGTTAAGGAAGGATGAAAGAAGAAGGAAGAAGAGAGAGGTCACGAGTTCGATTTTTCCAATTTACATTTCAAACAAAACTAATAAACTAACATTTGCGATTAAAAAAACATCTCGGTATTTATTATAATAAACCACAATTTGAGTATCTGAAGACTGAAACTATAACATGGTGTCTATTTAATGAGTACTTAAAATTAACTGAAAAAAAGACGAAAAATAACTCTCTTTAAAGAAAAACTGAATTTCATGGACATGTAAATATTGGCCTAATTTCCCCTTACCACCAACAATGGGTACCTTATTCTTCACATTATTCCTTCTCATCTACTATGCCCTTATTTAAACCGAAGGAGAAGACATGAGTTTTGTGGGCTCACCAGTACTATGGATGGGGTTTTGAGAATAAAGAAAAGATTAGTCATTTCAAGTTCTTATATATAGAATAAGTACAAATGATATCTAAGATAATAACACTAAATGAGTGAGTATGATAGAATGCATGGAAGAGAGAACAAAGTGGAGAAGAAAAGCTCAAAGAGTAACTAGACATGATGTCTAAGAATCAAGAGAGTTACATGATTGCCTAATGAATTTTGGTTGTTTATATATGAACTTGTGTCATCAATAGAAATGGAAATGGACCAAGTCGACTATTAGGGATATTTGGCCTGACCTGACTTGACTTGTTTATTATAAATGTTAGGCCAAAAGCTTTTTAAAAAGCTTGTTTAAATAAAAAGGTTAGGTTCAAGCTTTAAAAAAAGTCTGTTAAGCCTATCAGGCTGACCTATTTAATATATATATATATATATATATATATATATATATATTAAAACTTAAAAATAATATATTTATTTTCTAAAAATATTTTTCCTTATTATGAAGGTGGATGATCAACCACTTCAAAAAATCACCTTGAAAATCTCATAAAATGATTATTATTTATTTGAAAATATAAGTAAGATGTTGAGACATTTTATGTTTAAAAATTGTTTCTTTAATTTTTCTAAATTGATTTAACCTATTTTGTAAAATTAAATTTTCTATTAAAATAGGTTTTTTAATAGGCTCGTAGGCCAAATGAGACTTTTAAATAGGTCAGGTTAAAAAAAAAGAAGCTTATAACAGATAAATAGGCCAGACTAAGCTTTATATTTTTAAATCAGGCCAAAATTATACCTAACTAAGTCTGACCTGACCTGTTTTCACCCCTAGTCATCAATAAGAACTTCAGAGTGGTTAGTAGCCTAGTAGAAGTGGGGCTTGCATGCAGGATATTTTTTAAAACCTTGCACTCATCTAACAATCTGTCTTTTGCATCCTCATGCTTTGATATTTTTTTGTTACTTTTGTTCTCTACTGCACAAAAAAGCAATAGAGGAATCATTTCTCTGCCACTCATTCATTGAACTTGTGATAAATTTGTGATTGTAAAGACTAAGAGTCCCTAATAAATAAAGTTATTTATGCAATAAATTTTTACTATAATTGTTCAGTTAAAAACAGAGATAAAAAGAGAATAGTAAAAATGTTTAATAAGATATGTGGGTGTGTGTTCCATCACATGAAGTATTTCTTATCTCTTTTTTTGTATAAAACTTGATATGTAAATCTGTTATGTTATGGACTAGCAACATTACTAAATACAGTCGTGTACGATATCCAGATGTTAAAGCCGTAAGCTATGGAGTACCAAACAACACTTCTGCTACTGATGACCTTTGTGAGTGCAACCATTATTCTCATATTCATTTACAGATTATTCAACCAAACCTCAGAATCAGAATATACAAAGCTTCCACCAGGGCCTCGTCCATTTCCTATCATAGGAAACATCTTGGAACTTGGCACAAATCCACACATATATAGCACTCACCAAACTCTCCAAGATTTATGGATCTCTTATGACTTTAAAACTTGGCAGAATAACCACCATAGTTATCTCCTCTCCTCAAGTAGCCAAAGAAGTACTACTTGAAAATGGTCAAGTCCTTTCTAGCAGAACAATTCCACATTCCGTCCATGCACTTGACCATCACATATACTCTACTGTGTGGTTGCCACCATCAGCTCAATGGAGGAACCTCAGGCGAGTTTGTGCAACAAAAATATTCTCTCCACAATTGCTTGACTCCACTCAAATCCTTCGCCAACAAAAGGTTAAAGATTTATTGGATTTTGTGAAAGAACGATGCAAGAAAGGTGAGGTTGTGGATATTGGTGAGGCTGTCTTTACACCAATCCTTAATTCCATTTCAACCACTTTCTTCTCTATGGATTTGTCTGATTCTACATCTGAAAAGTCTCATGAGTTCATGAACATTATTCGAGGCATAATGGAAGAAATTGGAAGGCCTAATGTTGCAGACTTCTTTCCCATTCTTCGTCCACTTGACCCTCAACGTGTTCTTGCAAGGACGACCAATTATTTTAAGAGGTTGCTTAAGATTATTGATGAAATTATTGAAGAAAGAATGTCTTCAAGAGTTTCAAAATCCGATTCCAAGGTGTGCAAGGATGTGTTGGATTCACTTCTTAACAATATTGAAGAAACGGGTTCTCTGTTGAGTCGCAATGAGATGTTACATTTATTTCTGGTTAGTATTTAGTTTTTCAATAGTTAGATTTTATAAATTATAACCCACATATTTTGCTAGCTTTTCAAAAACTTAATAATGATATTCTGGTGCCAATTTTATAACTATCAAGTACGTAACTACATTGATGGTTTAGAGATTCAATTCAGTTATCAAATTTTATGAATTAGGTATCTCTGTATATTTGAAATATCCATCAAATTAGTTGCTCAATGTATATTTAAACATCAATTTAGTCTAAATTAATAATTGTTATGTCCAGGATGTTTAAGGGATTCCCCTTATACTTTTGGAGGACCAAGTTGTGTATTTGTTCACTATTAATTGATATAATCAATTTTAGTTTAACTTACAAGAATCCAGCAAGTGATCCTATCACTATTAGTTTATTTTTGCATGCATTTAATCTTTAATTTGCAACTTTTCCTAATACTATATACATGTGTATTTCATTGAGTTTTGAGATAATATATTGTATTAGTAGGATTTACTTGTTGCTGGGATTGACACAACATCAAGCACGGTTGAATGGATTATGGCAGAGCTGGTACGCAACCCAGATAAATTGGTAAAAGCAAGAAAAGAGTTATCTAAAGCAATCGGAAAAGATGCAACACTTGAAGAATCACAAATCTTAAAGTTGCCATTCTTAAAAGCAGTGGTGAAGGAAACTCTTCGCTTGCATCCACCAGGTCCACTTTTAGTTCCCCATAAGTGTGATGAAATGGTAAGCATATCTAGCTTCAATGTGCCTAAAAATGCACAAATCTTGGTCAATGTGTGGGCCATGGGACGAGATCCAACCATTTGGGAGAATCCAACAATTTTTATGCCTGAAAGATTTTTGAAATGTGAGATTGATTTTAAAGGTCATGATTTTGAGTTCATACCCTTTGGAGCTGGTAAAAGGATATGCCCAGGATTGCCATTAGCTCACAGGACAATACATTTAATAGTAGCATCCCTTGTACACAGCTTTGAATGGAAGCTAGCTGATGGGTTAATTCCAGAACACATGAACATGGAGGAGCAATATGCGATAACGTTAAAGAAGGTTCAGCCTCTTCGAGTTCAAGCTACTCCAATCAAGCACGATTAATTTTATATATGATTGTGTTTCAAATCACTGCAAGTCCTCTTATAGTTACTGTCATTTTGTTTTCCTCACATAAGAGAATTCAAATCTTTGTGACATTACTACACTTTGTTTGCACTTATATGGACCTTACAACAAAACATTATTGTGCTTATAAATACGGGGAAACATATATTAGTTGTTTTCAAAATAAGTGATGTATTGTGACTATAACGCAATTATCTCACCTTTGACACCACAACAGGTGTCACGACTCACGACTAACTCCATGTTTAGCTTTATCTTGCTTTTGTTTTAGTGATGCAGGGATTAAAAGTTGAAACTTCGAATCTTTCTTTTTCTCTTTGATTGAGTTTCCCCTTTCACCTCTTCAGCTGAGAGTTTACAGAAGGAATGCAATGGTTCAAGTTCAATGTGTCGTAGCAGACTGTCGCGTTCCAGAGAATGCGAGTAAAAGATTTTATGTGTTCGTTTGCAGTGACTTTATTATCTTACATAGCTAGCTTCATTCCACAAGTTTATGCCTGGCCTGAGCAGAACACTATATCATAATAGATTGTCCATGGAGATATAAGGTGGATTGGATGATCAAGGGAGAACAGAGAACGGAAAAGGTCGCGTGTTCAATTTTCTATCCAAGAAAACTAACACTTTTATTAACTAACATTTGTCAAAAAAAAAAAAAACGACAAAAACAGCTTTAGGCAATATTTAAGTAACCATTTTGGACAAAAACATGGATTGACAATTACAGAAATTGCATTTTCAGTTAATAGACTTGAAACACTAGTGATTATAAACTGCCATAAATTGCATTTCAGTTTGATAAATTCAACATTTATAAACAGCTAGAAATTGTATTTTCAATTTGTTAAAAATATAGCATCTTCAGGCTGCCAAAAAGTCATATATAGTACTAGAAAATTAATTGCCAGGAAAATTATGTACCTACAGCCAAGTGATATCTCATATCTATGTCCACTGCTACTATCCATGATTTCTGGATAGAAACATAACTAATGATGAACAAAATAAGTGTATAAAATTGTAAACCTCTGCAAAATGGGAAAACTTGAACTTCTTTTCTTTTGACCAATCTTATAAACACGATCCTGAGCTTGCAGGTCAACTTGTGTGTTCTTGTTATATATAACACCACCAATTACCAACAACAATCAGTCATGAATTTATGTACAACTGCAGAAGGCTGCTGAAACAATGGATCACCCAATTTCAAAATACCTTTCTGTCTGCCAAGGCTCACACTTTCAAGACAAGAAATATAATTACCTCAAAAAAAAAAAAAAAAAGACAAAGGAAATACATAACATGGCCTTTGGATATCTTCAACACTTAGGTTCTTAAGTCTCTTAGTCTAATAATTAGTTTCACAAAGATCCTTTGGAAAACATGTTTCCTCTACAATCTCAACTCCAATTCTTGCCAATAGATTTTATCATTTCATAAGAAATTTAGCACTACCTTCATGATCAGCCTTCTAATTTCTATAATTTCTTTCTTATCTGTGATTGAAGCTAGTAATAGTGATCAATATCTATCAATTATATATACCTTGAAATGCTAAGCAGCAATTTTTGGATGCTGCTGCTGCTGAATAGTTGCTCCCAAAGGTATGGACGAATCAATGACTAGGAATTCCATCAAGGGTTCACATTTAAAAATCAAGATAGAGTCTCCAAAGCTTTTTGGTGACATAATCTCAGCCTAAAAATACGAGAATTGGAAATCTATAAGAGAGAAAAAGCTTGATCTGAGAATGAAAAAAAAGTTCAGATAGGTAGAGAAGTTTAGATATACAAAGAGAAGTTGGTTCTTTTTCATTTTTGTTCTTCAAATTTGTAGGCACCCTTTCTTCCAATGATGGCCAAATCAATGAGTAGAGGAAAGTAGACAAATTGGTGCGAGTTTGGAAAAAAAGGAGCGTAAGGATCTGGGAGAAGAAGACTTGAGGAAGTGCACAAGAATTATGTGAATTCGAATTTGTAATATGAAAATATTTGTGAAAAATTAAAATAAAGCGAATTATATTTTGATTTTTTTTATAAGTTCTTTCTCCAGTTGCTTCATGATTGAATGGTATAATAACCTATCAACGTTCTTATTAAACCTATAACCATAAGGAATCGTACAAATCTTAAGTGGGAGAGGGCATGCAGTCATTATGTGGTTGTTGAAGGAATGCGATCGAGAAGGTTGGATATATTGCATGCATATAATGAAGTAGTTTTGTTTATATTGAGGAAAGGATAAAACATACTTACCTATCACCTTGCATGTAAATATAAAGTTGATTGAGTGATTAAAAAGAAAGAGAAGGAGAGAAAAGTCGCGGACTCAATTCTCATTAACAAAAAATACAAACTAACAATTAATATTTACAAAATTCTAAATAAAACATACACATGCCCATATCTAACAAATTAGGATGGTGAACAGCACACTACGCCACATGGCAAAAATAGAAGACACTCGTCTAACAACCGTTTGCATCGTCATTCATGCCTCTGGTATTGTTCCCTTGTGTTTTTCTATTTATTTTTTTCTTTCATTTCCTTCCTCTTCTATTGCAAAAAATAAAAAATAAAAAATTAGAGGAATTGTTTTGTTGCCCCTCATTTACTGATCTTGAGATAAATTCGAAATTGTATAAAGTCTCATAGAAACATGTATTTTCTCTGCCCCTGTTTTTCTATTTCTTCCATTTGTACAAAAGTGTTATATATATAAGTTTGTTTTATACATATAACTTTGCTAGAGATTAAAGGCTTAAGTCATGGACTACCAAACGATATTTCTACTTGTTACCTTTATGAGTGCAACCATTCTCACATTCATTCCCAGATTATTCAACCAAACCTCAGAATCTAGAAAGCTTCCACCAGGGCCACGTCCATTTCCTATCATAGGAAACATCTTGGAACTTGGCTCAAATCCACACAAAGCACTCACAAAACTCTCCAAAATTTATGTACCTATTATCATCTTGAAACTAGGCAGCATAACTACCATAGTCATCTTCTCTCCTCAAGTAGCTAAACAAGTATTGCATGAAAATGGCCAAGTGTTTTCTAGTAGGACAATCCCACATTCAATGCAAGCACTTGACCATCAGATATATTCTACTGCTTGGTTGCCACCATCACCTCAATGGAGGAACCTTAGGCGAGTTTGTGCTACAAAAATATTCTCCCCAAAAGTGCTTGACTCCACTCAAATGCTTCGCCAACTAAAGCTTCATGAATTATTGGATTTTGTAGAATAAAGTTGCAAGAAAGGTGAGGTTTTGGATATTGGTGAGGCTATTTTTACAACAACCCTTAATTCCATTTCAACCACTTTGTTCTCTATGGATTTGTCTAGTTATACATCTGAAAAGTCTCATGAGTTCAAGAACATTTTCCCCATCTTCGTCCACTTGTCCCTCAACGTGTGCTTGCAAGGACGACCATTTATTTTAACAAGTTGTTTAAGATTATTTATGAAATTATTGAAGAAAGAATGTCTTCAAGAGTTTCAAAATCCGATTCCAAGGTGTGCAAGGATGTATTGGATTCACTTAACAATATTGAAGAAGACGATTCTGTGTTGAGTCGCAATGAGACGTTGCATTTAATTCTGGTTAGTATATTGTTTTTCAATAATTAAATTTTATAAATTAGTATGTACTCATTTTTCTTGCAATGATCATGCAACGTTTCAATTCAAAGTTATCAAATTTATGGATCGATATAATTGAAATAACCATCAAATTAATTGCTTGATGTATGTAATTTGAATATCGGTATAGCTTCTAAATAATATGCCAGGGGTTAATATTATTGGAGGAATAGGATAGGAGATAGACTTTGGCGACAGATGATTTTCATCCTGATGGTTTTTATGTCTAAGATTTTTCATTGATTAATTTGATGCCCTTATATATCTCTTATATATATATACACACACACACATATATATATATATATATATATATATTAAATCTATTAAATATTGTTTAAATTTAAAAATAATATTATCTTATTTTTAAGATGTTATTTAAAATTAAAGATATTAATTAGATATTAGTGATTTGTTTTCTATTTTAAAATTAGAATACTAGGTTTACATATAAAAGGCTGTCAAGAATTGTTCCAATCTAAAGAAGGGTTACAATCCTATGTGGGAAAGGGTGTCATATGAAGGAAGAATTTATAAATTTGTCAAAAAATTTAATTTGTGTGAAAAGATTATGAATGTAAGAATAAATACCTAAATCACGATAAATAAATTTATTTGTGATCTTTTCTATTTTATTTATGTTGTTGTCTTTTTGTTTAGTTGTGTGCATGATTTTTCATGTACAAGTTTGTGAGCGTATTTTTTTATTTTATTTATGGTATTTTCTTTTTCTATAGTTGTGTGATTTTTCATGAAAATGTGTGTTTTTTCTAACAATTTTAGGATATCATTTAATTTAATTTTCCTTTTTTTAAAAGTTAATTTCACTTTCCTAGTACTATATTAATGCATGTTTCATTTAGTTTTGAGATTTATTGTAAATTTGTAGGATTTACTTGTTGCTGGGATTGACACAACATCAAGCTCACTGGAATGGATTATAGCAGAGCTACTACGAAACCCAGATAAATTGGCAAAAGCAAGAAAAGAGTTGCAGAAGCAATTGGCAAAGATGTAACAACACTTGAAGAATCACACCTCTTAAAGTTGCCATTCCTACGAGCAGTAGTGAAAGAAACACTTTTCGCTTGCACCCACCAGTTCCATTTTTAGTACCCCACAAGTGTGATAAAATGGTAAGCATATTTGGCTTCAGGGTGCCTAAAGATGCCCAAGTCTGGGTTAATGCATGGGCTATGAGACGAGACCCAACCATTTGGAAGAAGGGATCAACTTTATTAATCAGTAAGGATCTTACGAATTCGTAAATCTGTATGATCTATACAGGTTTGGACCAATCAATAAGTAAGTTATTAACGCGATGCTCAAATCAACTGAGCTAATAGATCAATTATATTAAAAAAGTTAATGTTGATACATATAATACTAAATTTTTTAATGTATATTTAATACACATATAAGTTTACATAATAAATTTTGTAACAATTAATTTTGATATAATAATTAAAGTATTTTTTAAATATAAAAATCATAAGTTTAGTAAAAATTTGCAGGTTTAATAAAAATTATATTTGTATTTATAGGTTAAATTAAAAATTACATTTGTATTTACAGGTTTAATATTTTTTAATAAATATTTAATATTTACAGGTTAAATTAAAAATCATAAATTTTTATTTAAATCTATGATTTTTATATGTAATTATTAGATCAAAATTAATTGTTACAAAATTTATTATGTAAACTTATATATGCATTAAATATACATTAAAAAATTTAGTGTTATATGTATCAACATTAATTTTTTTAGCATAATTGACCAATTAGCACAGTTGGTTGGAGTATCGCATTAATAACGTGAAGGTCGTACGTTCGATGCATTAAAAAATCATATATTTTAACTTAAAATAAAACTTACAAATTGACGAATTTGTAAGGAATAACGTGAAGGTCGTAGGTTCGACACATTAAAAAATCATATATTTTAACTTTTTAAAAAAAACTTACGGATTGACGAATCTATAAAGTTCATACAGATTCGCTAATTCGTAAAAAGTTCTTACGAATTAGCGACTCCATAAGGTTCTTACGGATTTGCAAATCCGTATGAAGGTTACGAAATTCATAACCTACATAAGCTAGTAATAATGTGAGGGTATTTTGGGTATTTACATTTTTGGAATGGTGTATTAGATAATGGGCTGGTGTATAAAGCTCATCCCTTGGAAGAATCCAAAAATGTTTGTGCCTGTAATATTATTGGAGCATGAGATTGATTTTAGAGGTCATGATTTTGAGCTCATATCCTTTGGGGCAGGCGAAAGGACAATGCTTTTAGTGGTAGCATCCCTTGTACACAACTTTGAATGGAAGCTAGCTGATGGGTTAAAGCCAGAAAACATGAACATCAAGGAGCAATATGGGACAACCTTAAAGAAGGCCCAACCTGTTCGAGTTCAACCTATTCCAATCAAACACGACTAATTATTTACTATAGTATTACCAGTACTAAAGGTATGTGTTCATATATATATATATATATATATATATATATATATATATATGAATAGGGAAATATATGAGTAGGATTTGCTTGTTGCTTGGATTGACACAACATCAAACACAATTGAATGAATTATGGGGTTTTTTGACACAAGGGGCTAAAAAAAATTAATTACCATTTGGGGTATCTTTTAAAAATATTAATAAATGAAGGTAAGTTGTAACACCTATTATGATATCTATTTTTTTTAGATTTTTTAACTAAAGTCATAAATATATTTACAATTTTAAAGTCGTAAATATATTTACGACTTCTGACTTGTTTTGTTTGTTTTTTGTTATTGTTTTTTTTTACTTTTTTTGGTCTCCAACTTTTGTTTTGTTTTTTTTTCTTTTTTAAGTTGTAATTTAATTATTTAAAAATATAAGTAATTTTAATTTTTTAATTTCATTTAATATTTTGTATGTATTTTCTATATTATTTTAGTAATTTATGTTATAAATATTTTTTTATTTAATTAATTTTATATATTTTACTTTTTTAATTAATTACTAAAAAATATAGAAAAATAAATAAATAAATAAATATAAAAAATTATTTATAATATAAATTACTAAAATATTAAATAAAATAATATAAAAAATACATACAAAATATTAAATGAAATTACAAAAATTAAAATTACTTACATTTTTAAATAATTAAATTATGACTTATAAAAGTAATATATATATATATATATATATATATATATATATATATATACACACACCAGAATAAACTCATAAAAATGCCTTGCCTTGAGCATAGATGTCGGCACATAATGGAATTGATTTCCCTGGATGTCCTTGGAAAAGATTTTTAGGGAAACTCTGCTTGGTTTGGAGTCCTAAAATTCAGGTTCTATTTGGACAATCTACTGACATTTAGGTTTTGGGACGTATTGTGTTTGGGGTTTTGGCTTTTGAACTGCCAATGGTTCTGGTTGTTGAACTATGGCTTTGCCTTTGTGAAGGGTTATGGGAGTTTGAGACATGGTTTTGATCATATCTAGGATGGTTTGGTTTTCTTCTTCTTCTGAAGTAATGTCGACCCATGATTTAGATGGAAGGCCTTTCGGAAGATGGGAAAGACCCTGTTCATGGAGGGCCAAAAGGGTTTGGATAGGCATGTTATAATCTGCCGTTGTTTGAGATTGGGGTTTAGGTTTCTAGGTTGATGTTCCAGTGATAGATTGAGGTAAGATCCGGGTAGATGACCCAAACTGGGTAGATGACCCAGATTTTGATTGATTTCTGGAGTCTTCTTCCTGATTGGATGAAGATCCAGCCCCTGCAGATCCTACATGGGAGATTAAACCAGCAACAGTTTTTAATGACAGTGACTTTTCCTTTCCCCCTTCCTCGTGAGGAGGAAGATTTATTTGAATTAGGCATGCACTTACCGATCTCTCCTCTGTAAATATTCACGAGTAAGGTAATCAGGTAAGGAGTTTAAAGTACCTTTGAGAAATTCAATTTCAAAATAAAAAATACTTAAAATGGCTTGCCATCGGGCAAAAATTTGTTTAGATGCAAGATTTTTAACATCTTTTTGTAAAATCTCTTTAGCAGACTTGCAATCAACACGAATTAAAAACCTTTGATTAAACAAATCAGATTGAAATTTAGAGATGCATAAAACAATTGCCAAAACTTCTTTTTTAACTGTGGAATAGTTCTGCTGAGCAGGATTCCAATGCTTAGAAGTAAATGTAATTATTTGTTCTTTGCCATTAACAGACTGTTTAAGAATACCACCATAACCTTTGTCAGAGGTATCAGTTTCAACAATCTTTTTGGCTGAAGGATTGAGAAGATAAAGGCAATGAAGGTTTTGGACCTGAGATTTGATTTGTTTGACAATGTCAGTATGCATATTTGTCCAAGGAGGAGGAGCCTTCTTGAGACGGTTATACAAAGGTTTAGCAAGATTACTCAGCCGAGGGAAGAAGTCAGCCACATAATTTAGACAACCGAGAAAACGCTGGAGTTGGGTTTATATATATATATATATATATATATATATATATATATATATATAAAAGAAGAAGTAGAAATTGTATTTAAGCTTACGACTTCAAAGAAGAAGAAAAAACAAACAAGTCAAAAGTCTTAAATATATTTAAGAATTTAAAGTATACTTATGATTTCAATAAAAAATTTTGAAAAAACGAAGTCGTAAAAGGTGTTACGACTTATGAATCAGAAGTCGTACCACGACTTATTTCAATTTGATAATATTTTAAATGATACCCCAAATGATAATTATTATTTTTATCCCTTTTTGTCAAAAAGCCAGATTAAGGTTGAGCTACTACACAACCCATATAAAATGGCAAAAGCAAGTAATTAGTTATCTCAAACAATTGACAAAGATGGAAACTGGCTGATGGGTTAATGCCAGAACACATGAGCATGAAGGAGCAATATAGGTTGACCTTAAAGAAGGCTCAATCACTTCTAGTTCAAGCGATTGCAATCTATATTATATTAAATGTTCTTGAATTTATATATTTATATATATATATATATATATGAAGAAAAATGAGTATATATACTTCTCAATTCTCACTACTGCCGCTTAATAAAGGATGGATCATGGGTGTATTACTTCTTGCATGTTTTCGTATGATGTCTATGATAATTAAATCACATAAATAAGTAATTAGTTTAAGTAATACACCCATCCTTTATTAAGCTACAGTAATGAAATATATATACTCATTTTGCTTAATATATAATATACTTATTAAATCTCTTAAAAATTTATTAAATAAAAATTAAATCTATAAATTAAAAGATTTTAATTAATTCATTATCATTATAATTATAGTTATCACCATCATAATTATTGTTGTATTCATTACTATGATGATTGTCACGGTCACCACCGTCTGCATGACTATGTTGTTAGTGTCACTTTTATTATCATTGACGATGATTATGGTAATGACAATGACAACAATGATCATAATAGAATAGAATAGACATCGATGATTATGATTGTGACAATAATAGTGATGAGTTACAAATAATATTGAAAAAGAATGATATAATGATAATTAAGATATTTTAAAATATAATAATTGAAATATTTAATATATTTGGTAACAAACTCATGATAAAAATATGTAAAAGGAGAAAAAAAACTTAAATATGCTGAGAGTGCCGCATCTAAGAAGGCGCAATCCATGAGTGGTGGGCTGCTACACCACATGGCAAAATAGAAGCCACTCAAGTCTAACAACCGTCGTTTGCATCCTCCTGAGTTTTCTTACTTATACATTTTTCTCCTACACATATTATTAGTTTTTATAAGATCTTCTGCACATTTTTCTTCTGTTAAAAGATAGATATTTAGAACTTGAAATTTATAGAATTAGAGATAAGTATTCGATAATGATACAATAACAAGTAACTCATAGATCCAATAATAATTATTAAGAAAAACTTTGATATTATCTTAAAATTTGAAGTTGAATAATCTTACAGAAATATTTTATAAATGGGAATTACATCCACTTTGTATATTTTAATTTACCCTACCACTTGTAGAAAATTGTTTTATAAATATCATGGAGGACACAGCATATCCTGAGTTTAAAGGTTAAGTCATGGACTATCAAACGATACTTCTACTTATTACCTTTGTGAGTGCTACCATTCTCATCTTCATTCCCAGATTATTTAACCAAACCTCTGAATCTTCAAAGCTTCCTCCAGGGCCACCTCCATTTCCTATCATAGGAAACATCTTGGACCTTGGCAAAAGTCCACACAAAGCACTCACCAAACTCTCAAGAATCTATGGACCTCTTATGACTTTGAAATTAGGCAGCATAACCACTATAGTCATCTCCTCCCCTCAAATAACAAAACGAGTGCTGCATGAAAATGGCCAAGTCTTTTCTAGTAGAACAATCCCACATTCAGGGCATGTACTCGACCATTACAGGTATTCTATTGTCTGGCTTCCCCCATCACCTAAATGGAGGAACCTTAGAAGAGTTTGTGCCACAAAAATATTCTCCCCACAAGTGCTAGACTCCACTCAAATCCTTCGCCAACAAAAGCTTCGTGATTTATTGGATTTTGTGAAAGAAAGATGCAAGAAAGGTGAGGTTGTGGACATTGGTGAGGCTGTCTTTGCAACAATCCTTAATTCCATTTCAACCACTTTCTTCTCTATGGATTTGTATAATTCTACACCTGAAAAGCCTCATGAGTTCAAGAACATTATTCGGGGTATGATGGAAGAAGCTGGAAGGCCTAATGTTGCAGATTTCTTTCCCATTCTTCGTCCACTTGACCCTCAGCGTGTCCTTGCAAGGATGAGCATTTATGTTAAGAAGTTGTTTGAGATTATCGATGGAATTGTTGAAGAAAGAGTGTGTTCAAGAGCTGCAGAAACTGACTCCAGGGATGTATTGGATTCACTTCTTAACAACAATGAAGAAACTGGTTCTCTGTTGAGTCGCAGTGAGATGGTACATTTGTATGGCTGGTATAAAGTTTCAATTCTAAGTTATCAAATTGTATGAATTAGGTGCTTCAAATAACCATCAAATTAGTTGCTCAATGTATAACTTAACACCGATTTATCTCATTGATGCTTGTTATGAACAGGATTGTTAAATAATGAAGCCCTTGTGGCTTCGACTTTTGGGGGGACCAAATTATGTATTTATCCACTATTATTTTATATTTTACTCGTGAACTTAACTTTAACTAATTCACTCATAAGAAATCAGCAAGTGTCCTATTACTGTGCTTTTCTATACTATAACCTTCATCTCTGAAATTCAATTTCTTATTTTTTGCTAATACACTATATGTATATTTCATCTTGTATTAGTAGGATTTATTTGTTGCTGGGATTGACACAACATCAAGCACGGTGGAATGGATTATGGCAGAGCTACTACGTAACCCAGATAAATTGGCAAAAGCAAGAAAAGAGATATTTCAAACAATTGGCAAAGATGAAACACTTGAAGAATCACACATCTTAAAATTGCCATTCCTACGAGCAGTGGTGAAGGAAAGTCTTCGCTTGCATCCACCTGCTCCATGTTTAGTACCCCATAAATGTGATGAAATGGTAAACATATGTGGATTTAAGGTGCCTATAAATGCACAAGTCTTGGTCAATGTGTGGGCTATGGGACGAGACCCCACTATTTGGGAGAATCCAGAAATGTTTATGCCTGAAAGATTTTTGGAGTGTGAGATTGATTTTAAAGGTCATGATTTTGACCTCATACCCTTTGGGACAGGCAAAAGGATATGCCCAGGATTGCCATTAGCTCACAGGTCAATGCATTTAATGGTGGCATCTCTTGTGCATAACTTTGAATGGAAGCTTGCTGATGGGTTAATGCCAGAACACATGAACATGAATGAGCAATTTGGGTTAACCTTAAAGAGGGCTCAAGCACTTCGAGTTCAAGCTATCTTAATCAAGCACGAATAATTATATATTAGATTAATGCTCTTGAATTTATCCACATGGGTTTTTTTAATTGAGATTGACTTCTATTTTAATTGTCACCTGAGTTTCATATTTATAGAAATAATAAATTATTAATGCAATGAAAAATCATTCAAATTAAGCTCGTATGTCATTAAGTGGTTCTCTCTATATATGAATCTTTTACAACTATTCGAGACATGTTGTACTTGATATTTGACCATTTAATAAGGCTCAAGCCTCACCCATCCAACTAAGTGTAAAAGTTTCATATGCTTTTAATCATATTATTTTTCTAAAAGAAATACAGTAATGCGGCTTGCAACATGGGACTTGATATTTTGACTAGTGCATGAGATCCACTTGAGAGTCAGTCCTATTTTTAATTATTACTGAAAATATATGTTACACCAACATGAGATCTACTGTTTCTTACGTGTCTACGATGATTAGAGCATTCAATAAGTAATTAGTTTTCGTGCATTTTAAATACACTTTTAAATTTAAGTGAGATCTAAAACTCAAAACACAAATATGAGATAAAAATATCATCATTGCTAAACAATAGTTACACCAACACCAAAGTGGTGGTGTAACCCAAATATGGTTCATGATGGTTTGGTGTGGTGGAGCGGCAACATAGAATGTGTTACGGGTGCATGACAGGAAAAAAATAAAAAGATAATTTGGTTTCTTATTCCTGGACAGCCGCGTGTGAAGGCAAACTCAAAGATGAAACTACCATTACAGATATGCTGATTGAGCTTGTAGTACGCATATTTGCCTATCAGAATTTTATGAATTCAGTTGCAATAAACCGTATTTACGTTTAAAATGACTATGGATCTGAATGTTGATAATTTCTACATCATATTGGTTGAGCTTTTGGGATTCTTAATATAGTAGCTTGTGACTAGAAATTTTTGCTGATCTTTAGGGGGGTTGGGGATGAATACGATGAAACTCCAATATTAATTTGAAAACACCAAAAATACTTTATTTATCCTTTTCATATTTAAATACTTAAACCTCCAACAGTTCATTCCACCTCGAGCTTTTTATTTTGGTTTATGTTATGAAGGACTGAGAATGCATGCAGAAATGTTCTGCTACTTCAGAGTTGTTTTGATATATCATGTTTTAAGATGGAACTCATGAGTTTATATTTTCCAGTTAGAGCAAAGCCGAAAGCTAACGAAGGAAAAAATAGATTAAATATCTAGAGATACAAAATCTAAATAGCAACTTGAGTTGATATTTTCTTTATATTCTAACAAAATTTACCTATCCTATCAGCTCAATAATTGGCTTTCCATAGATTATACAGTGTAACAAATAACTTCCTCACATGTACAAATGTGTCATCAGATCATATTTCCCATAAGAACCCATAAAATGCCTATGAATGAAGTTAAACCTACCTCCAAGGAAAAATGAAAAAGCCATTTCTTCTTTGTTCATGTAATGTGTACTCTGCATGCTATGCAAGACTACCTCATAAGCATAGTATGCTTCACAGCATGCTGCGAGTGATTTAAGGGTCCAAAGTAGTCACTGGAGGTGGAAGGTGATTTCCTGGCCTTGACGGCCATCCTTTGCGACTCCTGTATTCCTCTATAGCCTGAAGTCTAAGTCTCTCTTGAGAAGCATTCTTGAATGCCTTCATCACACAAGAAAAACATTTTACTCAAATATGTAGGCCTGATCCATTTTAGAAAGCTAACATTTTCAAGTACTTACCTTAGGAGGAACAGCTAATTTTGGTGGGGCTTGTACAATATCTCCAAATTTTATTTTTTCATGTCCAGGGAAGTCCATTTTTGCTTCTTCATTGGATTTTTTGTGCTTCTACTTTTTTGCTTCGAAATACCTGAGAATTTATGATATTGAGATTACACTAAGCTAGAGCAATGTCATGTGCCATTCTTTTTGTGTAAAGAAATTTCACAAGTTCAACATCAAATGCCATATAAACCACCTCAAATATAACAAAAAGAATTTATTTGTCGATGCATATCGTTCGCATAAAATGAGAGGATAATAAGCATTGGCTAAAAGGTCCAGTCCACTATAATCTCACCCGTAATTAATATCCCCAAAAAATAAACTACACTAAAAAAAAGCTATTGTCTTATTTTAAAATTTAAAACGGGACCATGAAAATTAAGGCATCAACATGGATACAACCACAAATCCTTCAATGTTACAATATTACTAAGACTTAATACTCTTTTTGAATGCACCATTTGCATTTAAAGGAAATGCAATGCTAACAAAAATTGATAAGAAAATAACAATTAAAACTGTAAATAGACTTCACATAGAAAGCACAAAGTGCATCTCTCTAAACTCATTAAAAACGGAAAAATATGAATGCTTTATCTCACTTACTTTTTCTTACGCTCTCGTCTTTTTAACTGGGAGTTTGTTTTATCCACTTCCATTTCAAACCTGAGATCTTTAACCTCCTTCCTCTTTCTTTTTTTCTTTTTCTTGTCAATTCCACCACTTCCCATACGCTCTTCCTCACTCCTATCCACATGTTGAGGTGCCTTCAATTGTCCATTAGAGTTGCCCTGTTTGACATCTACAGTTCCAATATCACCTTTGTCCTTTAAGGCAGTCTTCTGCACATATAATATAATCATCCAATAAATACCCAAACAAGACATATCATTATAAACAATAATCTATTAGTCATAAATTCCAGAATCTTGACTAACCATGACAAATACTACATACTATCAGTTGTATTTTTTTATTTTTTATTTTATCCAATATCTTTAGAAAACTACATACCATCAGTTCTGAAGTGCCACAGCCCACAAGGATTAGACATATATAAGACAGACTGTACTTTAAGAGTTTAAATTAGTTTATAAGTTATAAACAATGAAAGCAAGGATTTAAAAAAAAAAGGGTCGATCAGGATTTCAACCGCAATGTCAACAGCAACGTGAACAAATCAAGAGTCACTGAATTTGAAACTAGAATTTCTCACAACATCAAAGATTACAATGAAAGGTGAAACCACAACCGTGATCACAATTTAAAACCTTGAATGAAAGTGCAAAGCAAATATGGAATATGTCATGTGCATGTTGACCCAATTCAAGACTCACTGAATTATAAATCAATACAGTAACGGAGCCAACAAATGCATTATGTGCTCAGATTTATTTATTTATTTATCAGGCTATCGGCTAAAGTAAATTTCATTATAAAGGGGTACAAGGAGTACAAACCATATACAAAAATGCCAACATAGCTTTGCTGTAAGTGTCAAGCCCACCTACAGCACACAATTCCACTATACAAGTAACTAGTATACACAAAAAAAAAGGTTTTGTAACTAAATCCTATACCCAGTCACATTTGTTTGCGCATCTGCATATATGGAAGTATACGCAGATGGCAACAATGAGAAAACGTAGTGTCATATGCTCTACCCTTCAGAGCAGTGTTATAAAACCCGGCCCGGTCATTGATCCGGTTGAGATAATGGCTTAGTGGTCCAACCGGTGGACCAGTAATTGGCCTGGTTTAACCTGATTTATATTTAAAAATTCAAAATTATATTATATATACGTATAATATATACTATATAACTGACATTATTTAATTAAGAAAAGTTCATCCATAATTTCATACTCAAAAATCAAAAATAACAATTGAAATATTAAAGTTGATGACAAAAATAAAGTGTATTAATAATAAAAGAGAGTGTAAATAGCAACTAAATAAATTAAAACAAGTTCAGTTTTTAATAAATAAAAGCCCATTTCGAAATGTAAAATAGAAATTGCAGGAAGCAATAAAAGTGGTACAGAAAGCAATATCTAGCCCAGATTAAGCAAAAAACCCTAATCCCCCACATATATTTTTCTTCCTCTTGCTGCGCAGCCTGCGCCCCTCCTCTTTCCCTCTCAAAATGAGCCAGCCCTTCAACCTTGCTTTGCAATACCTGGCAGTGATGAAGATTCAACGTTGCTATGCTCCCTATCGATGTGGACGACCTTCTGCGTGAAGGAGAGAACAAAGATGACAAATGATGATGGCGATGAAGGAGAGAATGAAGAAGACAATGATGCGGTGGCTTGAAGGCGTGGCGACGAGCTTCTGTGTCAAGGCCCGACGACGGCACGAGGACGACCAACCAAACGAGCTGCGTCAAGGAACCGAGGAATGCGTGAGGGTGAGACATGAGCTCGACCCAGTCCAGGTTCCAATAACCGGCCGGGTTCCCGGGTTCGTACAAAAACGGCTGGGTTCCACCGGACCAAACCAAGCCTTATGCATGGCCGGTTCAATGCCCAACCTGCCCCAATACAACAATGGTTCACGGTCCAACCGGTCCGACCGGTCAGGTCGGACCGGGTTTAATAGCACTGCTTCAGAGCACCACATAGATCTAGTCCCCAACATGTGACCCCAAACGTGACTTTAGCCTCCCCTCAATTTGCACATTCCCATATTCCACATGAATTCGTCCCAAATATTGAACCCGTCCCTTGCTTCAGTCACATGAATTCTGTAATTAATACCAAATCTACAAGCTGCTAAAACAGAGACCAGGACAACGGTGCCAATCATCATAGAATGAAAAGGAACAGTTTTTTTCATCATTTTACAAACCAGCCAGCTATTTACACATATTCCACAATTCAATTACAATAAGCAAAGCAAACATATTCTTACAGCAACCACAACTCAATCAACCAAAGTCTCCATTTGTCACCAATTCATAAAACTTCAAAGACCATTAAATAAATAAATAATGAGCCACATATTAAAAGAGAAAAAGAGATGAAAGTTTACATTTTGGGCATGCCCGTCATCGTTTTTCTTGTCCTTTAACGACCCAGTAGCCCCTGAAAAAAAAAAAAAAAGGCACGAATGAGAAACAGAAAAAAAAAAAAGAGATGGAAGGTGAGAGCGAAAAGAGAATGACAAGGACCATTTGGATGTTGTGTGAAAGAGATGATTTGGCGAAGTTTGGAGGGCAAAGCGTCGTGTTTGGAAGGATCAGGTGGAGGAGGGAGGCCAGTGTAGCCACCATGAGCAGCCCTGTAGTTTTTCTCTCTTCTTCTCTTTCCCTTTCCTCCCATTAGTCTCTTTCTCTATTGTAAAACCCTAATCTCTCTTTCTTTTTATTCTTCAACAATAAACAGGCAAATTAGAGTCTAACAGAATGTTCAGGTCGATGTCACGCCGAAGAAGAGAACGTCCAAACCCTAATCTCTCTAGTATGCAGTATTAAAAAAAATTGGTTTGTTTATGCGCCACTTTCTTTTTTTTCGGATCCCACAAACTTTTTAACTTGTTATTGTTTAGGTCTAGAGTGCGTAACTCGAACTCTTTACACACTAAGAAATATTTTTATATCCATCCGATATAATAAAATTAAAATCAATGATTCAGGAAAATAAGGATTATAATAAGTATGTTTACATTGAAATAAATTAAATAAAAATTGTTCTCCTCTCAACACCATCGTCATTCAACCTCTTCCTCTCTCTCTTCAATTCCAATGTTCATCTCTATTTATCGCTCTCTCTCATACTATACCTTCATTGTCACTATAATTAGTGCTCGAGAAAAAAAAAAACATCACAAAGGTGCTCGAGGATGTTGAGAGACGAATTAAACAATCGGGTATAAGATCCAAAAACATATTTGAAATCCGAAACAAAGAGAAATAACTAGATATGACGCCCACAATGGTTTCCATGAGGGGGAAAATGAGGTCGCACCCACAGTGGCGATGAAAATTTGGTTTGGTGTTTTTTTTTTATTAATTGTTGATTGAATCATGTTTGGCTCTTGTGGTTGGACAGTGTGAACACATGATCATGTAAAGTGCCTTGAATCTGTTCAAGTTTAATGCTTTGTGTTGGGTTTGTTTAAAAAACGAGTTTCCCTTTGAGATTTGAAATGACTCGGTTGCACAACGACATCGGAGTCGTCCATGGCGACGTTGAGATATCCGTGATGACGTTGTGGTCGTTCGTGGTGAGGAAAGTCAAACAGTTGACAAGGAAAGGGACAGTGGGTTGGGGTGTGGTGGCGATGACGGTGTGGGTTAGAGAAGAGGGAGGGGAGAGGAGGACAATTTTTTTAAAATTTATTCCAGTGTGAACATGTCTATCATAATCCTTAATTTTTCTCAATCGTTGATTTTAATTTTATTATATCTGATGGATATAAAAGATTTTCGTAGGGTGCATAACAAGTTTGGGTTACGTACCCTATACCCGTCTTTAAATAATATATACATAAGGATACTTTAAAAGATATTAAAATTGTCTTTCAATGATAAAGTTTTATTTTACACATGGATATTTTTCTAAAATAAAACTTAAAAAAATTAAGGATATTGCCAAAAAAACAATTTGTTCCCATAAAATATAATGAGTTAAATATATATAATTTTTTTACACCCAAATTAACTTAGCCCTAGTTTTACTCAAACCAAAATCAAACAGGGAGTTTTCTTTACCTTTTTTTAAAAGCGTACCTCCTCCATTGTTTATTTTTTTTTTGTGTGTATTTCATTCTAATAATATCTTTATATAACTTTTTAGTTTACTGAAGAAATTAAATTTCAAAAAAGTAATAAAATGTTATCATTTTGGATTCTAATTATAAAAAATGAAACCAACCACTATAAAAGTATTACTGAAATAAAAATCCGTCAATACTCAAATTCATTGGCAATAAAACGAAGATGTACTTAGAAAAGAGGGAGTGAAAAACAACACACTCAAGAGTAACCAAATACTCCCATGAGTTGCCCTCTAATGGATTGGTCAATTTGTTAACCTCATGTAAAATTAAAAGATGATTATTTTATAAGTGATTATATGACTAAATTATTTAGTGCTTTACATTTTTGTGACGAATAAGAACAATAAATATAAATTACTGAATTTGATTTTAATGATTAAAATTAAAAGATAAAATATGCATAACATTTAAGTGAGTATATAACTATTAGTTAACTTTTAATCTCGATCATTTATTTAAGCTTTATAATCCAAATTTACAATAGTCATTTTTAACACGTAAAGTATTCTCATTATATATGCCTTATATTATGTTAAATATTTTTTGCCATCGTTGCATATATATTGTTTTAACTTGAATTTTTTTTTTATCAGCAAAAACAATATATTATATATATGAGAAAAGAACACAGTACAAGATGTACTACTATAAATACATACAAGTAAAATCAAAACAGAACTAAAACGACTTTACACAAAAAGCCATTGTAGGTCTGTCTGATTATAGGGACAAAAGCAAAACAGACTAGATCCTCCCCCTAGATACAAAGTCATCCCTCAAGTTGCTAGACCAGTGATGGAAAGGGATATCAAAACTTGGCTTTAGGTTCCTAAGCCAAGACCAACAAAAAAATATAGCATCCTCCAACAGTTTCTGACCATTAAAGGATTTATTATGGAAGAGAATCTGGTTTCTATGGTACCAAATACACCAAGTCAGAGCAGTCCACCAGGTTAGTCACCTAAATAAACTGTTCCCATGTAAGTGACAGAAAAAAAAGTGTCTGAAATGTTCTTTTGGGATAAGCGAGTAGACCCCGACAATGTTTACCCATACCCTTGACTCCCACCACAAAGGCAGAATTCTAGGGCAGCTAAAGAAAAGGTGTGAAGCGTCTTCCACAAAGTGTTTTAACTTGAATATTAAACTAATGAAAACAAACACTGATTCAACATTCAATGATTGAACTAATAACGATGAAATAATGTTATTTTAATTTTTAATGTAATATACTAATATTAATATAATAAACAAAATAATATTTACAAATTCATCATATTAATAGTTAAACTTCACTTTTAAATGTAATTAAAACAGTGAGACAAGAAAAAATCAATCAATTTTTTAATTGTCCAATATTTTGTATAACTTACATTCTGAAAATTTTAAATTGAATGGTTAGAATAATAAAACTATTTGTAATAGAAAGTTATTGAATATATTACTAAATAATGTCTAACAATAAACGATCACTCACAACACAATTTGATCGAACTAGCTGAGCCTATCCTCGTGTGCAACATCGACGTGGATTCACGAATTTGGTTATAACAAGAGAAAAAAAAAAACGGAAGAAACAATAACAATTGAAACTTGGTTAATATATTAACAAATATTGACAACTCAAAGCTCAGAATCTAATCAATCGCAACGTCTGAAAAGCAGCAGGCGGCATTACAAGAAAGAATAGCTATTAGATTTTCATTCTCTATAATAAAAAAATGGTGGGACAAAAATGGCTCAAACCTCAGTCGCAACTCAGAAGCCTGTCCAATATCAACACTATAGCACAATCGGAGGAGCAAAGAACCCTCTGCTAAATCTAAGGAATCTAACTCTAGTGGTAACCATAGAATGTTACATATGCCACAAGATATTTCTAAACCATAGGGGCGCAACCAAAATGCTTACAAACATGTGTCATAACCTCAACCTAATTTTCCTAAATGATATTATGTGTAGAAGATCTGTAACCCATTAATGTATACCCTAAAAGCTATGATTTTATGAGAGGCTGAAGCCCATCACCTTCCCAGCCAAGCTTGAGCATTTGATCGACCACTTTCAAGCTTAACTGCAAACAATAAGTAACAGTGTTAATAACCATGGAATGGAACAGTTTAGGCATTCAAACAATTGGAGGCGTAATTGAGAGACTGTAGGTATTATAATTAGATAAATAGTTGGCTGTCATGGACATCTCATTGGGGGCTGTTATTACCTAAACTTCTAACGTGGTAAAAATAATAATGGAAATTCCACAAGACACTAGTAAAAAGCAGAATATTTTGATTCTATGGAGTTGGTTCCAGAGATACACAGAAATATCAAAATCTACCAAATTGTACAGACTGTGAAGTAGTGACTCCTAGTAATATGCACTTTTAAGAAACTAGACCGCAATGGATATATGAAGTTTGTTCTGGTTACTGATTTAAAAGTCAGTGGAAGGGGGAAAAAACCACACTTCAAGGACCATTGATATTTGACAAGAAAAATTTAACTTACAGCTGGGTTAGTGAAGATTATCAATTGTTTATCCATAGTTGAAACCAAAAGATTAGTGTTATCCTTGTTTAGAGCCAGAGCTGTGATATCCTGCCCTTCTCCCAGCTTCAATACATGAAATACCTACAAAAAATAGTACGGCAGGTAGTTAGCACTGAAGGATAGTCAGCTGAAGATCCACAGTCCAAGGGTAACAGCTACTAAATGAGGCTCATGAGCTTTGAGAAAACTGTCTTCTATTAGGACACCCACAGAAAATGTTGTACCAAGAACACCTTGTTTCCTTAGAACTTAGAGGTCAATTTTTTTATTTGGAAATACATATCTGCAGATGTTGTCTATAATAATTCCCCTAAAAGACCAGAAATAAAGCTTGCTTTGATTATTGCTCTTCCAGATTGTGTGCTTGGTTATGGTGTATGAAAATGAGGAATAAAAAGAAGCAATCTAATGAGATAAAATTTTAACGTAAATTTATATTTGACATTTTAATCTTGTACCTTCAGAGTGTGCATATCCACGAAGCAAATTGATGGCGATGGTACATCTATTCGGGTGTTATCAAAAGTTTCTTCTGATTCTGAATCAAAATCAACAACACCTGACTTATTTGACTGTGAATCCAGACTGCTATTATAGGCTCTACCATTTTCGAGGGAATTAATGCCAATCAAAGCACTTGTCCCATCAACCGAAATTTCCATGCAACTGATACTGCAAAAGAAAGATAATTGAGCACTTGCAATCGGAGTACCATTGAGAGTAAAAGTACTGAGAGTATGCTGTGATTCATTCCAGGTCATTACAACCCCTTCAGAGGAAAGGCAAACAGTATGGGCCTCCACATCATTGAGCCTTCTAATTAAACGTCCCCTTCTTATAGAGTGCAAGAGAACATCGGATGAATGGGAGCAGGAAACAACTATCCCAAGATCTGAGTTCACACAACAACTAAGTATTTCACTGTGGTGCCCCCGAAGTACCTGTATAGGACCCTCGATTCGACGTCTCCGGTCTTTTTCTATTAAGTGCGATGAACTATTACCGGTTGAAGACGATGTGCCTGTCCCAGTGGAATGTTCTGATACGACACTTGAGTGAGATGAAAGTGCCCTATGTATTCTCCAGAGTAATACTGTTGTGTCTCGGGATCCTGTAACTAGGTAGTTACTATCAGGTGAAAGACCGAGGCAAGTTACAGGAGCACAGTGCCCATAAGCTGTTTCTAATGTTTTAGCTCCATCTGAGGATATTAGCCTAATACTATTATCAACATGCCCACCTATTCAATCAGAAGCAAAACTACAAAATTAGATGTCAAATAAAAAGTACAAAAAATCAACTACAAGATGTAGTCCAAGTTTCTAAAACTCAAGTGCCAAGAGGGTGAAAAAATATAATTTACTTTAAACAAAAAAACGGATGTTCATATTTCCCAGTAAAGGTTTTGGTTATCCTGCACAACCCAGGAGTTGGAAATATGGCAATTCAAGTCAGCAATGAACATCATCAATCAAATTTAAAAAGATACAGTAAAGGTCGATAACAAAAAAGAATATAAAACTACTATTCATACATCCTGATAGATAGTGAATAATTATATTCTAATTTATTATTATTATTATTATTCTACAATTGTAAATTTTCAAGATTTGATTGATGATTTGAATATGCTAACTTGGACTACCACGACATTTGGAACTAAAAGTTGAGCACCAGTCTTGGGACATTTAGCTTTATGGGTTTCTCACGTCCCAATTGTCATGCTTTATGGGTTACAAACGTACAGAAAATGGTTTCACCTGAACATAGAGATTAAAAGATTCTGGATACTAAAAATGACCATTATGACTATGATTTCCATGTTGAAGGAAAGTTTCATTAAAAAATGATCTATCAGCCAAGCCAAAATGCCTGCCACAACTGAACTGTCTTTTTCAGAAATCTGGCTCTAATATTTAAATACATAGATACTTGAAATAATGGCTCCTTTGTGTTCAGCTGCTTCTGTTAGTGTAATTTGCTACAAATATTCAGAGGTAGAATTGAAGAACTAAAATTTGTTATATGTTTAATAAGATAAAAAAATTAATAATAATTGACAAAATAATGTAAACCTATGTGTAATCCTTAAATATGTGTTTTTATTTATCTTAAATGTTTTAAATTAAATGAAAAATTAAAGACGGAAAATTTTGAAAAATACAAGTTCAAACAAGTTTTCTGTACCAGCTTTGTCTGGTTCTGAAATAGCAAGGTTTTTTTAGTTACTAGACCTGTTCATGGTCAAATGGGTCAGTTCGCTCTAGTTTTGAAAACTATGTATATAAGTAAAAATTATAAAATCAAAATAATCCCACACATTTATGGTTCATACCCTAACAAATATTCCTTGTAATTGATAAATGGCAGTATCTAATTAATTCACAATGTTGCAAGGCATGAGTACAAATCCATCAAAAGAGCTTGTTTGATAAAATAAATACTAGAGGCAGCATATCCAAACAATCTTAAGCATTTATATTTACCAGTAATAACTTCTTTGTTGCTTGTTATAGAAACAATAGCTTGGCTTCTAATTCCAGAGACAGCAAATGCTACTGCTTGGGGGAATTGCCACTCCCCACCAGATGCAGCCGGTGCTTTGAACATGCGCATAATTGTACCACCAGCAGAGGCTAATATAGCTTTTCTATGTTGAAAGAGGAAAGGAGTACCCTGCCCATCAGGTGTATTGGGTTGCCACTTGTGTTGTGCAACATGAGCTGCTGGTGCATTTGTATCAACAACCACAACTGTATCTGAAGAT
>CM023958.1:33044799-33059698 GCA_013407115.1 Glycine latifolia
AAGGAAGAGAGAAACAAGAGACGTGATGAAATCCATTTGTGTCAACTACACAACTGAGAATATTATTCACACTAAAAGTATTAAATACAAGGATTTTACCGATGCCCTAATTACCATAATTACATAATATTATACAATGTATAATTACCATATTTACACACTAGGCAGCTTTTTTTAGGGATTGCATTTTACTCGAACAAATAATTGAGTTGAAAATATGGAGATGTGAAGGAGACATACTGGGTCAGAGATTTTATCAAGATCAACTGTCCCTTCATAGGTAGTGTAAAAGAAAACATTATTTGCTGTAACTGCTTCCTTGCCTCGTTGCTTATACCTGTGCAGACCAACTCACTTGTAAACAAGATGTAAATAATCAAGGAATTATTATAAATGGATATTTTAAAAGAATAGTTATAGATACAATGGGATAACAAACTTATGAAAATACAAACAAAAAAATGAAAAGAAAACATGCAGCAGGCAAAAGCATGCGTGCACACATCAAACATGGGCTGAAATTAAAAAATAGTTAGAAGCCTACCCAAATATGAGGTCAATCCACTCATGCAAATGAGCAGATACGTACTCGCTCTCTAGCGCCTTCCGGTGCTTATGAATAAAATCAACTGGATTTTCAGCCCAAACTGGAAGTTTTACAGTATCTGGTATGGCAGAAGTAAGCTATTAACCATGATATGCATTTGTGAGTATACAATGACATCTTCTTGAAAGAAAAAAAGCACTAATGCAAAAATATCAATGAATATACCAAGCTTTCCTCCCATTTGTGTTGTGCCAAAATCAATTGAATTCTCATTTGTGAGGACCTCAGGTAGGTAAAATAGCTCAGGAACCTAAAAAGTGGAAATAAGAAACTGTGTAAGATAACAGTTTCAATAAAACCATGATAATCATTCAATATTAATTAAAGCAGTAATGCCTATGGAAGACACCCAGAGAGAAGCCCCTTAATGTACACAAGTATATAAACCAATCGTGTTGTAGAATTATATACATACCAATTCCTTTACATCACTCATGTCCTCAAGAACTCCATTCCAAGTAGCAGAAATATCAGAAAACATTCGATCTGCATGGTCAAATTTTCCACCTTGCAGTTGGATTGCAAGGGTAGTGAACGGTTCGACCCTAACAAGATAATACAAAACCTGTAAAAGAAGATAGTAAACATTAGTTACTCCAGAATCAGCAACTAAAAAATCCATGTAAGAACAGCATTTACATACTGGGCAATTACTTCTATTGCCATTCTATTATGAAATAAAAGTGAAAAATGAGGCATCAGAAGACAGTCATTACAATACACACAAAAAAAGAGGCTTCAATTCAAAAGACAAAAAAGAAACACCCAAGCAGAGAGCAAAATGTTATAAATAGGAATGTTTTAGGAGATAAGAACTTTAATATTTATTTTTCCAAGTAGCTTAGATACTAGCTAGGTTCAATGCATCATAGGAAGTAATGGTACCTTAATTGTTCTCTTGTAAATTGTTTTGGCATTAATTATGTATGTAATACTCTTTAATAATAATAAATACATTCTGCTGGATGGAAGATTCACTTAAGCATATTCTCAGAAAATATTGGTTTCTCTCTTCTAACACAAAATATCAAGAAAACACAAGCTTAAAGATAATATTCTTTCATATATTGATTTAGTTCTGTGTTATGGGGCCAATAAATGTATCCCTTAGCTTACTAGATCGAAACTGTTTATGATTATTTACTTCTGTAAAGTGTAATTCCACTTCAGTGTACGGGTACTTGGATTTTAATTGCGTAAATGTTAAGCATTCCTTACTGAAATATTATCTGCATTGCACTAATTTGGTAAATGAAACTCAGAGTAAGCAAATAAGCCTAGGACCCAAACATCATTGAAAATACTAAAACAGCATATCAGGTATAATGCTAACAAACTATTATGATCAATAAAGGAACTAGAAATATATTAAGAAAAGGTGAGACACGAACTGTTCCAGCACTTGAGTAGTGTGATCCATAATGGAATTTGGGGATGACTGGATCATCAAAGCTAGCATATCTCTCTTGAAATCTATTCAGACGATCAGGGTTGAGTGCACCAACAGGCTGCATTACATCAAAAGATTAATCATGAGAAAACAAATAAAAAATGATTTTCCTTCAACTTATTAAAGCAATATTCAGTATATAATACCTTTGAAAGGTCTCGATAAGAAGAAGGATTAGAAAGATCCAAGCTCTCTGAACTGTAATCAGAAAGAATCCAGGGGAAAACCGGATACTGCCAAAAATAGGTAATGATGATAAATGAAAATAATGAAGATAGGATTAAATAGATTAATGAAATAAAGTAAATTAAAAGAGGGAGGAGCGATTACCTGGGTAATATCATTATAACTACGCCCAGCCAGTGTATTGAGTTGCATTAGATATTCAAAATTGCTGATCTGTGCAAAGGAAGTACAAAACTCATGTAGTCATGTACCTAGGTGATGAGTATCCAATTATAATACAAATTACTTTTTCTTAATGAACTTAAGGCTCTTACCTCCCACCTAGCCCAGCGTTCCATGAGTTGAATTCTCTTCAAAAGTTGTTCAGGCCTCTATAAAACAAGAAGGAATCTTCTTTAGATTCTTGAGCCACATCATGCAACCCAAAAGCTATACTAAAAATATATAAAACATCAACATAAATGTAAAATTGCAGTAAACATCAACATAATTTGTATATATTTCATCCACGTTTATTCATATATTAAGCCCAGATGAAGAAAAAATTACACAATCATAGAAAGGATATTACCTGAGTAGCCAAATATATATTGTTTAAATGGGGTGGTTGTGCTTGAACTATTGTGCGATATGCATTTCTTCGCCCTTCACCATTCTGAAGAGGAAATTAGCAAGAAAAATGTTAGACATACTAAACCATTACTTAGCCTCCACCAAACAGATTAGGCTTTTAGAAGAGCTGATCTTCAATCTGGTATCAGAGCCTTCAAAACCAAGTAATCCTCTCCACTCCTTTCTTCAAAATTAAATAAAGTTTCAGCATCATGGTTCAATTGGCCAGTGCATTGTCAACAATTCAAGACCAAAAGGCTCTTGCAAGAAGAGCTATGTTAGAGAAACAAAACTATTCTTGAACTTCCATGTAAAAGCTTAAGCTTTTAAGAGAGTCCTAGACAAGGATAATAAGTGTACAGCATTTAACAGTCATCAAGAAAATGTTAAGCAGAGCTAAGAATAATCTCAAAAACAAAAAGATTTTTTCTTGGGATTTAGCTCCTCTAAAATTAGGCTGTACTTTAGAGGATAAAGTAAAATCATAACCATTGATTAGAAAATCAATTGTCGAGATTTTCAATAACTACATAGTTAATCAATGGTTACAACTGTAGTTTATCCTCTTAAGTACACTCCCTTACTTCAAATGGACAAGTCCTTTTTCTTGAAAAATAAAAGGAAAAAAATTTGTATATTTAAGAAGAAATACCCCAAAATCAAAGAAGAAGTTTGAACGGTCCACCATAAATAACTCCAGAGCACTTCTTCTAAGGAGGTATCTGTAACAGGAACTAACACTTATCAACCACTAAAATCATGTTTTAAAAAAAGTACTCTACAAACGAACAATAAATTTCCATAATAATAAAAACTATGACAGAAAACTTCATGTAGCTAAGCATAAAGGGAATTATGTGCTTCAGCCTTCAAGAGACAGAAGTATTCAATTCTTAGAAAACTACAATACACAATACTAACAACTACGGAGGAAACTTAAGCTAAGCATGAATGTTCCCTTATTGGCTCATAGACAAATATCAAATACATCAATGGCTAAGTGCACATTCAACATATGTTAGGAACCAAGAATAGAAACGGGAAAGAAAAGAAAGATTTTATTGAATTAAATGGGAAATAAAAAAACAAAGGAAAAAAGGAACCTAGGGCCACCCTCTAATTAACCAATTGATATCCTAACTGCCTTAACTACCTAACTGCTAACAACCTACCATACTTGAAATGACAACACTAATGCAACAGAATGAATAGATAACAATATGGTCTGTTAATCATCTCACCTCCGACTATAAATTTGATGAAGAGATGACATTAGCCAGCTGCGATCTTTTTCTTGTTTCCCTGTCTCAACACTGGAATCGGAACCATCCATTGTGGTGCTGGTCTCACTGTTATCAACTATAAAATTTATCCTCCTATTGGTTACCTACAAAAAGAGAATAGTTCCTTACATGAGTGCTATTACCATACCTTAGAAAAGAAAACTGCTGAAATTATAGGGTTTAGGCAGGGAAGGTGGAAATTAGAGTACAAAGATTGAAAATAACAGGATATGAAATTGATATGGGGTGTTGTGATTGTGAAACAAAATACTAATGGTTGAAAAGTCATCTCACTTTTAGGAACAGTTCAGGATCTCTTGCATTATGGGATTAAATCCCAAAATCCTTTATTGTAGTTTATTTTCTTCCTCTAATCCCTTGTTTCGAGTTTTGGGTAGCTTATATTTAGAAAATTAAGGGTGTATTTGATTGTGTTTTTTTGGTTTGGATTTTCAAAACTATCTTGTAAATTAGTTTAAGGAACCTACTTTTGAGATGAAAAGAAAGAAATGGTATGTTTGATGTTTCATAATGCTGTTTTGGAAACAATTTTAAGAAAAAATCGGCTGATAAATTTGTTCTAAAATTATGTTTTAAAAATAAACAAATTAAAAAACTTATTCCATACATCATTTTTTCTTAACTTTTTTTATAATTTATTTATTCATGTGAAGGAATTTAAATACATTTTGTGAGATAATATGTATAAAATAGTGATCTTTGTAAACTCCGATTTTAAATATATTTTGCACACTTGTGGGTAGAGAGACCATGCTCCATAAAATTACAATGCTGGAAAACAAAAATTGTTTTCAAAAATGATTTTCACAAAACATGGTTTTAAATTGTTTATCAAAAACAGTAATCAAAAAGGTCCTAGTGTTGTTTTTTCCCTTCTTTTGCTCCCAATAGCACACCTCCTTGGCTGTATTTGATCTATGTATGTATTTGTTTGGAATTATTTTCACTAACCCAACAGTCCTATTTATTCTAATACTAGATTCCAAATCCTAATTAAATATGAACAAAATCAACAAATACCTTGTAAAGATGAGATAAAATTCCAAAGACAAGGTTACTCCGAAAATAAATTATCCTAACCTACCATGCATCATTCTCTACATAAATGATATTCTAATAAACATCAGAAGTCATAATACAACTTTCTTGCAAAAAATATCAGTACAAAAATCTTCCAACATCTAATTTTTGTCTTGTATACCCCAGCCTCATTCACCCAGTTAAGCCCACAAAACACATTTTCCAAGCGGCTATGAAATGCAATAAATATAGTACACAATCTACAATCCCACAAAAGCAATTTCATCAGGATCATTTCAGTATCAAGGGAGGAATTCACATGTATAACTCAATGCATCGTTGACAAAATTATACCACATTAAATAAGGCCCATAAAACTTACTTGAAAGGTTCCCCGTATGACCTTAAGTGGTCGGACCATTGATGACGGTAGCTCAAGAACAATTCTTTCATCAAGTTCACTAGGTACATACCCAGGTGCAACGGCTGAAGAACTCTGGACAAGGTCTTCATCACTGGCATGTTGAGAAGCACCGGATTCTAAAGCTTCCTGAACAGATTGATCAGCTGTTCCAGACAGTCTAGTCTGATTATCTCTTTTATCATCAACATCACTGACCCTAGCATTCAAATTCTCAATTTCCACCTGTTCTTCATCTTCATTGACTGTCTCCAATGAGATTGCTTCTGCCGACAAAATTGGAGTGTCCTGGTCATTTTTCTCCCCAGAATAGTCCTCATAATTGGCTGCAGAACCTAAATGGTCAGAGCCATGGTAATTCCTCCTCAAACATCTTCTCATCCTTGAAGAACTTTCCATTAAATCTAGCTTCCAGAAAACCTATAAAATTATAAAATATTTAGTTATTCAAATCCACCGACCCCAATTAGATTGGGTTAAATGTGTTGTTGATGTTGATGTTGATTCAAATGAACTCCAACATTTTGCTATCTGATGTATTTTTAGTTTTTTTTTTTTACTAGAAAAGGGAGTACTAGCAGGGCAGATAATGCATCCTCCAATTAAGGCATAACAAGAAAAAGAGAATACAAAAAAGCTAAGCATAAGATTAAAGAAGGAATCCAATCCTTTGCAAAACCAAAGGCCCCCATATAAATGTCAGGAACACAACACAAAAAGGATGAAATTTGTTTTAAGATTTTCTGATTTTGTCACAGAAATAGACAGACAAGAAACACAATGTGAAGAAGAGTATCACAACATACACAAGGTGAACTGTATAAATGATCTGCAAAAGGCCCAAAAAGACTTCTCATTTCTATTAACTGGTGAATAAGTTTGCGCCATGCACGGACTCCAGTACTGATTCGATGCCGAGCAATTACATCTACATAAGCACGCCTGTCAATCTGGCAAACAAGAAATATTTATCATGCAGTTTCTCAATAATCTAAACTCCATAGAAACAATTAGAAAACAAACCTCAGACCGTTGCATATTCCTTGCTAGGGCAAAACTGGCAACAAGAACAGCAATATATTTATAAGAAAAGGCATTAAAGTCTTTCCCATATACCGCCTTTGTATCAACGGGGTGCAAACATTCCATCCAGGCAACTCCCATTGCTTCAGAAATATTCCATCTCTTAACCCGCTCCATATCACTAGCATTCCTCCGCTGTGCAGATGTGGCCATTGCAACAGCACTAAGACCTCTTCCAGAACCAATTTTTGCAAATCTCTCAAGATCACGAGCAGCTGCCAAAGCAGCAGCTTTTGCAGAAGCTTTGTCCTTTGGAAGGGGTGATGTTTTATTAGGGACTTCTGAAGGTTTTTGAAAGCTTGAAAACGTAGCGAGTTTAGTCTGTTTTCGTTCCATCAATGAAGTATCACGCCTAAGATGGGAAGTTGTTGCAGGAGCACGGTTTTCACCACCTGAAGTACCAGCCGCGACCATAGCCAATGCCATTGAAGCAGGTGGAGATGCAAAAGCAGCAGCCCAGGCTGGAGATATCATAGCAAGAGCAGCCTGAAAGAAATATCAGTTAACAAAAGTAGCATAACGGAACAGAAAATAAAAGTGACTATGCTGATACAATGAACTAGGACAACCCTTCCCATTAGAATATAAATACTTTCAACCTTTTTGAAACACTATTCATTCAAGTCAAATTACATATTTGCCCCCATTCTCTTGTTATTTATCAAGCTAAATTACATTGTTCAACAATACAATCACTTGAGCCTCTTCTTTCACTATTCATCCAATTAATACTATAAATATTTCCAACCTTTAGTTTGCTTAATTTTCGTTCATACAATTTTTTTTTTTTTTAATTTTATACACTTTTTACAATCACATATTCTCAAAAGCAAAGCATATTAATTTTTTATATATATCACAAGACTTGAGGTATATAATAATATAATATTTTTTATTAAAAATAAGATAAAGATTATGCAATTAAAGAACAAGATTAGTGTTTTAAATTGTCGGAGGATTCATGTTATATGAACTATTTGAGAAACACTAAATACATATTATTTTATATAATCAATAAGGTAAATTGACGCAATTTTTTTTTAAGAAAACAAAAAATACCAATGGTCAGCAATACATATTTTTTCATGTGATTGTAATTATTATTTGATGTGATATTTAATATTTATATACAAATATTATTCAAAAGTCTATAACATGAAGATAAAAATTATACACGAAGTTTATTTCTATCTAAATCACATGAATAAGGATGTTAGTTTGTCTTAAATTTAGAAGGAGTATTTTTTCTCTCTTATTCAATTATGAGGTCATTGGACCTATATATATATATGAGCCTGATGGCTATTTTAGGAAATATGGACAGCTAATTCTAAGGAGACAAATCCCTGTGATTATGGGATTGTTCCTAAATACAGAAACCTAGTATTAATAGCAAGATACAGCTGTGATACAGAATAAAATTACAGCAAGGATAAAATATAAAACTTCCTAAAATACACAGTGATCAACACGGTTTTGACAGTTTGTAAATAATACGGGTAAATATTTTTATCAAATGCAAATATATGTGTGTGTGTGTGTGTGTGTGTGTGTATATATATATGAAATTTGACATACAAATCATATAATGAATATTTAATAATTTTATCTTTATATAAACAACTTATAAATTGGTAAATAGCCTATCCGTGCATTGCACAGGGTACCAAACAAGTTACAAGCACATTATGTTTCATGCACATGCGAAGTAAAGTACCTCAATTGGCAAGGAATCAGCAGCTAATGCACGATCATCTGCAATAAGAGGATTTGAACCATCAGCAGTAGCAAGATCATGAATGCCAGCCAAAAGGGGGCGCCACCTCCTTAATACAGCAACAAATGGTGGTAAAATAGCTTCAAGGTACTGTTTACGAAGAGGTTTTTGATCTCTGCTAACAGCATGATATACCTGACCAGATGTTGTACAATGGTAACTACAATGGTCATGCACAGAAAGACAAATGACACAAGTTGTGCACTACAAAGTAAGAACGAAAATGGACAAGCTGATAACACGAACCTCGGAATAAAGCACGCAACATGCTACCAAAACCCTTTGTCTCTTAGAATCAGAAATTGGCATGTTGAGAACAGGTGAGAGAACACTGTTCAAATTACAAATAATAAATAAACAAAACAAGATTAACCCTTCTTCCATACCATCAGTCAGATTGTTTCAAATTGGAACTGTTCAAATGACGCAAATAGAAAAAGTAAGTTATGATACTAATAACTTTTCTATAACCTTTTCTAAATAATGGATTTATTCTATACTCCCAAGGGTAGCAAATGAAGGAAGTGGATACATATTTGGAGGGTTAGGGATCCTCTGTAATAGATTATTCGCAATTAGCGACTGAACCAATACAAGTTGTGGTTGCACTCTTCTCTAACCCTACTCTTTATTGTTCTATTTGATTTTACTCTAATAATTTGTTAAGCAAATCAATTTGGGGCTACTCTCTTCATCTCTTTGTATAATTCACGATTTAGAGTGATTGTTTTGAGAAAAGTAAATCTTGACCATTTGATCATGCATGCATGGTCAAGATTTTGAACATAAGTCAAGTGACTCTTTTTAGATGGTCATGTACTCATTTGAACTTGAATAATTACTACTCCTGAACATCCCCGCGCAATAGTAATAAATAAGGCAATCAAAATTCAAGAAATCACAGTTGCAAATTGGTCATGTACATAGAACACAAGATCCACGAATCATCCATGAATCAGGGGAGGGATTAGCATATAGTTTCTTCCTTGTTGGTGTGGGTGTGAACCTAGTCTTCAGCCAGATCTTTGGCATCCTAATTCATGTAGGTATTCATGTATTAGGTTGCCATAGTTCTGAAACTTCTGTCACTAGGTTGTATATATATCAATACTACTTGTACTCTATTTATCACTTATATAGATAATTTATTTTGGCTGATAAAAAAAACATGCAAATAGAAAAATAGACTCAAACAAAACAAAAGTCAAGTGCAACAAGAATGCATAATATGTTGCACCAATCTAATAAGAGAGTCAAATGTAAGAAAGGGTTAAATTAGTTTGTTTGTGCTGTCTCCCATGCTTTTTCCCTATGTTCTAGACTAAGCTGTTAGATATGTCATACTTGTACCATGCTGTCTAAGTAAATTTGTGGTCCAACTTGTATTTTAGGTAGAAGTGTTCAAAAAATCCAATTATATAAAACCAATCCATAACCAACCATATGCAAACAACTTCAAATCCATTTTAATGGATTGGTTTTACATCCAAATCAAGTTTTTAGGATTTTAAATCCAATCCAATTATTTGGATATGGATTGGATATTTTATCGAATTTTATGGATTCTCAAACTTTATAGCATTCCTCCGAAAACAATCTTGGTCGAGGTCAGCCAAAAACAGTCATGGCCAAGATCAGTCATAATAACCCTAACTGAGGTTGATCAAAAACTGCCCTAATCAAGATCGGCCGAAAACAACTTTGACCAAGGTTGGCCCAAAATAACCCTAGCCGAGGTCGACCAAAAATAGCTATGATCGAGTAATCAACAAAAAACAACCCTAGCCGAAATTGGCCAAACATAATCCTAGTTGAGGTCGACCCAAAACAACTATGACCAAGGAATCGACCAAAAATAGCCCTGGTCAAAGTCGACCCACAATAACCCAAACCAAGATCAGCTGAAAATTACCCAATCAAGGTCTGCCAAAAACAACTGTGATTGAGGTCAATCAAAATTACCCTAGCTAAGGTCGGCCAAGTATAACCTAGCCGAGATCAGCTAAGAACTACCTCGACCAGTGTCGACCGAAAAGCCTAGTTGAGGCTGGCAAAAAACAGCCCTAACCAATGTCAGCCGAAAATAGCCTTGGTCGACTTTGGCCAAAAATAACCTAGCCAAGATCTAACGCAAAAAATCCTGACCAATGTCATTTAAAAACAATCTAATCAAACTAAGCCAAAAACTACCTTGGCTGATGTCGACTAAAAGATGCTTGGCCGAGGTCAGCCAAAAATAACCTTAACCGAGGTTGATTGCAAACAACCCTAGCCAAATTCGGCCAAAAACTACCTTGATCGTCGTTGAACACAAATAACCCTAGCCAAGATTAGTCGAAACTAGCTTTGGCAGAGGTCGTCGACTGCAAATTGCTATGGTCGACGTTGGCCAAAAAGGACCCTAACCAAAGTTGATCAAAAACAGTCATGACCGAAGTCAGCTAAAAGCAGCCCTAGCCGAAATAGGTCAAAACTGATTTATGGTTTAAAACTAGATTTAAAACAAAAATGGTTTTGAACTATAAACCGATTTTAAAAAAAAATCCAAACCACTTTTATCCAAGTGGATACAGATTTTAAATCCAATCCATTTAATTGGGATTTGGATTGGGTTTTCAAAAAGCCAATCCATGAACACCCCTGGTTTTAGGATGATGAAATTTTATTTGCTAGAACATAAGAAATAAGCCAAATTGGGAGATTCAATTTGGAAGACCAATTTAAACATAGGATAAAATTTCAAATGGAGGTAAAGCAAAAAGGTATATCTTAAGTACCAATTGACCATATGGTAAATAAGGGAGGGAAAAGAAGTTACTGTGCAGCTGGATCTTGTTCTTGTATGGATCTTGTTCAATGGTCGATCATCATTCATGGATCAAAAAATGAACTAAGAATAAGTTAGATTGAATCGGTTGTTTTACCTCCACAAAAGTGCTGATCGTGGTTTTCTTCCTTCAGACAATGCATCCTCAAAACTTGTATTTCTCATCAGCATACGATCTTCGCCATCATCATCTTCTCTCATCGATAGAAGAACCATTCGAAGCATGCACAAGAATGGCTGGTCACTGTCTAATAGCTGGTAAAGAGCAGCCATCCCTCCCATTCCTGTACCTGACCCTCCACCTATACCAAGACCACCACCAAGCCCAGACTCATCGAGCAATAATGCTTGGAGCATTGCCACCGACTTCTTCACCAAAGGAAGCTCAATCCAGTTTCCATTGGCATCTTTCTCAAGAGCAGACTTCCAAAAATCCCATCCACTCCCACCACCACCAAATGGAGCTTGACTTGGAGAAAGGCTGACACCATACCACAAATGGCTCCTATATTGCCAGCCATCAGCTAAATCCTTAGCACAGGACCCATATGACACAAAAGCAAAAGAAACGGATTCGTAAGGCTCAGCTGCTGCTGCAGCAGCAAGCCTTTCCATCACTGAAGAAGGGATCTGACCACTTCCATCAGCCATTGAAGAAAGGACCTACAATTATCATGACAGAATGAGTTTCACCAATATAAAAATTAATGAAAATGAGAACTAGCCAATGCAAATGAAATGAATAGTAAGGCAAATAATGAAAACAAAAAATGTAGTATACACATTTTCTTAAATTTGAAGAATAAGCACAGAAGTTAGAGAATAGAAGAAAACAGAGAAGGTATTGAAAAAAAATAATTTATATTAAAAAAATATTTGGAGAAAATGACAGTATGACACCATGGCATGGAGATAATAATTTTGTATGGATTTCGTATGAAATTTTTCTTTGGAGAAAATAGAAACTACACATCAATATTTATTTGTAACATGTATGCATGTCTGGTTTTAGATTACTGTATGCATACATTTAGAGGGACTCCCCCGGAGTCACTATCTAGTGATCTGCGATCATTCACAACTTCTGTTGATTCATCAATTGTAGTCAATGAATTTGAGTGATTATTGGTTGTAAACACAACAGAAAGTGGAGATGGCGAACTATTTGGAGCACGCACAGAAGAGGATTGTTTGTTCTGTAGTCGTAAATGATCTTCAACAAGCATAAGAATCACAATGGCATTCTCTACTAAAGCCACAGACAACTGGGCAGCATTCTCAGCTTCAGCCTTAGCATCTTTTGGTGACAAACCCTCAGCTGCAACACCAGCAGCAGCCGCAGCAATAATTTGAGTCTGCATAATGTTTTTTTAATGAGCAAAAGATTTTATTAAAGATATAAATGAGAGCACCAGAAATTGAGTCTGCATTAAGTAAAACATATATGTAGTTATTATTGCTGTTTTTTCTTCCATTCTTCAACAAAAACGAGAAGTATAGATAATTGTACTCATCCTTGTACATAGGATTCTAATATCTATCTGTGCTTGGGCATAAGAGGGATTTATTTTATAAAGCGTGCACAGACACTTAGAAACTTAAATAACTGGAGGAAAAAGAATATCAGAGTGAATAACATTATCATGCAGTGGCATATAATGTAAGAAACTCTACATAAGCAAAATCAATAATAGAAAACAAGATGTACCTGAACCTGCAATTCTCTAGCAGCAAAATCCAGCAAGCCTCCTAAGAGTCTCCTCTTAAATATAGGTAACGATTCTTCACGTCTTCAAGACAGAAATTAACCCATAAAAGAATGATTATATAAATGAAATGAAACAAATAACTGGAAACTTTCCATCAAAACAAGGGAATAATATGGTAGCATAGCAGGAGATTGTAAAACTCCTCAAAATTCTTCATAATCTTTACTACAAACCTAGACTACAATCATCACTCTAAACATCATTTCTTCGTTTTAGATTAAATGAGAAAAGGAGAAGAGAGAACTGAAATGAACACTGAATATTATTTCCAGAATATGTAAGTTAGTTGAAGATTGTTACAAAGAGGGTATTTATAACCCCTGAACTAACTGCAACAGAAAATAACAATGACTAACTAACTCCTAACAGAAAACTGTAACAGCTAACAGAAACTGACAGCTGTACAGAGGGGTGCTGTTAGCAATAGCTACCAGCCCTTACAATTACAGCTTTACACTTAACAATCCTATTACAAACTGTTGGCACAGTTGAATAATTTACATATTCTAATACTTTGGCTTTGTTTCTGACATAAATTGTTCCTCTTAGGATTCCTAGTCAACTAATGTGGAACATATACCCCTATTGCTTCATCATATTTCATCAAGAGTTCTTACATGGGGATATTAGAGGATATTCTTAGAGGATATTCAGGGGGTGGTCATTCGTCCTGAACAGCCGGATAGGTGGAGGTGGGAGGGGACACCGACTGGTGGTTATATGGTGGGAAGTGCTTACAAGTCATTGAATAGGGTGCTGGATACCCAAGTTCAGGAGATGTACAAAGACCTTTGGAAGCTCCGCATCCTGCGCAAAGCCACTTGTTTCGCTTGGAGGTTATTGAGAGATAGATTGCCTACTAAGAAGAATTTGGTCCATAGAAATGTAAATATTGACAACCTTAGCTGCCCCTTCTGCTGCATTTCTGATGAAGATGCATCTCATGTGTTCTTTAGCTGCCCGAAGATCATGCCGCTTTGGTGGGAATCCATGGGATGGATTAATGTGGTAGGGGTATCCCCGGCCAACCCACATGACCATTTCCGTCAACACAGTTACTGCATGTTTCCTGGCCTTAATATTCAGCGGTGGTATACTTGGTGGATAGCCCTGACTTGGAGCATCTGGTATCATCGAAATAGGATCCTGTTCCATAATGAATGCTTTAATGGGTCTAAGCTGATGGAGGATGCTATATTTTTTTGTTGGTCATGGTTAGCAAACTTGGAGAAAGGTTTTAACATCCCTTTCTACATTTGGGCTAGCCATATTAGCGATGGTTTTGTTTGTAGAGGAGGTTGTAATTAGTTTTTTTGCCACCATGTGGGTTTTATCTAGCTGTTCTTTGGCACCTTAATTCAGATTTTATCATGTATTAGGTTGCCAAAGCTTTGTTAGGCCTACTGGCGGTTTCCTTTCCTAGTACTGCTTGTACTCCTTTTCTCTTATATAATATATATTATCTTTGCTGATAAAAAAAAAAAAAAAATTATTTCATCAAGAGTTGGCAACTTATATTCAATTTTAGAATTTACCAAAACCTGGTACAAACTCCAGTGGAACATAAACTTTTTCAAAGGTTCAGCATATTTTTCTTTAGCTCCTAGCTTCACTAGTATACAGCAAAATACTCCCTCCATTTCAAACTATCTGTCATTTTCTGAATTTTGGTTTGTTTCAAAATATGTCACTTTAGAAAGCCAGGAAAGCATTAATTATTTTTTCCCCTAAACATACCCTTCTTGTTAGTATCTCACTCACCTAAAAGCTCGTCAATTTACAATTACAACTACAATATAATTCATTTAATAAATTTAATAAAAGTTTAGTTAAAGATTATTTT
>CM023958.1:33075058-33116640 GCA_013407115.1 Glycine latifolia
CCAAGTGGTTGTGACTGAACACGCCTAACAAATTGGTCGTCACAAAACACGCCTAACAATGGCGTCATTGAACACGCCTAACAAGGGTGTGACTGAACATGCCTTACAATGGCGTCATTGAACACGCCTAACAAGGGCGTGACTGAACACGCCTAACAACGGTGTCATTGAACACGCCTAATAAGGCCGTGACTGAACACGCCTAACAACGACGTCGTCGAAAATGCCTAAGTAGGGCGTCATTGACCCCTATATAAGGCAGACACTACCACACAACACACCACTACCCACACAACACACCACTACCGCACATCACACCTCCAGAAGCTAAATTCAATCTGAATACCATGGCATTTTTAGGAGAAACAAGCAGTCAGACAATTGCTAACTCCAAATTAGCATTCCTTTTTCCAAATGGATCAATGAAACACAACGAAACTGGTGTTTGTTTTCAGTGTCCTTCACTGATACCAATGCGAGTTCCTGATGACTGTTCTTTTCAAACACTGAAGAGTAGGATACACGACACCCTACTGCTAACCAATGCCCATGTTGTTAAACTAAAGCTTGTAATAAGAAAATTTGTTTCTAGTGATAAGAACTATTTGGTTTACTTGTTCAATTGATCTTACTAGCGTTTAATTGATACTTTCTATGTTTTCTTTCTTCAGAAAAGAAAAGCATGATTATTGTTCATGATATGTTTGATGTATTGAGGCCCCTTTATATTCTAACTTCATACATAATCTTAAAAAACCACATGCTTAGCCGCTTAGATGATAACATGTTGTATGCATCTGTGATTTTATATTGGGGAGTTGGGAACTCTTTGGATGCCTTCTGGTGTTGATCTTGATCTTGTGGCAATGTCCAAAGTAAGCCACTAAAAATGTCATAAATGAAAGGAAAAAAATCATGATATAATTAAATGTATTTTAGACTCTCTTATGTCCAAATATATTTAATTTTGTAGTAGCATAGTTTTGGTTAGAAAAAGCTTTTTTGCATAGTTGTGTCATTTAATTGTATATTACCTGTTTCCTTTCTTTTTTTATAAGATACCTTCTTCCTTGTTTTTTTTATCATAATATTACATTGAAAATTTTCATTTATACTATTTTTTATGCTTTTCTTTTTAAATAAGAGACAAAAATAAAAAGGCGAGAAGAGAGATCCCAAACATTTCAAAAATATTAAAAACATACAAAATATTAAAAAAAATCAATTGGTATAAAATCAATGTTGAATGTGTTATAGTACATCAGTTTTGGCCAAAATCGATGTTATAAAGGCACATTCAACATCGATTTTGGCCAAAACAATGGGTATAACACATTCAGCAGTTTTGCCAAAAATTGATATTGTATACGACTTTCAATGTCGATTTTTTCAAAACCGATGTAGAAAGTGCTTCAACATACACAATTTTGGTCACATTTCTACATCAATTTCAGCCAAAATCGATGTAGATAATGATTTTCAACATCGGTTTTAAAACTGATGTTGTTGAAAAATGTCAACTTTCAACGATGATAGTTTTAACATCGGTAAACTGATGTTGAAATTTTTCCAAAACCAATGTTAAAGTCTTTTTATGTAGTAGTGATTAAAAAAATGGAAGAGGTTCCAATGAAACAATGTTTCTTGCCCTATACTTTGCCCTGGGTCAATGTGCTACTGATCCTAAGAGAATGTGGCTTTTCTAACTGGCCCAAGGCCCTTGTCTTGTCATGTTAGAAAATGCATTACTCGTTGATCGAACAACACTCGTTGCACGAGTTCTTCGCAAATCCCAAAAGCCACACTTTAGTTGGCTTTGGTCTTTGATTGAGTTGCACTTGCTGGGGGAGTCTTTTGAATTTCCAAATTGAAGTTACATTTCTTCCTTCCAGAGAGATTTTCTCGTTGGGTGAGCTTTGCAAATGATGTGACCCCTCTTTCTTCACTTCTGAGATGTCATATGTCTTCCTCTGCACGACCTGTCTCACTAGCGAGCATAGCTCCCTATGAGCGAGTCTTCTTTGTTGTGACAACTTTCCTGCCTCTCCTGGTGTTCCAAAACTTTGATAAAAAAAATAAGAAAACTAAATAAATGATTAAAGTTTTATTTACAATTCTAAAGTTCTATAAAAACATTAATTTCCAATTATTTGATACTAAACTAAGCAAAAATTAAGTAAAAGGCAAATAATTATTGTGTGAAATGAAGCTCAAAAGTAATTATACACAATAATTATCACTTGCCATCAAAATTAATTTTGGATTATTACCAAAATGACCTAAGAGTTTATGGCTATACACATGAAACAAATAAGATGACTAAGGTATACATGAAACAAACAACACAACTCAAGTCAGTGTTGTGTTGGCATAAAAGCCACTATTCTAATAATTTTAATGAGATTTGAGTCTAAAACTTTGGAATCGTGTCTCAGATACAATGCCAATCATCATTTTTAAGTCTTTCTAAACTTAAGTCAAGGCATGTCAAACGTGAATATCCAAAGATAGCTGATCACCTTGTGCCCCAATCAAAGGTTTTATTATATTCATTAATAAAATGGTTTTGCTTGTTTAAAAAAATACATGTAACTGTACGTTCAGTAGGACGTTTAAAAAAATACGTCACTGTCATGTTCAATAGGATGTGAAAAAATACATGTCACTGTCACGTTCAATAGGACGTTCTTCTCCTGATTAGATGAAAATATAAAAATATTTCACATAATACATACATTATTTATTCCATAAAAAAGTGAATTATATGAAAGAATATATATCTTTATTAATTTACAAAAGAAAAGAAATAAAAGAAAGAGTGAGAAACTCATAAAGTAGAAACAAAAGTTCTATGTAAAAACAGAATAAATAAGAAATGGGAGGGAATGAATATTTTCACTTTTATACCTTCTTTTGGTACAATTATTTTGGATACATATCTTATATAAATTTGGTTAAAATATGTTTTTATCCCTAATAAATATCTGAATTTTTTATTTGTTCTCTAATAACTTTTTTTTTGTTTTTATTCCTTGATAAAATAATAATTTATTTTTGATCTTTTTGCACTTTTTTTAGTCCGTGGTAAATTATCAAATTTGTGTTTGTTTCTTAATAATATCCATTTATTATTATCCAATTGGAAAAGACTAATAACAAATTAAAAATATTTATCATAGAGCAAATAGGAAATGCACTAATTTATCAAGGACTTAAAAAAAGTGTCTAGGATCAAAAATAAAATTTTTGTTTTATTAGAGACTCAATGCAATAACTTTTTTTATCAAAGAGAAAATATAAAATTCAAATATTTATTAGGGACCACAAACATATTTTAACCTATAAACTTTATGTTAGGACAAATCTTCTTCTGTCCAGATTTAAAATTAAATTTTTAAGCATGTCCTTGAAAAGTATATAATTTAAAAAAAGTTATTCTAGTAATTAATATTTAAAGTAAATAGTATATAAAAATTTTGAAAATTAAGAAATTCTAAAATGTAAAAAAAACAAATTATATGAAAATGGGAAAGAACATATGAAAATAAAAGTAAGCAAACTTTTGCCTCATGCATCTAAATGTTCTAGACCTTAATTTAAAATACTAAACATATTGACCTACATAAAGAATCACACTTATAAGCTTATTGAGTGATAAATTATGCTCTATTTAAAGGGCTTATTAAAAAATAGATTTTTAAGTAAGTTATCAGGGTAATAAACTTATATCATATAAACATGTTAGAATTCACTATTAGAAAACTCAATTCAATTGTTTTTTACTTTTGTCTCATGCTTTAAGTAACAACAAGTTTGATTTTTTTATAGATTATAGTTTGTTGTACATAGAGTTTTTCTCAATTGTCTATAGGCAAAAAAATTAATTTATTGCATTTTAAAAAAAAATTACAAATTTATTGCAGTTTTAAAAGTATTTACGCATCTATAGCAACGAATCGCGTCACCCCTGGACGTGACTCGTTCCGTCACTAATTCCGTCGCTAACACTTTTTGCGACGGAATATTGAGTGTGACCACAATGTTCAGTCGCAAAAAGTATTAGCGACTAAAATAGAGACCGGAACTAAATAAAAATTTAGATATTGCCAATATTCAGTCTAATTAATTACGAATTTATTGTAGTTTGTAATAATATTATTAATTATTATTTTTACCTAATTTTAAAGTATTTTTAGACCGCCTTTGAAGTCATATATTAATAATAATAAAAACTTAAAGTTGTAAAAAAAATTGATTTTAAAGTCGTACATTTAAAAAAAATTATATTGCAAATTTTTTAACGATTTTGGTTAAAAAAATTAAAAAATCACAATATTGTGGTCGCAACACTAATTTCAAAAATTGAAAAAAATTATACTGTAAATAAAAAAATTATTTAAAAGGCGTACACTAATTTCGGTCTCTATTCAGTCGCTAATAATTTTTGCGACTGAATATTGTGGTCACGTCCAATATTCCATCGTAAAAAGTGTTAGTGACGAAATTAGTGACGGAACGAGTCACGTCCAAGGGTGACGCAATTCGTTGCTATAGATGTGTAAATACTTTTAAAACTGCAATAAATTCGTAATTTTTTTTTAAAAATGCAATAAATTAATTTTTTTGCCATTGTCTATAAGCTTATTAGCCTATGTAGAGAGAAGTTAAACCTATATAAAAAAATTTAATTTGAAATAAGCCTTTAAGTAGTTTATCAAGCCAAGTAAGGTTTTTAGATAGGTTTGGCCAGACTAAAAAATAAAGCTTATAGCGGATAACATGCATGTTCATCCCTTGAATTTTGTAAATAAGCTATTTAAACCTAGCTATGATCCCTAATAAATATCCAATTTTTGGGTTTGCTCCCTAATACTTTTGTTTTGCATTGAGTCCCTATTAAAAGAACACTTTTATTTTTGGTTCTTGAAATTTTGTTTTAGACCCTAATAATAAGAGAATTTTGTGTTTGTTTCCTAATAAATTAGCGAATTTTATTTTAGTCCTAATTAATAACATGAATTTTTTTATTAGGGAGTAAACACAAAATTCTCTAATTTATCAAAACTAAAAACGAGTATGAAGGATCAAAAACAAAATTACTATTTTATTAGGGACTTAACGCAAAATTAAAATTTATTAGGGAGAAAATGAAAAATCAGATATTTATTAGGGATAAAAAGTATATTTAAGTTTAAACCTATTTAAGAAAAGTTTTGTTCGACCTAACTTATTTCCATCTCTAACATCAAAACTATGATCGAATTATTATAATAGTGTCTGGAATTATCCAAATTTTTGAGAAAGGAATAATAAAAATAATAATAACCTATGAAATTTAGAAAAAAAATAGCATGCAAGCATAAAAGGCAATAAAAAATATGAAACTAATTTTTCAAGAAATTCTAGAGTTTTTTTTTTGTTACAGAGATATATATGTAAGAAAAAGATATATATATATATATATATATATATATATATATATATATATATAGATATATTGTGCAGAAGAGATGCATGTTTTTGTGGAACTTACAAACCTATATTCATTATAAGTCTTTGGATCAGATTGGGTGATATACCAAGAAACTCTATTTATAGACTTAACATCCTAAAAACAAATCTCAAAAGATTCTAAACAAATTCATAATTCATACTATTTTTAAATTAAATAATTTCATAAAGATTTGAAATAAATAACAAAAGATAAACAAAAATATTATTTCCTAAACTAAAGATATTAGACATATTCTCAACATAAATACATCTTACCTATTTAATTATCTAAAACTTAATTGAAAAAGCATTTTTCCAAAATATTATAATTTTGTATTTTTACTTTACATATTAAGAAAATATTATTTAAAAACTAAAAAAAAGAAGAAAAAAAAACTTGAAATGAATGGAGAAGACTTGTATCATAAAAAAGAGAGTACAAATCGAAGACATAACAATCTACCTTAATTCTACTTCACGTTGTGCTACTTACACTTCATGCAACTAATTTTCAAAAATTGATTCAGAATATGATATTTTTTTAAATGAAAAAAAGAGATGAAAAATAGAGTACAAATCGAAGTAAGAAAGAATACTCTACCTTAATTAATTCAACTTCACGTTGTACTACTTACACTTCAGGATCATTTTAAAAGTGAAAAAAATGAAAAGAATAAAGAAGAGAGTAAAAATCGAAGAAAGAACACTAGCTTAATTGAACTTCACGCTGTGCTACTTACACGTCGTGCAACTAATTTTCATGAACGTTTTTTTTTTTATTATAAAAAAAAGTGATTTAGAATAGGAACTTTTTTAAAAGTGAAAAAACATGAAAAGAGAGCGAGTCACTCAGAAATGGAAAGAAATGTGATGACCTAGTTAATTCAAGGCAACCCTTTATCCTAAACTTATTTTCCAAGGATGTGTAAGGAATAAAGCCAACAAAGTTTAGAAATCAATTTATTCCACTGCACATTTTACACATCATCACTTTTGTGATTCTTAACCTGTTTTCGAAGCATCGACATGAACGCAACCGTTATTGGAATTGGTATTATAAAAAAGAGAAATCGGATTACCTTGGAGTATCCATGCTTGTGTTGCAAGTTGCAGTAATCAGTTCAATTCTCTTGTAACAAAACCAAAGCAAAATGTCTGCAATCCCTGTTGCCGATACCATCTCTGAAATCATCGAGAGGGTGTCTTCTCTCCATGCTTTTGGCCATAACATCACTGAAAATATCAAACACCTTCTCACTGCCATCCAAAACAAATGTTCGGGTTCAGCGAAACTTGACCTAAGTCACCGCGAAACAAAAGAATGGGTGGGACAAATCACCGACTTGTTCTACGTGGTGGATGATCTCTGTGAAGCTGCTCTGCTTTCGAAGCAGAGGAAAATGATGCCCTTGTTCTCTGGGTGCAACCTTAAGCCGCTGCTCCAACTGAAGCAAATCGAAAAGTGGTTGGTACGGGAAGTGGCACCGATGAAGAATGTGAAAATGCTGCCAAACAGGGATGCAGAGGAGGAAGAAGCAGAACCCGCGGTGCGAGATTATGTCAAGGGCAAAATTATAGATGTCATTTTGGGAAAGAAAGAAGGCGTTAAGGTTCGGGCGTTTGTGATTCATGGGATTACAGGGATGGGAAAGGGAGGAGCTGTTACATGTGTTGGCGAGGATGAACAAATCAAAAGTAGATTTGATGTGGTTGATGGTCTCCATCTTACGGAGAATTATGCTGATTCCGTGGTGCATGGTGTGAAGCACAAATTAGAGGAGCAGAAGAAAATGAAGGACTCTAATTCTGGTGAAGGAAAAGAATTCCTTGTGGTTCTGAATAATTTTCAGAATGAGAACCCCGAGGAATGGTGCAAGTTGGAGAAGAAACTGACGGATGTGGCAGCTGATTCGTCTAAAGGTGGCGCATTACTTGTCACTACTCTCAGTTTAGCCGTGTCTGATTTAGTCGAGAATTCATTTGGAAAAGATATCGAGGTTCGGTTTGATAGGCTGTATTATGATGAGTCAAAGGATTTGTTTGACAAAATTGCAGGAGCAAGTTGGAGTGCAATTGAATCAGAGACCAGAGACCATTTGTTAGAGATGAGTGGAACAGTCCTTGGAGCAATAGAAACAATGGCAAGGTTGGTACGGTCTCGGAAGCCAACTACTGAACCTGAAATAAATCAGTTGAAGGTTGAGTTTATGCAAGAGATGCAGTTGAAATATTACAGCGAGCTTGACCTCCCTTCCTGGGGTCTTCGACAATGCTTTGCTTATTCTTTATTTATCTACTCTTCAGAAGGTTCCATGAAGGGTGAGGAGCTAGTTAGGCTTTGGATGGCAGAGGGATTTCTGGGACACTCTTCTTCTTCTCAAGAACCAGAAGATTTGGGTCGCAAATATCTAGAGAAATTCCTCCGCAGGTCACTATTCAGACTTAATGAAAATGGAGAAAACAACATTTTGAAAGGGCAGCTCCTGGCAAGAGTCGTGGGTGGCAACGAAAGCCTGCGCGTGGAGGACAACGAAGGCCCCAACACTGACAACTGCATTCGTCGAGTGTCGCTGAGTTCCTACTTGGATGTTTCAAAAGACATCGACAGAGCCTTCTTTAAAACCAATAAGAATGTGCGCACCTTTCTCCTACAAGCAGATAAACGTCCTCCGAACCAGGTGATGTTAAGCTGGCATGAATGCGATTTAATTTTGTCAGCATTCAAGAGGCTGCACGTGCTGACTCTGAAAGATTTAGGCATGAAGGTGTTGCCGGCTTCAATTGGGGACTTGAAGAGTCTGAGATACCTCGATTTGTCTTGCAACACCTTTGAAAAACTTCCCATTTGCATAGGTGAGTTGAAGCATTTGCAGACCTTGCTACTGTCCCACTGTCTCAAGCTCAGAGAACTGCCGAATGAAGTGTACCATTTTCCGAGTTTGAGGCATTTGGATGTGGACCAATGCCCCAATCTGATGCACATGCCATCAGCCTTAAAGAAATTGACTTGTCTTCGGTCATTGCCCCATTTTGTGGCCAGCAACCGCAATGGTATTGGAGAACTCCTTCATCTCAATGAGCTCAGGGGAGAGTTGAAGATTTCACATCTGGAGCGTTTCAAACTTAAAGGATCACGTCCTGCCCATGCCTACTTGAAGCAGAAACAGCATCTTGAAGGCCTCGCGTTGAGATGGAACCATGATGACGGAGATAGTGAGAAAGAAAAAGAGGACTGCCATGATCAAATCCTATCACAACATCTGGAACCGAATCCAAATTTGGAACGATTGTCCATTATAGGCTATCAAGATAATCAATTTCCAGGTTGGTTGTCATCCCTCAATAATCTTGTTGATATTTGTTTGTACAACTGCCCAGAATGCCAATATCTCCCTATAGAGTATAGTGTCCTTGCTAATCTTAAAAGACTCACACTCATGAGCTTGGGCTCTCTACGGTCCATAACAGAGACAGATAAGGACAATACTACTACTACTGCTGCTGCTGCTGCTGCTGTAGTATTTAGTGCCATATCAGAATTGGTAGTAGTAGACTGTCCCAAGCTGGACAGTATGCCTCTATTTCCTAAACTTGATCAGAAGCTGGTTTTAGATTGCTCCAACATGGAACCGTTGCTGAGCACCCTAAGATACAAATCTGATTCCCTCTCCAAATTGACACATTTGATAATTATAAATGTGGATGAGAAACAATATCCACAACAGGAAGAGTTGCTGAAAAACTTCACTTCTCTTGTAAGGTTTGACATTAGGGACTGCAAAGCTTTGAAGTCTATCAAAGGGTGGAAACATCTCGCCGCACTTGAGAATTTGCATATTGCTAACTGTACGGATATTGATCTTGATCTACCGAGTGAGGAATGGAAGGGTTTGAAAAGTCTCACTAATCTGGTCATAGAGGATATGCCAAATCTAGAGTCTCTTCCAAACGGAATAGAACACCTTGCCAATCTGGATACTCTAGAGATCAAGAGTTGTCCTAAGTTAAGCTCTGTGCCAAAGGATTTTGGCAAAAACTTCAAATTCTTTATATTTATAGTCATTGAAGATTGCCCCAAGTTGTCTTCTTTGCCTGAAAGCTTGACTAGCTTCATTGGGTTGACCATTAGACACTGCCCCGTGTTAGAGACTTGGAGACAAAGCAAGCCAAAGTTTCCCAAACAACCATCTGGACTGTGGGGGACCAGATCAAGGTGCGGCGCAGCCAAATTTGATGCAACAAGCTGAAATGTCAAATGAACAATAGTATATCCCATGACTCAATCAATTCAAAAATACGAACTTCGATTCATTGCACTGACGGTACTACTCCAAATTATGAGTCCCAATACAGGCTCCACATCTTTGAACACCACTTACATATAGCGAGAATGGGTCATTTCGCTGGGTAAGTGATCAATTCCCTATTTCTCACTTGAACTATTTGAGTACTAGTAGTTTTTTCCCCTTGCATTTGTGTTAATATTGATTTTAATGATGGCTGCTGACTTGTAGGATCTATTGAACAGAGGAACAAGACGGGATATTCAAAACAAGAGAAATCGGCAGCTTTTTTAATTGTATTGATTGATCTTGCTTATGAGTTTACTCATTGCTTTTAAATATTTGGGTATTTGTTGTTTGTTGTACAATGTATTAGTTGCTTTGTAGTATGTCATATAGTCATATATATATGATATGTTTGGAGACCACACAAAAGCACTTGTATTTCTGTGTAATGTATGAGTTTTAATTTTGTTTAAGGAAAATTTCATTTAATTTTCCTGAACTTATATTCATGAGAACTTTAGTAGTCTTGAAATTTTAAAGGATGCAATTCAAACTCTCTTTTTTAAAAGGACAATTTAATTCTATTATGTTTTTTTACATGCAAATAATTCTATTATAATTTCATGATAAAATTACCTTTAACGGTTTGTTTAGTATAATAGAAAATTTAATACTTAAGAGTGGCAAAAAAAAAATATAATACTATTTTAATAAATAATTACAAATTTATGGTTGTTTGGAAACTATTTACAAATATGAGGCTGTCAAACATTTGATGTGACTGAACACGCCTAATTTGGGCGTGACACAGTGGGTAACATGCCCAATTTAGGCGTGTTCGCATTGACACGTGTCATGTATGTATGAATTGATGGTGATATTGATTATATAAACTTCAAATGAGTATCACTTTTGATAGAAATGTCCGATGGAGGTGTACTATATGTCAAAATGCTCGAAATTAAGAGAAGTAATTAAAAAATAGCATTAAATTAACTAATTAAATAATAATAAAAAGTAGAAAAAATAAGGAAATTTTGGATGATTGAATCCTAAATCCTAATTTTGACCTACTTAGAGGCATTTTTTGGAAAAAATAGTTGATCATATCCTGACCAAATTCCCATTGTGAATTTTTCCAGGCCTTCTTCTCTTAATTTCAAGCGTTTTGACATATCGTACATCTCAATCGGACATTTCTATCAAAAGTTACGACCGTTTGAAGTTTATATGTTCAACATCACCACCAATTCATACATACATGACACGTGTCAATGCAGTCACGCCCAATTTGGGCGTGTTACCCCCTGTGTCACGCCCAATTTGGATGTGTTTGACAGCCCATATTTGAAAATAATTTCCAAACAATCTTAAATTTGTAATTATTTATTAAAATAATATTATATTAATTTTTTCTTTGTTGTTTACTATTTATGTTATGTTATCGGTGTATTTAATTTTTTTTAAAGTTATATGCTTTAATTATATAAATTAGAAAACATTATCACATGAGTGTTTTTAGAAAAAATTCTTCAATGATGGTTTTTAGTTATTTTTCTTTAATTAGAGTACTTTTATGGATTTTTCAATTTTTTATTTTTTTAATATATTATTTTCATTTTAGTTTATAATATTTTTTTAAATAAGTCATCAATAGTTAAAAATAATTTTATATCACAATATAAAATATTTATCATAAATATTAAAGATAATTTATTTTATAATATTTTTTATCTCAAACTCTTATTATGTTATAATTTTATAATAAAATATTTATGTATTAGAATTTTAATTATATAAAATTAAATATTATTATGTAAAAATATACATATTAGAATACTAGTCAGAATTAATTTATCGTTATTTATGTTTTCTAATTTTATTATTTTAAATTAATTATCCTTATTTATATTATTTTATTATCTTTTTAATTTGTTTTCTTTACCCAAATTCTTAACTGTTTCTTTTTCTTAAAAAAACATAAAAAAAAGAAAAAAATTAAGAATTTGGGTTAGAAGACCAAAATTTTTAACTTGATTTTTTTTAAGTCATAGTGTAAATTTGGGTAATCCAAATTTAATGTGAATAGTAAATATGTATTTTTACGTATATATTTTTTGTTAAATATGTATGTTTATGTATATATTTATTATTTGTTGTATGTTTGTGTGAAAAAATTCGCTATGACTGCGTAGAGAATGATGACAACACGATGGCTGCAAAAAGGGAATAAAGATTAAAGGGTCTCTATACCCAATGAGCTTTGGGAGGAACATTACAGCAACTCTAATGAAGCAACTTTTGGTGGGTGCTTAAAATAGAATCCACTTTTATATATTACTTATTTTTATTCTTTTTAATATAAGCACCTAATTTAAGACTCAATCTCTCCAATGAATCAAATCAACTCTCCTTGAGTGCTCAATTAAAATGGACTCAATCAAAAAGTTTATATCTTTATATCTTATCACTAAATTATTTATTCAGTTATAATTATCTTATTTATAAATTAATTAAAATTTAAAAATCAAGAAATTTATTTAGAACATTGTTATGTGAATTATTTTTTGATAATAAAAACAAAAACATAACTAAATTATATTTTATTTAAAATGATTGAAACAACTAACATCACATAATTATAATGACATAAAAATAATGAAAATTACATACTTTAGGCTCATTATTATAAGCAGTCAAACAAATTTTTTAACTATTAAAAAAATGTTAAAAATAATTAAAATATATTGTCAAATACACTAATAACTATTTCTATGTCATTATGTGTCAGCTAGATAATTTTCATACAACTGTCATTTTGTTTTAGATTTCATTCTCTTTTCATTTTCTTTATTTTTATCTATGTGTTTTTTTTCTTAAAAAAAACATGCAAACACACTACCTAGCTAGTTGGATCTAAATATGAATCAATGAATAATGAATTACGTTATTTTTTTATTACTGGGAAAATGAAAGACAAAAATACAGCACAATATTGACACTCACACACACACACACTTATTACTCTCTACGGGCTAAGGTTTCCCACACATGAATGTTGTGTTACTCTGAAATTGTTTAACGGGACAACAATATTTATAGTCAACAGAGAGCAAAAATTCCTAATCTGAACACCAACTTAGGGCCCAATATATCGTAGACACACTCACATAATAACCCAAATAACTAATATTCATCGATTAACATCCCATGCATTATTTGCATAATTGATATTAATAAAAAAAATCTAACAAATAAATGTTAATCCACAGAATTTCAATGTATATATATATATATATGTGTGTGTGTTTTATTTAGCAACTTACTTTGTTCTCCTCAAAAGAAAAAAAAAACAAGTTTCGATTTTGTTACATTATGAGTTGTTTTTGTATTTTTTTAATCTTCTTTAATTTTCCTGGAAATTATAATAAATATTATACTAGAAAAGTTAGTTTTAAATTTCATCATGTGTAAAATTTAGATAAATTTAATATTATATTCATTGATTTATTTTACATTTTCCTTTTTATTTTTTATGTTTTTTTTTTCACTTTTCGAGTTTCTTACATTTAATTTCACTATTTTATTATTCTTTGATAGTAGAAAAATTTGTCAAAAAGAGAAAAAGATAATAGAGTATTTTTTTTCACTTTTCCAGTTTCTTACATTTAATTTCCTCTCTGCCAAAACCACCCAGAGAGGAAATCCTCTCCATGATTTCAGAGATGGTGTCAGCAACAGGCATTGCAGACATTTTCCTTTGTTTGGTTTGGTTCCAACAGAAACAAATTGAATTGGTTTCTGCAACACAAGCATGGTACGTAGCTACAATGCAATCGTCTTTCTCTTTTTACAGTTCGAATATGCTTCCAAAATAGGTTTAGAATCACAAAAGGGACAATGTATAAAACGTGCAGTGGAATAAATATGCTTCCAAAATTGGTTTAGAATAACTAAAGAGACAATATGTAGTGGAATAAATAAACTTTTCAAATTAGTTTGCTTTGTGCAGCCTTGGAAAATAAGTCAGACAACTTGAAATAACTGAACTACCACATTGCTTTCCATTTCTAGTGCCTCGATCACTTTCTTTTCATCATTTTTTACTTTTAAAGAGTTTATATTCAAACTAATAAATAAATATGTTCATGAAAATTAGTTTTCCATCAATAGTAACAACAAACAAGCATAACTTGAATTTCAATTAAGGTAGAGTGTTCTTTCTTAATTTGATTAATATTCTTCTTTTTTACTAGACAAATATTCTCCACTCGATTTGTCCCTTCCTCAAATCACCTCACAGACACAAGAACCAGAGATTCTCACCGGACAAACTACTCCATGATTCATGGCTCTCAAGTTTCATGTTTTGTCATATGTTTAGCTTAATTTTAAAATAATTTTCTCATAATATGTAAAGTAAAAATATATACAATCTGTTCTTATTTTATGAATTCTTTAATTGAAAAAAATGTAAATTTAAAGAGAAAGATCTTTAAAATTAAATTAATAAAAAAGTAAGTGGCATAAAATGGAGAGGATTTAAAGTCAATGTTTTTTCTCAGATTACTACTCTTGCATTCCCTTTTTCACACAGTAAGCACGCATTTAATTTCTTTATATTTTTTTAACGTCTTATCTTTTTTCAAAATATTTTTTTCCTAAATAAGTTAATATTTAAATTACATATATTCTAAAATTATGAATTTTTTGTTTGAATGTATTATATGGGAAGACTATATAAATATATATATATATATATATATATATATATATATAAGTTAATCTATTGTAGAATAACACTTTTTTATGTGAAAATACTTTTTTATGTAAAAACATGAAAATAATTAATAATAAGTAACATATAAATATTAAAAATAATAAACGGTTAAAATTAAGATATTATTCTCTCTTGTTTAATTTAAGTTTAATGGTGATGCATTATTAGTGTAAAATAGTTATATATTATCATCTAATCATAAATCAACATTTATATAATTTTTAAGGTAGTTTTCTAAAACTCAACAAATTTATCATAATGATGATTAGTGTATTGCCATTAAATTCTAAAATGAAAGATAAATAATATTATTTGAAGTTAAATAAATTAAAGGCACAATATAATATTTTTATTTAGTTTCATAATTTCATGCCATATATCTTTATGCATGCTAGCAAAATCACTTTCTCTCCACTTTAAGGTTTCTTCAAAAAAACTTGTTTTTATTATATTTGTATATATATTTGAATACTTTTTAAGAATTACTCTTATAATTAACCTGCATACATTCTATTACACTAAACACTAGCTTAGTATCTCATGCCTTGTAAATTTACATTTTATAATTTATAGGAATAATGTTTTTTTATATTTTTAATTATTTAATTTAAATTTTAATATATATATATGTTAGTAGATATGTCAATAAATATTTAAATATATTTTTATATGCACGTATGCTCCAAGAAAATTATTATTATTAGTGGTGTTGCATTAAGATTCTCTTTACTTTGAGGATGTATTGCATGCTTCCTTTTGATTTTATTTTAAAAATAATTTATTTAATATTTTGGTAATCGTGTATTGGTACAAAGAATCTAAATTCTGTCATTTACTAATTTTCGTCAAAAAGTGATATCTATCGACGTGACAAAATATTCTTTTCTAATAGATTTTTAAATAAAATAATTAATTAAATATGTTAAAGTTATTATATATATGAAAATGTTATAAGCAATAAGATCAATTTATTACAAATAGTGATAAAAATATTTCACATAGTACATACATTATTTATTCCATAAAAAATAACTTCATAGTTAAAAAAAAAGTGAATTATATGAAAGAACATATTACTTTATTAATTTACAAAAGAAAAATAAATAAAAGGGAGAGTGAGAAACTCATAAACTAAAAACAAAAGTTCTATGTAAATACAGAATAAACAAGAAATGGGAGGGAATGGATATTTTCTCTTTTATACCTTCTTTTGGTACATTTATTTTGGGTACATATCTTATATAAACTTGGTTAAAGTATATTTTTTGATATTTTTGTATTTTTTTAGTCCCTAATAAATTATCAAATTTGTGTATGCTTCTTAATTAAAAAGTTCATTTATCATTATCTCTTTGGAAAAGATTAATAACAAATAAAAAATATTTATCAGAAAACAAACACAAGATACGTTAATTTATCAAGATTAAAACAAAGTGTTAAAGATCAAAAATAAAATTTTTGTTTTATTAGGACTTAATACAAAAAAAAATTTATAAAAGAGCCAACACAAAGTTCAAATATTTATTAGTGATAAAAATATATTTTAACCTATAACTTTATGTTAGGGCAAATCTTCTTTTGTCCAGATTTAAAATTAAATTTTGAAGCATCTCCATGAAAAATATATATTTTAATATTTTTTATTCTAGTAATTAATATTTAAAGTAAATAATATATTAAAATAAGAAATTCTAAAATGTAAAAAAAAATTATATGAAAATAGGAAAGAACATATGAAAATAAAAGTAAGCAAACTTTTGCCTCGTGCAACTAAATGTTCTAAACCTTAATTTAAAATATTAAACATATTGACCTATATAAAGAAACAAACTTATAAGTGTATTATTAAGTAATAAATTATGCTCTATTTAAAGGACTCATTACAAAATAGACTTTTAAGTAAGTTATCAGGATAATAAACTTATATCATATAAACATGTTAGACTTCGTTATTAGAAAACTTAATTCACTTGTTTTTACCTTTGTCTCATGCTTTAAGTAATAACAATTTTGATTTTTATAGATTATAGTTTGTTGTACATAAAATTTTTCTCAATGGTCTATAAGCTTATCAACCTATGTAGAGAGAAGTTAAACCTATATAAAAACTTTAATTTGAAATAAGCCTTTAAGTAGTTTATCATGAAATCAAGCAAGGTTTTTAAATAGGTTAGATTAGACTAAAAAATAAAGCTTATAGCGAATAACATGCATGTTCATGCCTTGAATTTTGTAAACAAGCTATTTAAACCCACTATCCCTAATAAATATTCTTTTTTTTTTTGCTCTCTAATAAATTTTTGTTTTGTATTGAGTCGTTAATAAAATAACACTTTTTTGTCTTTAATTTTTTTTAGTCCCTAATGAATTTTTAAATTTTATATTTATTTCTTAATAAATTAACGAAATTTTTTTAAGTCCCAACTAAAAATAATATTTTTTTATGAGAAAATAAACGCAACATTCTCTTATATATCAGGAACTAAAAAGGAGTATGAAGGACCAAAAACAAATTGTTGTTTTATTAGAGAATTAACACGAAGCAACAATTTGTATTAAAACATCTTTTCAAAGACGATTTCTGTTAAAACCGTCATTGAAATTAGATATTCAACTTCGATTTACAAAGAAACCATCGTGAGTGGTTATTTATTTTTCGTGGTTCCACACACTCTCGCAAATAGTTCGTTTTCAACTTCTCATTTCCTCCGCCCGTTCCTCTCCTCTCGTCCTCACATACCTCAATCCAAACCCCAAACCCCTTCCCCTCCCCTCCCTCCTTTCCATTGCAGTCGAGCTCGTTGCGACAGGGGTAGTGTGAGCAGTGACGAAACTAGGGGGGCTAGCCCCCCTAAAAAAATTAATAAAAAAAATGAAAATGAAAGAAAAAAAAAAGAGGAAAGAAAAAATATTAAAAAAAGGTAAAAGGGGAAAAAAAATATAAAGAAAACGTAGTTAAAAAAAAGAAATGAAAAAGAAAAAAAATATGAAAACAATAAAAAGGAAAGAAAACATAAAAGAGGAAAAAAATATATAAAAAAAGGAAAGAAAATGTAATAAAAAAAATGGGAAAGAGAGATAACATAAAAAGAAAAAACGGAAAGAAAGATGATAAAACGGAAAAAAATAATAATAAAAAGGAAAAGAATAAAGAGGAAGAGGGAGAAAGAATACTATAAAATGGAGAGGTCTGGACACAAAGGAAACACAAATCCCAAGAGAATAGAAGGAGTCAAAAAAGTTATTTTATTTGGTAAACCAGTAAAAGAGAAGAGTTTCATGTATCCCTTTATTTTTTTCTTTTTCCCTATTTTTCTCTTTCTTCTTCTTTCTGTTATTCTTCTCAAATAAAATAAACTACTATTTGCACCCCTTATTTTTACACATGTACCCCCTACCATGTTGTGCTGAACCCGTTTTTGTTAAATCTGAAACGAAATAAAAAAACATAAACTACTGTTTCGGTTATTAATGTTGTGCAATGTGTTGTGTGCATCTCATTCAAAATGTAACAATGATTTACTTTATGTGATTACTATTGATATTTGATATTGTTTGTGATTGCTGTGCAGAAAAATTATGGGGAAGAGTGCTACTACCATTGATGCTTATTTTAAGAGATAAAATAGTGAGTCTTTGTCATTGTCTATTCCTAATGTTGAAGGGTGCTACTATCATTGATAATTTTTTTTATGTTCGCCCCCTCTCAATAAAATTTCTGGCTCTGTCACTGAGTGTGAGGCATCGTCAGCCCAAGCGACGACGAATTGGCAAAAGTGAAGCTTGGACCAAGCAAGTATATGGGAGATCTAGGAGAAGAAGGAGTGGAGTGTGGCGCCGACGATGGAGGCATGCTTGGTGGATTTGAAAATCGAGTTGGGGTTCTAAAGGGGGCAAAATGAGTCCAACTGAGGGTGGTGGGGTGAGGGTGAGGGTGAGGGTTAGGGTTTGGGGTTTGCGAAGGGGCGTGTGATAGATGGAGGGGTGGGGGAGGTCGGTGATTGTGACCATGAGCGGTTTGCCGTTTCTCAGCAGCGTAGAGGGTGAGGAGGATGGGTTCGAACCCCACAAGGGGTGGTGGCTCCGGGGAGTGGATGCGGGAGAGGTAGAGGTCGACATGAAGGGGGATGAAGGAGAGGACTACTGGGCGTAGGTGTGCTCAGTATCAGACTCTAGAGTGTTCCTATTACTACTCTTATGGAGTCAGATGACTCAACTAAGAGCACTGTTGAGGTGAAATATTGTGCTGGAATTTTTTTACTTTTTCTTTTTTAATTTCAGTGGATATACTACTAACTCACAATTTTATAAAACTATTTTTGTTTTTCTGCAACCAGCAAGTGTTTATGTTTGGAAGAATGCATTTTGGTAAGTTTTGGAGTAAATTAACCCAATGGAAGATATTGAAGCTTGTTATTTTGTTTGATTTTTATGTTACTGAACTTTTTTTACTTTCTTTTTTAGGGGTGCTAATCACCACTGGGATAGCGAGCATTTTGCCAAAGCTGGTGCTCAAGTAGATATAAGGAAATCACAACAGGTGCTAATATCAATTTCTGTTTGCTCTACTTATTTCACTAAAATCACAGTTGACTCTTCTAAATTTTATGTTTATTTCATGTTATTGTTAGTTTGTTACTTCCCTTCTGCAAGTCTCAGCCAATAAACAGTTTTGAATGGGGGTCAGATACTGTAATTTCTATCTGGTTTAATCCTGGAGAACCGAATCTCTTGGCCACCTCAGCTAGGTATGTGAGATTGCCTATAGGTCAAGCACTACAATATTGATTACGATACAATTCAATTTTTCCCCCCATAGATATTCTCATCTTTTTTGTATTGTTGCTTGTTTAGTGTTTTGCTAATATATCTCATTGAGTTTTGTATTATTTTCTCAATTATTATTGATTATTTTTATTTCTACTGTTTTAAAAAGTTGATACTCCTGCTTGCTGGATGGTAGACATTGGTCTTAAGGGATGTTCCTATTAGTATCACCAAAAGGGATCATTTGGGATACTCTAAACTATTCTCTGATATTTTCATGACATTGAGATATCTGCTATATATTCCAATAGTTGTCATTAATATGGAGAAAAATGCTATATTCATCTCATTTATTGAAAGGAAAGAAATATATTATAAGAGGACTAGTTTATGTTTCTTTTGGAATGCATATTTTTGTTGAAGTTTTACTTATATTGATTTTGAATAATGTTTACTTTAATCTACTATATAAATCAGGAAAAATATTGGTTGGCTTAATGTATTTACTCACAATCGCGAATGACCTATTTTTAACCTGTTTTCTTCTTATTTTAATGACCAGAGCATAATTCTGTTTGATTTACGTATGTCTTCCCCAGTGAGGAAAATGATAATGATGGTAATTACTTTGTATCATTAGTTTAAATATTGACATATGGCTGCAGTTTTTGATTTTGTTATTTTGTTGTCATCAATTTTATTGTTGGACTGCTAAATGAAGTCCCTATTATATGGAAAATGGTGTCTTGTTGCATGATGGTATATAGGACAAAAAGCCCCATATATACATGTGATTGATGTACACTGTTTTGTACAAAATCCTCTTAAAATCTTGACTTTTTTAATGTTAATAAAACTATTTAAGATGGTTCTCACATAACCAATATAGAAAGCACCATACGAAGACAATTTAGGGTTAGAATCGTCTTAGAATGTCAAGATTCTAAGATGGTTTTAACCTAAAATCATCTTAGAATCATGACATTTTTAATATTTTTAATTAAATTATAAAAATATTTAAAATAATTTAGGGTTAAAATCGTCTTAGAATGTGAAGATTCTAAGATTATTTTAATCCAAAATCGTTTTAGAATTCTAACATTTTAATGTTTTTAATTAAATTATAAAACTATTTAAGATGATTCTCACATGACTGATATAGAAACCAAAAGAAAAAGATGGTTGGAAAATTGTGGTAAAAAGTTTTCACTTTAATGATGGTGGCTTCAAAAAACGGTTGTCGAATCATCGTGAAATAATCAATAGAATCGATGTAGAATGTTTTTTTTTCTAGCAGTGTCCCTGAGACCCCAACTGAGCCAGGAATTATACTCCTAAAATAATGGAATCAAAATTATTCCACAATCTCAAGTCCTAAAAGTATTTTATTAAGATATGCAAAACTGCACTTTCTTATGACTTTAAAATGAAAAAGTTTTCTTTTTTTTTTTAGTTTAGAGACCTAAATAAAATTTTCAAAAAGTTAAAGAACCTACAGATGTATTAAAACTTTATTATATTATAATTGAAATAATATATAAAACTCAAGGTTTAAATATGTTTTATTTATTTCTTATAAATATAGTGGTCGAGTTTTGGTTTCGATAATTGTGTTTTTTTATAAGCCAATTTCTTTTCCTACAAAAAGCTAAATGCGAGTACAAGAAATGATTATTTCGCTTAGAACAGAGGTATATGGTACATGCAAATTGAGAAAAACGTGACACCTCACTTTCTCGCTTTACATTTCACCTGCCAAAAAAATAGTCCAAAATGCACAGCAGGAGCAAAAAGAAAAATGTAATTAAGAAGAAAAAAATGGTCCAAATTAATACCGATCAGAAAATAAATAACTTTATTGAATAGTTACCGAACAGGACAAGGTGCACTTGAAATCAGCTACCTATTACCACATGCAAAAAACACAACACTCATAATTGATCTTGGCACCTAAGAGGCTATAAGACCGCGCGAGACTATTGAAATTGAAAGTTCTTACGTTACAGGCCACTTACTGCTCTGGAAACCAAGGAACGCACACGTGCAACAGCTTTTACATGCATATGACATATGGCTACCAGACGCAGGCATGGCGGTCCCAATAATGCATGTGTCTTATATGGTTGACAACTTTATAATAACCACTAAATTAAATTTAGTATTATAATATCTTGAACGGGTAGCACGAGTTCCTTGCAACCTTCTTTGCCAGTTATTACTGATCAGAATTACTATTCCTTGCAACTTTGTATTACCCAATGCATGTCTGTGCTTACTTTATTAAGTTAATCAACGTTGTTTAACAAAAAATTTCATGGGAGCATATGACTACATGCTCTTACCGTATTAGTAAACTAGAATGATTTTAAGTCTTCTTAACCAATATTGATAAATTGTAAATTGTAGCTTGCTTTATTGATAATAGGATGGTTCTTTCTATAGAATTAAGTACAATAGAAATAAGATAAGATGCATATCTTATCACTACTAGATATATCTTATCTAATAACAATTATTTAAAATAAATTAAGATATATATTTTATCATGTATTAGATATATCTTATCTAATATAAACTAAAGAAAGATCCGAATGCACTATGGTCTAAATTAAGACAAGTGTTTGCTGCTACCCCGATTATGTCCAAATATTGGCAAACACTGATAAGAAATTAAACAGCTAATTGAATATTCTCTAAACACGACAACGCGGAATTGAAATCAGCTACCTACTACACCATGCGAAAAGAACAACACCCATAATTGATCTAGCAAAACAAAGTGTATCAACATGAAAGCACACACAGTCCAAGTGTTTTCAAGCGTGTAATTAATTGCAGGCCACCCACTGCTCTGGATACCCCCATTTGACATATAGCAACGAATTTGCCGTAACCCATTCGTCTAGAATTAATTAGTATTAGCTAGCGCTAAACTAAACTATTACCTATTTATAGTCTCAACCGTTGTCTATATAATATGAGAAATGTTAATTAATCAGTGTCTTAAGTCCTTAGACTACTTGTTAAAGAAGTAAAAGCTTTTTATTTATTGAAATGCATAAAATTACACTCTCATATGATTTTCAATCAAATTCTTTCTTCTTTTAACTCTTTATACCAGTGCCCAGTCAAAGTCTCATTATTCTGTAAAAAATATGTATTGTGGTCTGTTTAATTTTTTTTTTTTGCTGAATACAATTTTGTGGTCATTTAAACATGTTGTAGTTTACTGAGGAATTTTTTTTAAAAAAAAAAACCTGTTGTAGTTTTATGCTAAAAGAATATTCGTAGTTTGTGTAGCTCAAATTAAAGGAACAAAACAAATACTGTGATATTTATGGATTAAACTCGATCAGTACCACATAAAGTTAGTAAAACACATTTAAATAAATAAATCTAACAGTAATATAATTATTTATCCACCATGCAGTCAAAAAAGATTATCCACCATAGACTGCAAGAACGATCCCAAAAATAAACTTAATTTAATAAGTAAAAAAATTAAATGATATAATTGGTTACAGGTAATATATCTCCACCATTCAATATTTGATAAATAAATTTAGGAAAATGTTGAATGCATGGACATCCCATATATAATATAAACCTAAAAGAGAAAGAAATAATAAGAAAAAAATGATAAATATAATAAATATTTGATGTGAAAAAAAAAACCCATATTAAGAATGTCAATTAAGGCATCTAAAAGATTTAAACGTCCAAATACCACAACTCATAAGCCTGACCCCTACGTAGTAATAAAGTAAATAAAAGTAACAGGTAGCTAGACATTTCATAAGAAAATAACAATGGATAGCAAAAAAAATTCCACAGGCTCAACCAACAACAACTTTTGCCAAGTTTAAGGCCACCATGAAGACGCGTATATCATCCATTTTATGGCTACCATGCAAACCTGAATCTTTGTCACTATTTTCTTCGTTTGCACATGCTTATTTATATACCACAATAATGGGAAAGGTATATGCACAATTTTGAGAAAGGAAGACTATAAGCTAAAGCAGCAATGAGAACTCCTTCTAAGCTTTTATCTTTATTCTTTGTACTCATTGTCTTGCTGATGCCCTTAGTTTCGCTACTCAACAATGACTTCTCTATCTTCACCATTAAAACCATTTCACACCTAGTTTCCTTTAGTGAAAAGCCAAACCATTCCTCTAATTTCAGCATGATTCCATACAAAGCCCAAAATAGTAAACAAAATGGCCACATCACCACAAGTTCCAATGAAAGAGACAAACCACGTCTTTGGAGGAAAGCCTTCATTGGCTTCAAAAATATTGACGACCCATCTTCCAATATTTCTCGAGCAATATCCCTTAATGTAAGCAAGTGTTTTCCCGTTGAGTTACCTTCTTTTGCAATAACCAATTCCCATTGTTGTCCACCTTGGCCATCTCCTTCTAAGATCATAGATTTCAAAGATTTTGCTTCTCCCAATGCCACGCTTCGAGTAAGAAAACCGGCTCACATGGTAGATGAGGAGTACATAGCAAAACTTGAAAAGGGCATTGCACTCATGAAAGCACTCCCTCATGATGACCCACGTAATTTCATTCAACAAGCAAAGGTTCATTGCGCTTATTGTAACGGTGCCTATCACCTACCCCATCCCTTTCAGGACACAAAATTCAACATTCACAGTTCTTGGTTTTTCTTTCCTTTCCACCGTTGGTACATTTATTTCTTCGAGCGAATCTTGGGAAGCTTGATCGGTGACCCGAACTTTGCTTTACCCTTTTGGAATTGGGATGCTGTAGAAGGGATGCAAATGCCACCATATTTTTCAAACCCTAACTCGTCGCTCTATCACAAACTCCGAAACCACAAGCACTTGCCACCGCAAGTGGTTGACCTGAACTATGATCCATTTGACTTTAATGACAATACGCCTTCTCATCAACAAGTTTCGTATAATCTAGCCTTCATGTACAAGCAAATGGTGCTAGCAAGTACCAAAGAATTGTTCATGGGAAGCCCTTTTCGACTCGGCGATAACCCTACTCCGGGTATTGGCTCTATAGAGGCTGCTCCTCATAATACGGTTCATACATGGGTGGGTGCTGCTGATAAGCCACACCAGGAGGACATGGGAGAATTCTACACAGCAGCTAGAGACCCCATTTTCTACGCTCATCACCTGAACTCGGATCGATTGTGGGGGCTATGGAAGACATTAGAAGGAGGAAGAAAGGACTATAGTGATGATCCAGATTGGTTAGATTCTGATTTTTACTTCTATGATGAGAATGCCAATTTTGTTCGTGTTAAGGTAAGAGATTGCTTTGATACTAAAAAATTAGGGTATGTTTACGAAGATGTTGATCTTCCATGGCTGCGAACGCCACCCACATCGCCGAAAAGCAAGCTTCTAAGAGAAGCGAAGAAGGGTCCACTTTTGAGTTCAAAGCCAACAAGCAAATTTCCTTTGGTTTTGGATTCCATAACGAGTACCGTTGTTAAGAGGCCGAAGAAATTGAGGACCAAGGAAGAGAAAGAACAAGAGGAGGAGGTTTTGGCGATAGAAGGGATTGAGTTTGGAAGTGATAAATATGTCAAGTTTGATGTTCATATTGATGATGATGAAGATAATTTGAGTGAACCGGATCTGACAGAGTTTGTGGGAACTTTTGTGAATTTGTTCCATGGAGAAGGCCATAATATCAACACTAGTTTAAAGATAGGGATATCGAAAGTGCTGGAGAGTTTAGAAGCTGAAGAAGACGATTATGTTCTGGTTACTTTGGTGCCTAAGGTTGGAAAAGGAGATGTCATCATAGGAGGCATCAAAATTGAGTTTATTCCAAAATACTAGGATTAGTTTGGTTGTTGTGTGTGCAAATTTAATACACTTATTACAGGTTTATTGTTTAATGCTTTTAAAAAGTACACTTTTTTTTTTGGTTTAGCATCTTGAGCTCGTATTCTCAGTGGCTGGATTTTATCCAACCAACTGAAATATGAGATGTCGAATTTGCTTTTGTATAGTGATAGTAGAAGAAGGGAAAGAATGTGAAGGACAATTGAAATTTTGGATGTGGAGAGGTACTCTCCTACAAGTATAGATGAGTGTTTTTTAATAGTGTTTGTAAAGAAAATCAAATAAATCAATTTGATTTTCTAGAATTAATTTTCATAATAAAAAATGAGTCTGATGTAAAAATTTGTATTTGAGTTTTTTTTATATATATGAAAGGTGATTTTAGTAAAATTATTATTATTTAGATAGTGTTAATCTAAATTAGTATTAAGTGAATAGTTATCAAAATAGATTTAAAATTCAAACTATATTTATGTATATATATTAGAAAAATATTAAAGAGAAGTCTCTATTTTAACCGTACTTATTAGATGACGTATAAAAGAATATTATGAGAAATTAAGAAAAAAGCTAAATTAAGTAAAAAATTAAGAAGGCAAACAATGCACGTATATTATATTATTATGCTTAATTTGGATAAAAGAAACAAATAGTTTCAGACGAATAAATGTAAAATCATGTTAATTGAATATAAAAATAAGAAATATACTTTGAAGCAAATGAAAAATTGCCAAATATGAAAATCCCGTTTTAAAATGACGAACACTCACCCTGCGTGACCTAATCTAGATATCAATGACAGTGCCGATTAATAACCACAAATCAATTATGTACTGTTATGGCTAACAAAAACTAATAATAATAAAATAAAATAAAACATTCTGGTACACAACATTAATTAATTTGTTCAGCTGAAAGAACCAAAACATCTTTATTGGAAGCTATATTATTAATTGGGTAGTCTTGGAAGATCACGTGCAGGCAACCAACTAATTAAGATTAAGACAGCTGTGAGTGGCGGAGCTTGAATGAAAATAACGGGGGAGCCAAATTTGAATTAAAACAATTATGACATTTTTTTCTATTTTATAATTTCATTTAAATCTTCTAACTGTTTTCTAGTTTTTGTAAGGAGGAAGGGAAACAAATTATTAAGATAATTTAATTATCGCTCACATAGACAGGTTTGATTTATTCTATGAAATAGTAGAAATAAAAAGTCAAATAATATATTTATTAGAATGGTTAGACGTTAATAATGAATAAAGGACAGGTTTACACATAATGAAATATTTCCACCATGAATTCAGAGTTTCTTGCAATTAGAAAAATTTAGATGCGTTGTTTAGGTATTTTAGTATAATTTTCAAATTAAAATTAAAGAAGCTTGTAGAAGTCTACAGAATCACACATGACCATGCTTCATTTATCTCCTATTGCTGCAAAGCCCACCATGGAAGTCTTGAGCCATCCACCCATTGTCTCTCACGTCATTAATTCATTCATTTGCGATAAAGCTGCTAAACTCATTGGAGTGTTCTGATCGATCAAACCATTATTCACAACTCATAAGCACTCATCATGAACTAATTAACCACACCCCACATTTTTATGACAACATATCAAAATTCACCGCCCCTACCCTCTCAAAGCAGTGAAAACTCAACACTCATTAGTCATTACCTCCTGAATAAGTGAGCAATGAATGTAATTTTCAAAATGTTTGGGGGACGGGCAATGACTCCCCTTGACTGTGAGCTTGCAAAGTGTGTAAGCCCTATTGTGGGTAGCCAGCATTAATATTTAACATTATTGTATATCTGTGTATTGGTAGGGATCTTTATAATTAATAATATTGTAAATACTATTATGACTAATGTTATTTTAGAATATTTTTTTAATCTCTCTCATTTATTATTTACTGTATTATATATATATATATATATATATATATATATATATCCTTATTATAAAAATTATTGATCCAAAATAACATAAAAATTGCATTTGTCTTATACACCACTGAAAAAAGAGCCTTCTAAATTGCTATTTTAACATCGATTCGTTACTAAACGATGTCATCTAAGACATTTGACATTTTTTAAATTAAGAGAAAATATACTTCCTTGATTATTACTTAACCGATATAGAACATTCTTTACTATATCGATTATATCGGTTATAATTTGAACCAATGTAATAATAGTGTTCTATATCTAACAAAAACTGATGTCTTATACTTTTATAAATCGGCAATTCTGTTTCACTTTCCCTTTCATGCACTTTCTTCAAAACTACTTCTTCGTTTGCGAATCTCAAACCCCTACACCGATGTTTACTCCCAAAGCTCTTGCCTCGCGACATTGCGATTTCCATTACAACATTACTTAAACCTACATATTTTCTTGTACGGTTTTTTTCTTGTGGATTTTTTATGCGAATTCCTTTTATGAATTTCTTGTAATTTTTTTTGCAAAAATTATTATATTTCTGGTAAAATTATGGCTGTCTTTGAAATTATTAAAAATTTAAAAGAAAATTTTAATATTTTTCTATTCTTGTACAAATTTTGTCTTGTTTAAAAAACTTATGGTGTTTATAGATTTTTTTCACAAAAATAATTATATATAGATAAATTAAATTCTCTAATTTTTTTTATTTAGTGGGAAACAAGACGACTTATAAAAGTGGTAAATTAAAACTTTGAAGAGTGTTAGTAACATGGTAGAAAAAAAATTAATGTCATAAAAGACAATTAAAAATCATTTATATTTAAATAATACAATTAAATACTTAAAATTATTAATTATAAAAAATAATATTATCAAAATTCAATAGTTTTAATTACTTTGGCTCCTCCAAACTTTTCTTTCAAACTGGGATTTTGGTTGGCGGATTTTGCGCTTGTTGTGAATTAATTTTTGTAGGTGGATCTAAAGTTGATATAGGTATCACGTTTTTCTTTTGCTCATTATGCATGTACGATTTTTCCCCTGTTCTCTGCTGCATATGATCAATTTGCCAAGGGAAAATCATATTCAATTCGCTGTTCAATAAGAGTATTTTTAGTGATAGATTTTAAATTGAGATCTTAGACCACTTTTTGGTGGACTCTATAGTGTCAAGTAGGATTGAAGATCTGTTAAGATTTGTGACATTTTTTTCTTTATCGGTATATTCCGAATTGAGATCTTAGATAATTTTAATGGGTCCTACATGGACCCCACTTTTAAATATTTAAAATTTAATTAAATTAATTAAGTAATTAATTTTAATTAATAAAGAATGAAAAAATATAAATATTAAAAAGTATATATATTTAATTTTAAGTAATTAATTTTAACTTTTAATTTCATTTTTTGTTCGTCCTGTCAAATAAAAAAAATTTTAACTTCATGCAGATCTTCAGAATTCTTGTGGAAGAACTAAATCTCCATATGAAGATTTGTATTTCCTCTTTAGTAATAAATTTGAAAAAAAAGAGATCTTGAACTGAAGATACTTCCCCAAAATTCTCTACTAAATTACTCTAAGAGCACAACATTACTGTACGGTGCTAAGTGCTTGCTCACCATAACTTTGTTAAACTAGCGCTTTTGCACTATTGGTTTCACTATGACTTTTACTTATGTATGATTCGATAAATGTATGCAAGATCTGAAACCATGTTTTGTTTTGTGGATGAATTATGAGAGAAGAGATTAAAGAAAATTTAATTCGTTTGATTCGCTCCTACATAAATTATTGTACGGCGCTCAGTGCTTGCTCACCACAATTTGGTTTATAAACTACTTTTTGCACAAATTACACCAGGGTTCACTTCACCAAAAGTGACTTTTAATGGCAATTGTTCTGCCTTTTAAAGGAAAAAAATAGCCGCTAATAAATTTACCGACTAGTAAGTTACAGCTGGCATATCCGTCGTCGGTAAAACTATTACCGGCCGGCAATTATTATGACTGCTGGTAAATGCCTCTTTTATCGTCGGCCAAAGTGAAGCACTTGTGGCGTCAATAGTAGCTGCAATCTATATGGCCACTAAAAAGAAGTTTTTCCACTTCATGCATTTCAATCCAATTTCAGCGATTGTTACTGTCACGAAATTCACTGCTCTCGACTCTAACATGCTAATATCAAAAACATTAATCAACCAGGTTTTGGAAGATACAAAAGATCTAATTTATATAACCAAGTTAGTTTACATGGTATTTGTCAAAAGAAAAAATAAGTTGACAAAAGTAGTAGAATAAGATACACACATTCTATTAATATCTTCGAGAAACTGAATAGTTCTTTAACCAGCAGAGAAGACTCAGAATCAATTATTATTTGATAATGTGCCTAAAAAGTCTACAAGTACAATTCAATAATCATAATCTTACAAAGCGAGTTTTGCTTCAATTCGTTGATATAAATTAAAGAAAATTAGAAAAAATATTTTTTATCAATAAAGTGGCCAGCAATGAACATATAAATGGTGGGATCCATCAACAAGTCAATGATACTAGTGATATTGAACTCAATTCCTTTAAATATGATACAAGATTTCAGTTTTATGAATGAAAAGATATGGCTAAGAGAAAATGATTCCACTAAAAATTGATCAATCATATTTCTCGGTACGAATTAGTCATCTATAAAGCTAATAGATATTATATACCAATAATATGTTAAAAAATTGATAAGACACATAATATTATTTATTTTGTTGGATGGATTATGAGAGAAGAGATTAAACATAAATAGAAAACATATCTATAAAAAAAATTATTGGTTTGATTTGATTATAGGTAAATTATTGTATGAACAATAGTGCTTGCTTATCACGACCTATATACCAGTAAAAATAATTAATTTCATATTAATTAAGAAAGTTAGTTAGCATCATTTAATTTTTTAAATCTTAAATAAAAAATAAGGTTATTTGTAAAATATTTTCATTGAAACTTGTTATCATAAATAAAATTGTGTCATTGAAAATAAAATTAAAATTAAATAAATAATATTTTAGGAATAATAAAATTAAATAGGATAAAATTAGTTAGATTTATTTATATTTAAGTCTTACATATAAATTCATTTTTTCTTACTTGTATGAGTCCAAAGAAAGTTCTAAGGTCCGACTAAATGTTAAGTTTTGATACTATGTTTTGTTTGGTTGGATTAATTATCAGGAAAAAAAAGTTAAAGAAAAATAGAGAACATTTTTTTTTAAAATAAATTATTGGTGTGATTAATTTGATGAATAATGTGGAAGGAATTAACATATAAATGGTTTTTTTTATACTTCTTTTTTCTTTCATATGCATATTTTATGTTATTTTGTATTATTTTTCTTTCCTTTTAACCTTTTATACAACCAAAAAAAAAATTAATTCCTTTAGTTTTTATTCTATATATCAAACATATTAAAAAAAATCATCTCACTACTTCTTATTTTCTTTCAGTTCATTTTTATTTTTAAACCAAACATATATACCCTTTAAGAGAATCTTCGACGCGACATCTTGTATGAATTGCTTAAATTTAAGTGATATTGCACTTAATAGAGAGACTCGTTAGAGCCAATGACCTTGCTCCATTGCTTATATAATTAAGAACAATTACTTGTACATGCAACATTTCTTAATTAATTATTGGCTAAATTATCATTTTGATTTTCTTATAATTTCAAATTCATAATTTTGGTTTTTCTATTTTTAAATTAAGACATTTAATTTTCTTATTTTTTTAGAATAAACAATTTTAGTCTTTTAGTTAATTGATAGTCAGATAACCATCTAAAATGAAATATTAATTTTGATGTCACATATTAGTGTTAATATGGCAGTGATTGACATAACACGAAATCCGTCGCTAATGTAAAAAATCTGTTGATAATTTCAATTTTCCGACGGATTTTGGATGGACAAAAATCAGTCGGTAAAACGATCATTGGAAATTTAACCGACGGATTTTTTAAGTCCGTTGAAAATTTTTGATGGAAAAATATGTCGTTAATTTCTCATGGATTATTCTTTCGAAAATTACCGACAGATATTTCTGAAAAATTATTAGTGAAAAATTACCGACCGATATTTCTGTCACTAATTTTCCACGGATCATACCTTCAACTATTAGTGACAAAAATTTTCGTCGGTAATTTAAGTTCAAATATATTACATTTAATTTGTTTTATGAAATATTGTTTTTTATTATTTATATTATTTAACATAATTATAAAAATTAACACATAATATAATTATATAAAGACCCCAATTCATACATCCAAAAGAAATGTTTTAACACATTGACTAAACTTTGAAATAAAATTAAAATAAAAGCACAATGTTCGATATGTCAATATTAATTTTGTGTTTCTAAGTCAATAATCAAAATAGTCATTATCAGAGTGTCTTTGCTGATCATCACCTTGTTGTTGCTGGTCATCTGGTGGTTGATCATTGTTTTGTTAGTGTTGGTCATCTTATTGAAACAAACTAAAGAAATTGCTAGAATTATATTTTTTTTCATAGCAAGCTGAATTTCTTCTTACTCAACAAAGAAAAAGGCTACTATATAATCTGCCCATAAAAGAGACCGACCTTACAGTTCCATTGGGACAGAAGACAAATTAAAAAAAAAATGGGACCACACAATATTTGTTCTTAGCACTTAGAAAACTGAGAAAATAAATTAGAAGGCTGACCACAAAAACAAATAGGATGCAGGAAAACACTAGAAAAAAAAATTGAAGCTGTAAATTGTAATATTAGAAAATAAGACCTCATTGACCCAACAAAATGCTTGTGATTTGTGAAGACTTGATACCGTAAAATGCTAATTCCTTTCTACCTTTATATAGCTCAGCTAGATTTTCATTTTCTTAAAATTAATACTACTTTTAAAAATAGAAGCCATCACCGATGATTGGACATTAGTTACGCAAACGTGAGCGAGAGTATTTTCAATTTACGATAACTTTGAGTCTCAACTGGCTCGACTCCTAAAAGAAAATTCCCAACACAAAATTGAACACACTATTCAGATTATCATATTAGTTTTTTTCTTTTCTGCATAAGTAACAATTACCTAAGATATAGGATGTTCAATGTCATTAGTTATCAATCATAATTATTGGGGTTTACTAAAATCTAACGAAGAGTTGGTGCATGACATATATACTTTTAAATTCAAGAACTAATTTTCGAAGGATTTTTTTTTTTCTTTATATAAAAGGTGAACAAAGGAGCATGATCAGGAAAAAAGCTAAATAAAATATACGTAAAATAAAATAAAAAATACTTGTAACATATACATTAAGAGAGTATTGACACGCTTTACATATCACCTAAATGTAAAATATAAAAATAAATTTAAGAAACAATTAAATAAATTGGAGGTTGTGCTCATAATGTATTGACATTTCACACCTTAATTTTTAATACAGTCATATTGTTATTTTAAATAAATAAATATTTATTATTTCGTGAACTAATGTGACAGGACCCTATTGAAGATTTCCAACCATGTAGCCTATGCTCAATCGTGATAAGCAATTAGTAGTTGAGTGCTTCTTCATACACCAGTTAAACTTCTTATACACCATTAAAGCAATAGTGCATTTCCGTTTTTACCCCTGTTAATTTAAATTAAAATCAAAAGCATTTCTCTCTCCCTCCTCCGCGCCTCTGGTTCTTCTTCTTCTTCGTTGGTGGTTTTTCGTTGGTAATTGCTTTCGTTGCTGCGTTGGTCCTGCTTTCACGTCAGTGGTGGTCGGTGACTTGGTCCGGTGTTGGTGACGGCGCTGTCTGAGGTAAGTTTTTGATTTTGGGGCGTTTTTGGTACATGAAGCGTTGGACGGATTCGGTAATCCGTATAGGCTGAATGGATTGAACAATCCATATAACCCATACGGATTAGGTAATCCGTATGGATTATACGGATTGGGTAATCCGTATAACCCATACGGATTAGCTAATCCATTTGAACTATGATCTATGATCCATTTGACTTTAATGATGATACGCCTTCTCATCAACAAGTTTCGTACAATCTAGCCTTCATGTACAAGCAAATGGTGCTAGCAAGTACCAAAGAATTGTTCATGGGAAGCCCTTTTTGACTCGGCTATAACCCTAATTCGGGTATTGGCTCTATAGAGGCTGCTCCTCATAACACGGTTCATACATGGGTGGGTGCTGCTGATAAGCCACACCAGGAGGACATGGGAGAATTCTACACAGCAGCTAGAGACCCCATTTTCTACGCTCATCACCCGAACTCGGATCGATTATGGGGGCTATGGAAGACATTAGAAGGAGGAAGAAAGGACTATAGTGATGATCCAGATTGGTCAGATTCTGATTTTTACTTCTATGATGAGAATGCCAATTTTGTTCGTGTTAAGGTAAGAGATTGCTTTGATACTAAAAAATTAGGGTATGTTTACGAAGATGTTGATCTTCCATGGCTGCAAACGCCACCCACATCGCCGAAAAGATGGCTACTAAGAGAAGTGAAGAAGAGTCCACTTTCGAGTTCAAAGCCAAGCAAATTTCCTTTGGTTTTGGATTCCATAACGAGTACCGTTGTTAAGAGGCCGAAGAAATTGAGAAGCAAGGAAGTGAAAGAACAAGAGGAGGAGGTTTTGGTGATAGAAGGGATTGAGTTTGGAAGTGATAAATATGTCAACTTTGATGTTCATATTGATGATGATGAAGATAATTTGAGTGAACCGGATCAGACGGAGTTTGTGGGAACTTTTGTGAATTTGTTCCATGGACAAGGCCATAGTATCAACACTAGTTTTAAGGTAGGGATATCGAAAGTGCTGGAGAGTTTAGAAGCTGAAGAAGACGATTATGTGCTGTTACTCTGGTGCCTAAGGTTGGAAAAGGAGATGTCATCATAGGAGGCATTAAAATTGAGTTTATTCCAAAATACTAGGGTTAGTTTTGCTATTGTATGTGCAAATTTAACACTTACTACAGGTTTATTGTTTTATGCTTTTAAAAAGTACACTTTTTTCTTTGGTTTAGCATCTCGAGCTCGTATTCTGGCTGGTTTTTGTCAAACCAACTGAAATATGAGATGTCGAATTTGCTTTTGTATAGCGATATTAGAAGAAGGGAAAGAATGTGAAGGACAGTTGAAATTCTGAATGTGGAGAAGTACTATCCTACAAGTATAGATGAGTGTTTTCTAATAGAGTTTGTAAAGAAAATCAAATAAATCAATTTGATTTTCTAGAGTTAATTTTCATAATAAAAATGAGTCTGATGTACAAATTTGTATTTGAGTTTTTTTTATATGAAAGGTGAGTTTATTCAAATTATTATTATTTAGATAGTGTTAATCTAAATTTGTATTAAGTGAATAGTTATCAAAATAGATTTAAAATTCAAGCTATATTTGTGTATATATATTAGAAAAATATTGAGGAGATTTCAACCGTACTTATAAGATGTATAAAAAGAATATTATGAGAAATTAAGAAAAAAGATAAATTATAAGAAAGAAAGAAAGAAGGCAAATAATGCACGTATATTATGCTTTGGATAAAAGAAAGAAATAGTTTTACACGAATAAATGTAAAATCATGTTAGTTGAATATAAAAATAAGAAATATTTTGAAGCAAATGAAAAATTGCCAAATATGAAAATCCCGTTTTAAAATGACGAACACTCAGCCTGCGTGACCTAATCTGGATGTCAATGACAGTGCCGATTAATAACCCATTAAATCAATTATGTAACAAAAACTAATAAAAGAAAACATTCCGGTCCACAACATTAATTAATTTGTTCAGAAATAACCAAAACATCTTTATTGGAAGCTATCACATGCAGGCAACCAACTAAAATTAAGATAGCTGTGAGGGGCGGAGCTTGAATGAAAATAACGGGGGAGCCAAATTTTAAAAAAAACAATTATTACTCTTTTTTCTATTGTATAATTTCATTTAAATCTTCTAACCGTTTTCTAGTTTTTGTAAGGAGGAAGGGAAACATTTATTAAGATAATTTAATGATCGTTCACATAGACAGGTTCAGATTTGATTTATTCTATAAAGAATAGTACAAATAAAAAGTCAAATAATATATTAATTAGAATTGTTAGACGTAAATAATGAATAAAGGACTGGTTTACACATATGAAACATTTCCACCATGCATGAATTCTGAGTTTCTTGCAATTAGAAATTTTTAGATGCGTTGTTTAGGTATTTTAGTATAATTTTCAAATTAAAATTAAAGCTCTTGCCTCGCGACATTGCGATTGCCATTACAACATTACTTAAACCAACATATTTTCTTGTACGGTTTTTTTCTTGTGGATTTTGCTCTCCCGTCACGCTAGCACTTTAGAGACTATTTTAGCTCAGAGTGAGGGATCACAATAAGGATTACCAAAAGTAGGCTACCATTTCTGTAACTGAACTTCCGTGCCCTTTTTATGCGAATTCCTTTTATGAATTTGTTGTAATTTGCTTTTGCAAAAATTATTATATTTATGGTAAAATTATGGTTGTCTTTGAAGTTATTAAAAATTTAAAATAAAATTTTAATACTTTTCTATTCTTGTACAAATTTTTTCTTGTATAAAAAACTTATTGTGTTTTATAGATTTTTTTTCACAAAAATAATTATATATAGATAAATTAAATTCTCTAATTTTTTTTATTCAGTGGGAAACAAGACGACGTATAAAAGTGGTAAATTAAAACTTTGAAGAGTGTTAGCTAGTAACATGGTAGAAAAAATATTTTAATGTCATAAAAGACAATTACAAATATTTTATATTTAAATAATATAATTAAATACTTACAATTATTAATTATAAAAATAATAGTATCAAAATTAAATAGTTTGAATTACTTTGGCTCCTCCAAATTTTTCTTTCAAACTGGGATTTTGGTTGGCGGATTTTGCGCTTGCTGTGAATTAATTTTGGTAGGTGGATCTAAAGTTGATATAATAGGTGTCACGTTTTTCTTTGCTCATTATGCATGTACGATTTTTCCCCTGTTCTCTGCTAAATATGATCAATTCTCCAAGGGAAAATCATATTCAATTCGCTGCCCACTAAGAGCACAACATTACTGTACGGTGCTACGTGCTTGTTGCACTATATATCTATAAAAAAAAAAAAAAATCGTTTGATTCGTCGTACATAAATTATTATACGGCACTCAGTGCTTACTCACCAGCATGTTGTAAAAATCGGATCATTGAACCAGTGGAGGTAATGAATCAGTGATTTAGTGGTTCAATTAGTAGGTCAATAATTGAATTAGTTTGACTTAATATATATTAAAAAAAATTAAATTATATTATATATAAGTATATAACTAATATTATTTGATTAAAAAAGTATATTAAAAAATTTAAAATAATAATTGAAGTATTAAAGTTGATAATATAAGTAAAGTATACTAATAATGAAAGAGTGTAAATAGAAACTAATTAAATTAAAATACAAGCCCAATTTTTAACTAAAAAAAGAGAAAAAAGAGTACAGAAAGTAATAAAAGGTTTACAAAAAGTAAATAAGTGGATTGGAGGCCCAAATGTCAAACCTAATCCGAAAATATATATACCCTGCATTTCATTTTGCGCTTCATCTTCTTCCTTCTCCGTGCGGTTCGCGGCTTCATCTTCTTTTTTCACTGCACAACTGCTTCATCTTCTTATTTCTCTTCGCAGCTGCACCTCGATCATGTCCTCACCTTATCTTCTCATTTTCTGCGACGGCGACGGCGTGAAGGAGACCCACAAACACGATGCCATTTTGGAGTCCATTTTTTTTCAGGCACAACCCGGTCCAGGCCGAGTTCTGAAAATCATCCGATTTTGGCCGATTTTGACAGAGTTTGACCGATTTTGACCAAGTCAACTGCATGACCGGTTCAATAATAGAACTGGATCGGTTATGCTACCGATTCCCAGTCGAATCGGCCGGTCCGATCCGGTTTCAATAACACTGCTCACCACAATCTATATTAAAACATATTTTCAAAGATGATTTTTTTATTAAAACTGTTTTTGAAATTAGATATTCAATGTCGGTTTGTAAAGAAATCATTGTGAGTGATAATTTATTTTTTGTGGTTCTACAAACTCTAGCATAAAGTTCGTTTTCAACTTTTCATTCCCTTGCATCCGCTCCTCTCCTCTCGCCCTCACATACCTCAACCCAAACCTCAAACCCCTTCTCCTCCCCTCCTTCTTCTCCATCGCAATCAAGCTCATTGTGGCAGGGGTAGTGTGAGGCGTCGCCAGCCCAAGCCACGACAAATTGGCAAAAGTGGAGCTTAGACCAGGCGAGCATGTGGGAGATCTAGGAGAATAAGGAGTTGAGCATGACACCAACGATGGAGGCATGCTTGGTGGATTTGAAAACCGAGTTGGGGTTCTAAAGGGGGCAAAATGAGTCCAACCGAGGGTGGTGTGGTAAGGGTTTGGGGTTTGCGAAGGGGCGCGTGGTAGATGGAGGGATAGGAGAGGTCAGTGATTGTGACCATGAGTGGTTTGCCATTGCGAGATTTGGTCTCGATGACATAAAAAGCGAGGAGGACGAGTTCAAACCCCGCAAGGGGCGGTGGCTCTGGGGAGTGGATGCAGTAGAGGTAGAGGTCAACGTGAAGGGGGACGAAGGAGAGGACTACTAAGCGTAGGTGTGCTCAGTATCAAACTCTAGAGTGTTTGATAAGTGATTTTTATATCACTTATTTGCTACTCTTGATTAGTAGTTTATTATCCTTTTTGGTGTGTATTTAATGTCTTTAGTATGGATTAATAGTTTAGGCTTTTAAATAGATTTTTATCTTTTAGTAGTTAAAATTTCAGATTTGTACAGTTTTCGTATTTTGGTCATAAATTTTGCTACTAATGTCTGTTTGTGCTGCTTTTTTTTTTTTAGATAATTCAAATATCTACAATTTTCATGAAGAAATTGAGTTCAAATTCTGTCAAATAGATGGACGAAATTGGCCCTGAAGTCAGCAGCAGAAATCTGGAATTTATGTAATAGCTAGGGGTAATTATGTCATTTCACCCAAAATTTAAAGTGGGATATTTTCTTTCACTTTTAAGCAATGGGACAATGCTGGAACAGAGGAGTGCACTGTTTTTCTTCTTAAAAAAACAGAGTCATGAAGCAAAGGGAGAAAAGAAGGAAGCTTATACCAATTTTTTTATTTTCATGTTTCAACATCTTTTCTTGTATTTTCTTCTATAGATGTAACTATGGTAGGCTAAGATCTTTGTAACCAACTCATATTGGAGATTTTCATGGATTAATCTAGAGGATTTGTTCTCTTTTTCTCAGATTTGTTTCTCCTCTTTCCTTATTTTCGTTTTTGCTCTTGATCATGTTGCTTTTTATTATAGTTTTGTGTATGTTCCTAGGTTCTAATTTATTTTCCATTTTCTACCCTTGTATTATGCTCCATTTTTCATTTTTCAGCTATCTCCATATATGCTATTTTATATTTTAGTTATATTTGTGTGTTTTTGTTGTTTTAGTTGCTCTCTGGTTTTTGTTTTTCTATTTTTCTGGTTAGTGGAAATTCCTGTTTTGGTGTAGGTTGTATTTTTGTTTTTGGTTCCCTTTATATTTCATTTTTATTAATTTTCTGTGCATTATTTGTGCAATTTTTTATAATAGGGAAGGAAGGGATTAAATGCTAGATTTAGTATTTAGGTTGATTTATCTAATGATCATTAATTAGACCAGTTTAAAATGATCATTGTGTGATTGCAGTTGTGAACATGCCTTGTTTAATTGAATGTTGGGCGATCGTCTAGTAGGAAGGATACTCTAAGCGAATGCAGAGATTTCAGTTTGTTTAGAATCAACCACAAATGTATTTATTATTTTATATGATGATATATATCCAAGGAATCTCAATTCTGAGTTGGTTATTCGTTTTTAAATTGTTAAATTACTTCTAACATTTTGTTGTTCTAATCTATTTGAAACTGAATTAAAACCCCCCTTTTATATTCCTGTTAATTCTGACAATACAGTGCTAGTTCCAAGTATGAAACGATCCAGGTTTGCTACTATACTATTGAATCTGTTTAGCCTGGTATTTGATTGAGTTCGACGGCTCACGTCAATGTTCCTATCACAACTCTTATGGAGTCAGACGACTCAACTAAGAGCAGTGTTGAGGTGAAATATTGTGCTGCTTTTTTTATTTTTTATTTTTTAATTTTAGTGGGTATACTACTAAGTCACAATTTTATAAACTATTTTTGTTTTTCTGCCGCCAGCAAGTGTTTATGTTTGGAAGAATGCATTTTGGTAAGTTTTGGAGTAAATTATCCCAAAGGAAGATATTGAAGCTTGTTATTTTGTTTGATTTTTATGTTATTGAACTTTTTTAACTTTCGTTTTTAGGGATGCTGATCACCAGTGGGATAGCGAGCATTTTGCCAAAGCTAGTGCTCAAGTAGATATATGGAAATCACAACAGGTGCTAATATCTAGAAAATGGTGTCTTGTTGCATGATGCCATGATGGTATATAGGACAAAAAGCCCAATATATACATGTGATTAATGTACAATAGGCACCCTTACAATTATATGCGGACTCTTTGCACAAGGCAATTTTTTAAATGGTTATGTAAAATTTTCACAAATAACATTAGATAATAAGATATTATTTGTTATTAGGTTATATAAAAAATATTATACTTTTCATTTGTCAATTCCTTAAGCCTTACAAGTTACTAATTTCTTACTAATAGTGTTTAAATAGATAAATATACAAAATTGAGATTAAATCATATAAATCACTTTTTAAGATGATTTTCAGAAAATCGTCTTAAAAAGGCACATTCTAAGACTATTTTTTTACAAAATCGTCTTAGAATCTTGACTTTTTTAATGTTAATAAAACTATTTAAGACGGTTCTCACATAACCGATATAGAAAACAACATATGATGACAGTTTAGGGTTAGAATCGTCTTAAAATGTTAAGATTCTAAAACGATATTAACCCAAAATCGTCTTAGAATCCGACGATTTTAATATTGTAATTAAATTATAAAATTATCTAAGACAATTCTCACAGGACCGATGTAGAAACCAAAATACAAATGGTTGAAAAATCATCGAGAAAAGTTTTCATTTTAACCGACAGTGGCTTCAAAAAATGGTTGTCGAATCACTGTGAAATGATCAATAAAATCAACGTGAAAAGTATTTTTTCTAGTAGTGTCCCTAAGACCCCAACTGAGCCAGAAATTATATTCCTCAAATAATGGAATCAAAAATCATTCCACAATCTCAAGTCTTAAAAGTATTTTATTAAGATATGCAAAAATGCACTTTCTTATGACTTTAAAATGCAAAAGTTTTTTTTAGTTTAGAGACCTAGATAAAATTTTCAAAAAGTTAAAGAACCTACAAATGTATTAAAACTTTATTATATTATAATTGAAATAATATATAAAACTCAAGGTTTAAATATGTTTTATTTTTTCTTATAAATATAGTGATCGAGTTTTGGTTTTGATATTTGTGTTTTTTTATAAGCCAATTTTTTGCTTCAAAAGCTGAATGCGAGTTGATATGCGTCTAGCATATAATGTTTTTCAAGCTAAAAGAGGCAAGAATCAATCATAATTGAACTATATTTGACCTCATTTGTAGACATTTTGATTCATTTCATATTTAAAGGAAATTATCTCTCATTATATATTTTTGTAGCAGAATCAAGAAGACAAGAGAAGAAAATTAGATGAAGAAAATGTTGAACTTTCTAGAGTTTCACGCGACCAGCGCTTGAGTTGGAGCCATTCTCTCCAAAGACCTTTAAAAATGAGCATTTTTCACTACCATATCACGCCAATGGCGTGAGAACTGACGCCAGTCGCACCACAGACCTAAAACAAGACAAATCTTCACACTACTAGAAAAATGCTAATTAGCGACCGAAAATAGCGACCGAAAGTATTCAGTCGCTATCAGCGACTGAAATAGCTACTGAACTGTTTCTGTCGCCAATTGCGACTGAATTTGCAACCGAATTTTTACATGGTTGCTTATTTGCATTAGCAACCGAATTAGCGACCGAAATGTAGGTCGCTGTCTATTTCGGTCGCAATTTCGGTGACTATATATCTATTTACATAAAAAGACTTTAGCGACGGAATTAGCGACCAAATAATGATTTGAAGTTAGCCACCAATACTATTCGGTCGCTATATGATGATGATAGCGACCGATGTTCATTCAGTCGCTACTAGATTAATATATTATGATAATTGTGACGGAATTAGCGACCGAATATTTTTTTTTTATCCACCAATTAGAAACTAAATTTTTAATTTATTTTAAATCATAATAAATACATCATATATACTTGAATACATTTTATACTTGAAAATTATTGAAATAATATATTAGTGTTAT
>CM023958.1:33127052-33160295 GCA_013407115.1 Glycine latifolia
TATAGAGAGAGAAATTTTGTGGATTAACATTTAATCGTTAGATAATTTTTTTAATAATATCAATTATGTAAATAACATATATGCATGGGATGTTAATTGATAGATATTAGTTATTTGGATTATTATGTGAGTGTGTCTAAGATAGATTGGGTCCTAACTTGGTGTTTAGATTAGGGATTTTTGTCTAATTAGACAATTTTGTCTAATTAGGGATTTTCTATTGGCTATTGTTGTCCAGTTAGACAATTTTAGGGTAACAGAACATTAATGTGTGGGAAACCTTAGCACGTAGAGAGTAATAAGAGTGTGTGTGTGTGTGAGTGTCAATATTGTGCTGTAGTTTTTGTCTTTCATTTTCCCAGTAATAAAAAATACAGTAATTCATTATTCATTGATTCATACTTAGATCCAACTAGCTAGGTAGTGTGTTTGCATGTTTTTTTTTTTTAAAAAAAACCTCAAAGATAAAAATAAAGAAAATGAAAAGAGAATGAAATCTAAAACAAAATGACAGTAGTATAAAAATTATCTAGCTGACACATAATAAGATTTTGATAGTTTTCATATGATAGTGCACTAAATTAGTTAGTGTATTTGATAAGATATTTTAATTATTTTTTTGACTTTTTTTAATAATTGAAAAGTTTATTTCACTGTTTATAATAAATGAACTTAAAGTATATAATTTTTATTATTTTTATGTCAGATTTTTATGTCATTATAATTATGTGATGTTAGTTGTTTCCATTATTTTAAATAAAATATAATTTAGTTATGTTTTTTTTATCATCAAAAAATAATTCACATATATAACAATGGTCTAAATAAATTTCTTGATTTTTAGAAATTAATTAATATATAAATAAGATAATTATAACTTAATAAATAATTAGTGATAAAATATAAAGATATAAACTTTTTGATTGAGTCCATTTTAATTAAGCACTCAAGGAGAGTTGATTCTATTAGAGTACGTAATGTATACAAGTATATTCTATTAGAGTTGCTGTAATCTTCCTCCCAAAGCTCATTGGGTATAGAGACTCTTTAATCTTTATTCCCTTTTTGCAGCCATCGTGTTGTCATCCTTCTCTATGCAGCCATCGCCGCACCCAAGAAAAGGAAAAGCAAAATTAAAAAAAAAAAACAAAAAGTGATAGGAAAACTCATAGATGTGAAATCGGCCCACTTTGGATATTGGATAGTTTGGATATTGGGTTTTAATTGGACTGGTTCGATTAAACCGTTTATATCGAACCGAATTTAATAATACTGAAAAAAAATACTAAAAAATAAGAAACTTGCCAAAGGAGAATATATTAAAAAAAGTTATACGGCTTTTCTGTTTATATAAAAAATAACCTTTCATGGATTTATTTAAAAACTATGTTTTGTTTAAAATATTAGCTCATTTACAGAGGAAACGGATAAAAAAAGCTTAACAAACACATAAATAAAAGGCAAATGTGAAGGCATAATTAAAAAAGAAACAGACCAAAAACCATAAAAAAAATATTATTTAAATTTACAGTATATTGTTTTTCTGGTTGACAAAGGGCCATAACAAAAGGCCAATCTCTAATTACTATATATATATCTCTCGTCCCTTTGCCCACATTTAAACTTAAAACATGTCTTTGAAAAATAACTTTTTTTTTTCTTAACTTTTCTACTAATTAATATATATAATAGAAAAACACGGATTGCTTAACAAACATGACAAATAAAAAATTGTGAAAACTAATCATGCTTGTACATTGAAAAAGAGTTTGTAAAAGTTAAAGGAAAAAGAGTACTTAACCTTCCTAAACTTTACGTCTATAGAAATACACATCCTAAATTTAATTTTATTGTAATTAATCCTTAAACTTTATCTCATTTGTAAATAGACATCATAAACTTTATCTCATTCGTAAATAGATATCATACATTTTAATTTATTTTCAATCAATTCTTAAATTTTACCATTTTGGCAAATAGACACGTTAAATTTAATTAATTTCATCCCAGTACTTAGTTCTTATAATTTATCCCTTTGGGGATATTTGATACGAGATAAGTTTTTGGTTTTTTGGGAATTATAGATTGGAAAAATTAGTTTATCATGTTAGGTATGAATTTTAGAAAAATAATATTCTTGAGAAATGATGTTTCTCGGAATATTTTTTAATCAATTTTTCACGAAAAACTTTTTTTATGGGAGGAGGTAGAAATATTATTTTATTGAATTTAATTTTTATTTTACTACAATAAAAAATCATCTTATTCTTTATTAAATTATATAATATGATAAATAATTAAAATAATTGATGTTGATTTATAAATCTTTGATTCATAAAAAAATTAAAAAAATTTAATGATGAAACTAACAAATTTTATACATTATCAGAAAACATGATTATCAGGAATCATAATTTCCGTGTATAAAAATTTGAAACATATTTTCTACATATGAGTATAATTATTCCCGTATACAAAATTTTCTAATTTGATACATTTTGGTAACACAGGTATATAATTTTTTCTCTAACAGTATATAAATATTTATCAATACGTAATATAGTTATTCTACTAGTATTTAATGTAATAAAATTTTATATTATTTTAAAAAATTGATACATTTTTCTAAGACGGGTATATAATTAATTCCGTATACACAATTTTTAAATTTAATAAATTCTATATATAATTATTTTCGTATAATTTTGTTTCTAATTTAATACATTTTTTCTTCTGAAAATATATTTTTAAAATTTTAACAACTTTAATTTAATTATTCTAATTAATATATTATTTTTAAAAAAAAATAAACATTGATTTTAATCAATTTACAAATTAGTAGTTATACTATTAATAATTAAATTAATTAAAAATAAATTAAACTACATCATACCTATAATAAATCCAAATGATTCTATTAATTTTTATCACTATTTCTAATAAATTGATATTATTTCTTATAGTATTTTCATATATGTAATAACTTTAACATATTTAATTAATTAATTTTATTTAAAAATATATTAGAAAAGAACGTTTTGTCACATCAATAGATGTCACATTTTGATGAATATTAGTTATCGACAAAATCACTAGATACTTTATATCAATAACACAGTTAACAAAATTAAATCAATTATTTTTAAAAGAAAATTAAAAATGGAGCATGCAATACTTCCTCAAAGTGAAGGAAATATTAGTGCAACATCCCTAATAATAATAATTTTCTGGAGTATATGTGCATATAAAAATATATTTAAATGTGTATATATATGTATTAAAATTTAAATTAAATAATTAAAAATATAAAAAATTACTCCTATAAATTATAAAATGTGAATTTAATATATGTACAAGGGATGAGACACTAAGCTAGAGTTTAGTGTAAGAGAATATATGTATGCATGTTAATTAGAACGAGAGTAATTCTTAAAAATATTTCCATAATATCAAATTTATAATCTAATAAGTAATTTATAAAAAAAAGTATTCAAATATAGATACAAATATAATAAAAACAAGCTTTTTTTGAAGAAACGTTAAAGTGGAGAGAAAGGGATTTTGCTAGCATAAAGATATCACGTCAAATTATGAAACTAAATAAAAAATTATATTGTGCCTTTATTTAACTTCAAATAATATTATTTATCTTTCATTTTAGAATTTAATGGCAATACACTAATCACCATTATCATAAATTTATTGAGTTTTACAAAACTACTTTGAAAGTTATACAAAATATTAATTTGTAATTAAATGATAATATAAAATTATTTTACAGTATAATAATAATGTATCACCATTAAATTCAAATTAAATAAAAGAGGGAGATATCTTGATTTCAACAGTTTATTATTTTAATATTTATATGTTGTTTATATTAATTATTCTAGTATTTTCATATGAAAAAAAGTTCTCACATAAGTATTATTCTACAATAAAATAACTTATATCTAGTCTTCCCATATAATACATCCAAACAAAAAAGCCTAAAAATCAGAGCATTCAATCTAAAAGCTAACTCCTATCATATCTAAACTAGTATTAACAACAAATTCAACATTTGGAACATTGACTTAATTTGTTGAAAAATTAAATTTAAAAAATGAAAATGCATCTCCATACTTAACAATGATTTATGTACACCTTATGACTTTTTTTTAATGCATTTGTCTGGATATTTCTTCTTATCAAGTTATATCACTCATGGTATCTAGAATTCTCTCGGTTAGTGTCTATAAGTATGTAATATTCGCAAAGCAAATTGTCTTCATTACAGGTTCTTGTTCGTCTTGTATGGAAAGGACGAAATCTCACACCCAGTTTTCTTTGTGAAGTTGTTCTTTCCTTTTCTTTTGAACATTATTCTGGAAGAAGACTAATTAAGCGAATGAATTGATATACAAATTAACGTGTTCTGTTTAGTAGAAGCATCTCCCTTTAACTAAAGCCATGCACGCTTACACATTGTATATATGAATATGATGCCCTGAAAGCTGATGTAAAACACAAAGGATAGTCTATTACTGATCAAACAGTTCAACCACATCCAGCCGACACAATAAGGTACGATAATAGTAACACAATTCCCTATACGTTTAATTTTCGACCGTTTGTCCCATTAACAATTTCGCTTCATTAATGTCGAACAGTGGCCAATCACCTCCAATTTTATTTTGTTGTTGTTTTGGTTTCATAATATGAGCAGATAGATCAAAATGTCAGCAGCTGCAAGCATTTCGTGGAATGGGATCGTAGTTGAAGTGCTGAATAGAGAGAATTACTTGGACTGGAGCGCGCTCGTTAAAAACTACTTGAAGGGTAATGATCTCTGGTACAATATTATTGAAGACAAAGAACAACAACAACAACAAAACACAACAAAAGAGAATGAAAACGACGCAGAATGGGAAAACAAAAACAGCAGGGCTTTACACGCCATTCAACTGTCGTGTGGGAAGGCGCTGGGCCAAATCAGAAACTTCAACACAGCCAAAGATGCGTGGAACCACTTGAAGACATCTTTCAGCGAAGACGTGAAAACGCGTTTGTTAGACCCAAGCACAAAGCCTCTCCCGCTTTTCTTGAAGAAAGGCTTATTGGATGAGGCGAAGCTGAACATCAACGTCGCCCCTCGTGATATCTTCTCCACCTCTCGAGAAGACGGAAGGACGGCTCTTCACCTGGCGGTGGCGGTGGGGCACGTGGAAATCGTGAAGCAGTTAGCGAAAACGGGGAAGCAACGGTTGCTGAGAATGCAAGACAAGAAAGGATACACAGCGCTTGCTCTTGCAGCTAAGCTAACAGACAATAAGGAGATGGCAGAATGGATGGTTAAGTATGGAGAGGAGGAGCTGCTAACCATAGCAGCTAAATCAGAAGAAGATGATGATGAAGGAGTTGATGAGATTCCGGTGCTTCTGGCTTCAGCTAAGGGCCACAGTGAAATGACGAGGTATCTTTTCAACCACACTCCTTGGCCCCTCTTGCTCAAAAACAGGTGGCAAAACTGTGTGGTGCTTCTTTCACGATGCATCTACAACGAAATATTCGGTAACACCTTAATTGGGATTTTTTTTTTTTACTAAAAGATTCAATAATTAACATTCTTGAGTTATTTAATTATCTGAACTTTTTCATTGTACAACAACAGATGTTGCCGTAGCAATACTCCAAGACCCCCATGCAAGAGAAATGCCCCTTGGTCATCCAAACAAAAACCTTCGGCCAATATATGCATTAGCCCACATGCCTGATGCATTTCCCAGTACAGGAACCAATCTTCATTGGTTGAAGCAGTTTATTTATCATAAGAGTACTTTCCTTTTCATTTACTTCAAGAATATATATATTACTACTTCAAGAATATTGGTAGTGATACTTTCTGCATATAATATTTAACATAAATGTATATATGACACTCCATTACACAACCATATCACATTATTATTAAATATTTGATGTGAAGCTAAAAGACCAAAACTGTACGTTTAATCCCTAAAAAACACTGTACGGATAAAACACAAAATTGGCAGGAAAAAAATGAGAGAATTAAGTTCATTGAATAACGTACAATGATAAGGAGAACAAAAATACAATTAAACTAAGAACTATTAAATATTTATAGTTCCTCAATAGTAATGAAAAATAACTGACAAAGTGTGTGTAATGCTCATAAGTAAAACTTGGTTCACAATATTTATATATGCTGCTTATGGATTTATTTTATTCTTTCAATGGACTTCCTTTGATATGCTGCTCTAGTCAAAAGAGTGTGCTAATAATCTTTCTTTTTATAAGACGAAATGGTGATAAGCTAGCATATTTTTTTCAAAACACAAAAAAAACAAATGAAATGAAACTTACAAAAAAAATTCTTAATTTAGTTATAAAAATATTTATGTAAGATATTTATGTGTAATACATGGTATATTAGATATACACTAAGAGAAATGTTAGAAACATAGTCTCTGATGTAATTTTTAAACACACTCTTCTTATTTGAAATTTATTGAAATTAACAAAGTTTCCTATTTTTTTATCATATTTAATGATCCTTTTGTAATTTTATAGTTTTCAATCAATTTTATTCAATTGAAGAGAATGTATATGTTTGAAAAAGTGTGTTAGAAATGTGTTTCTAGCATCCTCGGTAAGAGAATGATAATTGTCTATATTTTATTTTTACTATAGTTAAGTTGGGATGATATATAATCATTTGTGCTTAATTGTTTGTGCACGTGATACATTTTTATTGATTTTCTTTATGTTTTAAGTTTGATTAAAAATGTACATACTATTTGGGGTATGAAAAGTAGAAAGTTTGAAGTATAGTAATAAATAGCATTTCTCCCAATATATATATTTTTGTTACAGTTTTGAGCCTAGAGGACATTAACAATGGAAGAATCCAGATCATAATACATGCGACCCAGGAAACAGAACGGCCACGCATTATGACACATACTTTACCAGGTTTGTTTCTAGTAATTAATTCTTACTTAAATCAGTGCTACCCTACTTTTGGTGGAAATAAAAAAGAGATTCAAAGAAACAAGAAAAGATAAATAGAGAAAGTGAAAATATAATAAATAATGTAATAAAAAAGGGAGAGATAGAAAAATTTAAGTAAAGAAAGTATATGTTTAATATTTTGTTCTAAAGTAGCCGAGTGGTGCTTGAAATACGCTTTCTTTAACTCTTTGTTGTCAAGTAAAATCTCAAATTGGTTCGGGTACTAATCACAGTTATGAAATCTGGTTAGGTCCGGTCGGTCAGTTGGACCGGGATATGATAGGCTAATCGATCGGTTTTGTTATTAGATTGTTTATGCAGTTGATTCGATCAAAATCGGTTAAACTTGGTTGGGTTTGCTTTTTTCTTTTTTGGAATTTTTTATTTAAAATTTTGAATTATTATCGATTATTATTTTTAATTTTGGAGTATAAATGAATTTTCCTTACTCAAATAATATTAGTTATATACTTATATATATATATATATATATATATATATATAATTTTGAATTTTTAATATATACCGGATCAAATCGAGCCAATTATCGACCCACCAATTAGACTATTGATCCACTAACCAACTACATCGACTGAATCAATGATCAGATTAATTTTAATAAGGCCGCTAACATAAAATTTAACTCCATATTAATAATAAAAGACAATACGTTAATTTTTTTTAATATATATATATATAGGGAGGGGGGAGGGGGGAGGGGGAGGGTGCTATGTCCATGAGTATTTGGTTGTAGTGAGAATATGAGAACAAATTAACAATAGCAATCCTTAACTCAAAATTTAAAATATAAAACAGTTGAGATTAAACACCTTTTATCAGACTCTAATGTTGTCATCAACTTTGTCGTCATCACCTTGTTGCTAGCCCATCACCACTGTTCCTCTCACCTCCACAACCGTCACACCGTCACATCACTACTATTGCTATCAAACTACCATTTTCTTCACTATGACACTATCGCCATTGAGCCTATGGTCTCCACTACTGATGCCACCACCACGTGACAGCGGTGGTTGGCAGCGACCAGGTGGCATAGGTAGCAGCAACAATGGTGATCTTATGATAGATGTTTATAATTAGGTTTTACTTTCAGTGGTCTATGATCTCTATTATTGGTCCATTGTTACATCTTTCATTTCGTTTCATATTTGTATAGTATAAGAATTGTAAAAAAAACATGTTTTACAAAAGTGTATAATTACTTTCTTCTGCAATTTCAGCTTTAGGTGGACTTCTTCGACGATTTCAACAGTTTGTTCAAACCTCGATGCTTTTAAAATTTTCTGGTATGTACCTGAATACTCCCAGCTAACTTAATATGTTGTTTATCTTAGTTGTTCCCATACATTTTGCCCTGTTTAATTGCTTAAAGTGCTTGTTAAATGTTTTCAGTATTTCAGAAAATATATGAGGAGAAAATGAACCACCACCTTGTACTTGAGATTCTAAATTGCCTGTGTAGAAGAATATCAGAAATGTCCGACGTAAACCTGAGTGAGATGTCAGCACATGATGCAATGTTGCAGGCAGCCAAGAATGGAATTACTGAGTTCATAAGATCAATGGCATCTGAAAATGCTGAACTTTTGTTAGCCATGGACGAAAGTAACAGAGGCATATTTGCGCATGCAATTCTGAATCGTCAAGAAGAAGTGTTCCAACTCATACACGATATAGAGAATAAAGAGATCTTTACATCCAGTGAGGACGCGTTAGGAAATGACTTGTTGCACATTGCAGCAGAGTTAGGGCCACCCCGTTCCCTTGATCGCATATCCAATGCAGCTCTGCAGATGCAAAGAGAACTTCAGTGGTTCCAGGTAATCAAATCCGATCCATTATTGATGACGTTACACATGTTTAGATTCACGTTAAATGATTTAGAATTACATTGAATTGTTAGTTTCATATTTTTAATTAGGTAAATAACATGTAACTAATTCTTAACGTGCAACCAAACATGCTTTCATGTTGAGGAATTGATTAATATATAAACATCTATTTTATAATTAAGAATCGCAAGCTTCTTTTTTTCTTATCATATTATATAAAACTATTAGCAGTGTATTTAAAATGGCAGTGAAGACCCAAAATCCTCATGTTCCATCATGATTTTCCACATCAGATACTAGCTAAGCTTTAAGGATATCATATATTTATAGCTTCGCTCTCTTTTCCTCTTTATATGTTGAATAGCATTCCGTGATCTACGCAATATTTTCCCATTACTAATCGTGATGCTATACGATTGTTGTAAAAGTTATAATAAAATAGGAAGCTTAAAAGTATACTGTATTTAAGCACTTATTTGCCCATAGCAGAAATTTTAATAATATACACTTAAATCTCTCAAAAATACACTAAATATCTCCTTTTATTCCTCACTAAGTGTCGAGTTGCATTTGGGGTGTCAAACAATCATATTGTTAGTTCTGTCCTTGATGAGAATGTCAATCCAAAAGTTATCTGCAATAAGTCTTTAGTTAAATGGTTTTCCATGTGTTTAATTATACAAAACAATCGATGATAATGTTTATTCTCACTTTCAAGATTATTGAGAGAAAAAAAAACTTCTCAAGCCAAATGCCACACTGAATCCAAACATATGTAGTTGATAATGGTCATTGCATGCAGGAGGTAAAGAACGTTATGCCTCGGTGGTGCGATGGAGCTAGAGATGCAAATGGTAAGACTGCTAGTGAATTATTTACAAATGACCACAAGGAGCTTCTGAAAAGTGCTCAAGAATGGGCAAAAGAGACGGGAAAGTCTTTCACACTAGTGGGTACTCTCATCATCACAATCATGTTTGCTGCAGCCTTCACTGTCCCGGGGGGAACAGATGATAAAAAGGGCACACCCATCTTCTTAGGTAAAGACATATTCAATCTCTTCATCGTATCAGTTGTTGTATCCCTCGTCACATCTTCTTTGTCGGTGTTGATGTTTACTGGAATTCTCACATCGCGTTATGCTGAGGACGATTTCCTCACCAACTTGCCCTTAAAGTTGCTCTTTGGCCTTGTCACCTTGTTTTTTTCTGGGGCATTCGTGATGTCTGCATTTTGTGCTGCGCTTGCTTTGTTGCTAGAGCGATACTACCGAATTGTAATAGCAACCATGTGGCTTGCGCTCCTTCCGATCTTGGTGTCCGTACCCTATCTGCTGCGTCTCACCTTAGAGATTTTCCATTCTACTGTGAGATTTGCTAAGATCGCTGCAAAGAAGAAAATTAAAGAATCATGGATTCAAGGTTGATGTAGCAGTTTGTTTTTCCATGTGTATTTGATATAGTGGCCACTCAAGGGATACTTATGTAATGTTGTGTGTAGAAGTGGGGGGCTTCATAGGATTCTTGTGTGACATTTTGGGATTTTTTGTGCTGGGTCTGCTGACTATTTTCACTTGTATAAAAGCCTTGGGTCTTAGTTTGGAGACATTAATAAATTGTTTTACTCTCCTTGATATCACGTCAATAGGATGTTCTTGTCTCATGATATATACAACTTAAAGGTTTTTTCTCCTTTTTTATAACAAGTATGCAATTATTCAATTTTTTTGCTTGCGAATTTTTGGCAACTGAAATTTATAAAATAAATAAATGATTATTGGACGGCCGCTTGAAAAAAATATCCATAAGTGATCATGATATTGAGTTTGTTTTAGTAAGAAATGTAAAGAGTAAATTAGAGTCATATAATTTTATATATATTGTTAATATTGTTTATCATTATTTTATTATTATTATATTAAGATTATAAGATTAGTAAAAATATAATTTTTTAGAATTTCTCTTAATTCTTATCAACGAATTATGGTACGATTTTTTTAAAAGGATTATGTGTGTACATGCTCATTTAATGGTAAATATTTTTGTAATTTCCTTTAATATTTGTAGATGAAGTAATACAATTAATTTAAGGGCTTATATAGTAATCATGACAGGATAGGATATGATAAGAAAATTATTATCATTTTTTGGTATCAATATGATATAATCTGTTAAGCTAAACCTATCTCACCATGTTGCTATAGGGTGTATTTCTTATATTGGGGAAAGTGCTTGATTTAAAAGCAAATAAATGTTTTCTCTCTCTCTCTTTCACCACTTTTTTCATCATGGTCACCATTATGATTGTTATTGTCACAACAATCCTACCTCTATCACCATTACCATAATTATCATTATTATCATAATCATCATTATTATTATTGTCGTCATTGTTACTATCATTATTGTGGTTATTGTCATTATCATTACCGCCATTGTTTCATCACCATCGCAACAACAACCACCACTATTTGCACCATCACCATTGTGCCATCATCTTATCGCCAATATTATTGTCGCCATTTATCATTATTAGGTTGGTATCAAATGCAGAACATGATTACACAGTTATTTGGAGTACATTAAACATTGCATAAGATAAAGGTTTATCTTGTTCTTATCCTATATATCATGTTCTTATCCACCTCTTATATTGATCATATCCTAATCCCAAATGGACCTTAATGTAATTATATGTAATTTTTAATATAACATAAATCTTTTTTAAAATAAAATTGTCAACTAAGCTTTTGTTTATTTTTTTTTCTATTTTTATGCATATTCGGGCTAGCCTTCCTAGCTAGCTATATTTATCTCATTTTCATATTATATCAAAAGCTAAATAATAAGTAATAAGACTAAATAATACATCTTGAAGGAATTTTAAAATATTATCTAATTATAAACCAACATTAATACTAAGTTATTGACTTTTATAATGATTATTTTAAAAAGTATACTAACATTTCATATAAAAATGTTGAATAGTTACAGTAAAATAGCCTTAGCCTTGAGATTGATGATGCTAGATCGATATATACTAAATTAATTTTCTATCTTTGTGTGTCAATGTTTATCTTTGAATCACTTTTGTAACTGGTATCATGGAAGTGATGATGAAGGTGGTGGTAGAGATGATGATGACAATAATGATGATCGACGGTAACAATAATAGTTTTTAAAAGTTTATTATTGTTGCTGGAAAAAGAAAAAGAAAAGTAATTGAAAAATAACAGCATACTAATCGTAATGTGTAAACAATTTAATATGGTGAAGAAAATAATATAATTTTAAAAAGTAGAAAAACATTTTACGTTACTTCAGCTCCATGTAATGCCATTTATCCAAAACTTATTATTGACTTAAAGTCATGATAGTACTTATAAAATTTATTTACTTTTTTGACTGATATACTTTTAAAATTTATTAGATTTATTATGAATAACAAATGCAATGAAACACAAAAAAGATACAAGAATCCTTAAAGTGATCAATAATAGAAATTAACTTTTCAAATATAAATATCACAAAAATTACCAGACTATTTGAAATAGTGGAGGAATAAAATTATTACAAAAATAATCTTTGACCACTTACTTGGAGCATGATTATTACTAACTATACTACAACATGTTGGTTTCTCTCATGCATAGTCTTTTATCAAAATCGATTTTCACGAATGTATAAATTTAAAAAATATGTAATTTAATATTAACTTCTTTAGGAAAGAAAAAATATTTTTAAAAAAAGATAAGACATTAAAATATATAAATAAATTAAATGCGTGCTTACCGTGTGAAAAAGGGCATGCAAGAGTAGCAGTAATAAGAGAAAAAACATTGACTTTAAATTAGCTCCATTTTATGCCACTTACTTTTTTTTATTATATTTAATTTTAAAGATCATTCTCTTTAAATTTATATGTTTTTTTCAATTAAAGAATTCATAAACTAAGAACTGATTGTTCAAACTATAGAGACATCAAGCTTATGAGTCATACTATGAAGTTATGAGAGAGAGTTATTAAACATCGCCTAAGGAGAGAGACCACATTTCCGTAAATCAATTTAGATTTATGTCAGGAAGATGTACCATAGAAGCTATTTTCTTGATGAAACAATTAATGGAAAGGTATAAGGAAAAGAAGAAAGACTTACATATGGTGTTCATAAATATTGAGAAAGCATATGATAGAGTCCCAAGAGAAGTCTTATGGTGAACTCTTGAGAAGAAAAATATAGCATTAAAGTATGTTAATACTATCAAGGATATGTATGATGGGGCTACCATATGTGTGAAAACTTGTAATGGAACATCAAGGTATTTCCCTATCACGGTAGGTGTCCACCAAGGTTCAGCTCTTAGTTCTTATCTCTTTGCCTTGGTGATGGATGAACTAAAAATATTCAAGAGGAAGTGTCGTGGTGTATGCTTTTTGCAGATGATATCGTGCTTATTGATGAGACCAAAGATGGTATTAATAGGAAATTAGAATTGTGGAAAAACACTTTGGAGTCTAAAGGATTCACGATAAGCAAGAGCAAGACGGAGTATATGAAATGTGAGTTTTCGCGGGTAAGAGATGGTGATCAAGACACAGTGCATCTACTTGGTCAAGAAGTATCCAAGAAAGATGTTTTTAGATACTTGGGATCAATGTTGCAAAAAGGTGGTGAGATTGATGATGATGTAAATCATAAAATTAGAGCAGGGTAAATGAAATGACGGAGTGCATCAGGATTTTTGTGTGACCGCAAAATTCTCCTTAAGCTAAAAGGAAAATTCTATAGAGCAGCTGTAAGACCGGCAATGCTATATGGAGTGGAATGCTGGCCAGCACAAAGGCAACATGAGCATAAAATAGGGGTAGCAGAAATGAAGATGTTAAGGTAGATGTGTGAATATACAAAGATGGATAAGATAAGAAATGAATATATTCGACGAAAGGTATTAATGGTACCGATATGTGAAAAGATGAGAGAACATAGATTGAGGTGGTTTGGGCACATTATGAGATGGTCACTGGATACTCCTGTAAGAACAAGAGTTTGTTACAAAGAGCTCGACACAGAGAGAGGTAGAGGTCGACCGAAACTTACCTGGGGAAAGGTAGTGAAACAAGACCTAATGGAGTGGGATATACATTGACGGACGGTATGTTTTAGGACGAAGTGGAGGGTTAAACTCATTAGTAGTTCTATGTTTCAGTCGTTCCCTTGTTTTAGTTTTTTTCCTTTGCTTTTCTCCATTATTCCTTTTACCTTCTTTTATTTTAGCTTATTTTTTCTCTCTTTTATCTTTTTTTTCAATTTATCATTGGGTTCATCAACCACCAACCCCAATTAACTTGGGTTAAAGGTGCTGTATATTATGAAAAAATTATTTTGAAAGCTAAACATATGACAAAACATGAAACTTGAGAACCATGAATCATGGAGTAGTTTGTCCGGTGAGAATCTGGGGTTCCGTGTCTGTGAGGTGATTTGAGAAAGGGACAGGTACAAATCGAGTGGAGAATATTTGTCAAGTAAAAAAGAAGAATATAAATCAAATCAAGAAAGAACACTCTACCTTAATTGAACTTCAAGTCATGCTAGTTACTCTTTATGGAAAACTAATTTTCATGAACATATTTATTTATTATTTTGAATATAAACTCTTTAAAAGTGAAAAATGATGAAAAGAAAGTGATCGAGACACTAGAAATGGAAAGCAATGTGGTAGTCCAGTAATTTCAAGTTATCTAAAACTTATTTTCCAAGGCTGCACAAAGCAAACTAATTTGAAAAGTTTATTTATTCAACTGCAAGGTTTACGTACACATTGTCTCTTTTGTGATTCTAAACCAATTTTGGAAGCATATTTATTCCACTGCACATTTTACACATTGTCTCTTTTGTGATTCTAAACCTATATTGGAAGCATATTTATTCCACTTCAGGTTTTACACATTGTCTCTTTTGTGATTCTAAACCTATTTTGGAAGCATATTTATTCCACTGCACGTTTTACACATTGACCCTGTTGAGATTCTAAACTTATTTTGGAAGCATATTTATTCCACTGCACGTTTTACACATTGACCCTTTTGAGATTCTAAACTTATTTTGAAAGCATATTCGAACTGTAAAAAGAGAAAGACGACTTCATTGTAGCTTCGTACCATGCTTGTGTTGCAGAAACCAATTCAATTCGATTCTGTTGAAACCAAACCAAACAAAGCAAAATGTCTGCAATGCCTGTTGCTGACACCATCTCTGAAATCATGGAGAGGACTTCCTCTCTGCGTGGTTTTGGCCATAACATCACTGAAAATATCAAACATCATCTCACTGCCATCAAAGAGAAATGTTCAGGTCCAGAGAAACTTGATCTAAGCGACCCTGCAACCCGAGAATGGGTGGGACAAGTCACTGATTTGTTCTACTTGGTGGATGATCTCTCTGCTGATGTTGTTATGCTTTTGAAGCAGAGGAAGATGAAGTCCTTGTTGTCTGCATGCAACCTTAAGCAGCTGCTTCAACTGAAGCAAATCGAAAAGCGGCTGGTACGGGAAGTGGCACCAATGAAGAATGTGAAAATGCTGCCAAACTTGGATGCAGAGGTGGAAGAAGAAGAAGAAGCGACCGTGATACGAGGTTATGTCAAGAAAGGAATTATAAAGTGCATTTTGGAAACGAAAGAAGGCAATAAAGTTCGTGCGGTTGTGATTTGTGGGATCACGGGGATGGAGAAGGGAAGAGCTGCTAAATATGTTTGTGAAGATGAGAAAGTGAAGAGTGGCTTTGATGTGGTGGTGAGGATTGACGGTCTCCACCTTGAGCGGCATTATGCTGAGTCTGTGGTGGATCGTGTGAAGCATGAATTACAGGAGAAGAAGAAAGAGAAGGACTCTGGTGAGGGAAAAGGATTCTTTGTGGTTCTGGATGATTTTAACAATGAGAACCACAATGAATGGCTTGAATTGGTGAAGAAACTGAAGGAGGTAGCAGAAGCACCTGCATCATCTGGAGGGGGTGTACTTCGTGCATCATCTGGAGGGGGTGTACTTCTTGTGACTACAAGGAGTGACGCCGTACTTGAATTTGTGGATCGGTCATTTGATTTCGTTCACAGGTATCGGTTTGATAGGGTGTCCGATTCTGACTCACGGTTTCTGTTTGAGCAAATTGTGGGCACAAGTGTGAGTGCAATTAAATCAGAGACCAGAGACGCTTTGTTAGAGATGTGTGGAAGAATCCTTGGAGCCATAGAAACAATGGCAAGACTGGTGAGGTATCGGAATTCAAATACTGAATCAGATATCAATCAGTTGAAGGGTGAATTTGCGCAGGAGATGCTGTTGAAATATTACAGCGAGCTCGACCTCTCCTCCTGGCGTCTAAGGCAATGCTTTGCTTACTCTTTCTTTATATTCTCTTCACAATATTCTGTGAAGCGTGAGAAGCTTGTTAGACTTTGGATGGCGGAGGGATATCTGGAACACTTTTCCTCTTCTTCTCCAGTACCAGAAGATTTGGGTCATGAATGTATAGAGGAATTCCTTCGCAGGTCAATATTCAGAGTTAATGAAGATGGAGAAATAGACAGCATTTTCAAAGGGGGAAACCTGGCAGCAGTTATGGTTGGCAACGTGTATGTGAAGGATGAGGAAATCATTGACAACTATGTTGCCCGAGTGTCGCTGAGTTCGGAATTGGATGTTTCAAAAGGCATCTCTAGATCCCTCTTTAAATCCAATAAAAACATGCGTACCTTTGTTTTGGAAAAGCATTCACAAACTTCAAACCGAGTGATGCTACGCTGGTATGCTTGTGATGAACTCTTGTCAGCGTTCACGAGGTTGCACGTGTTGACTCTGAAAAATTTAGGCATGAAGGTGTTGCCGGCTTCAATTGGAGACTTGAAGAGTTTGAGATACCTCGATTTGTCTCGCAACAACTTCGACAAACTTCCTATTTGCATAGGTGAGTTGCAGCATTTGCAGACCTTGCAACTGTCCCACTGTCTCAAGCTTAAAGAATTGCCCGATGATGTGAACTATTTTGCGAGTTTGAGGCATCTGGACGTGGATGAATGCACAAATCTGATGCACATGCCGTCTGCATTAAGGAAACTAACTTGGCTTCTTTCATTGCCGCATTTCGTGACCAGCAAGCGCAACGGTCTTGGAGAACTCATTCATCTCAATGAGCTCAGGGGAGAGTTGGAGATTTCACACTTGGAGCGTTTCAAATTGAAAGGATCACGGCCTGCCTGTGCCTTTTTGAAAGAGAAACAACATCTTGAAGGACTCACATTGAGATGGGATCATGATGATGACGACGACCACGACCACCAAGATGAAATCATGTTAGAACAACTGGAGCCTCATCAAAATTTGAAACGATTATCCATTATAGGCTATCAAGGTAAGCAATTTCCAGGTTGGTTGTCATCCCTCAATAATCTTGTTGAGATTAGTCTGTACAAATGCTCCAAATGCCAGTCTCTCTCCACACTGAAACATGTCCTTGTCAATCTTGAAAAACTCACGCTCATGAGTTTGGACTCTCTAGAGTTCATAACAGACAGTGGTAGCGAGGATCTGCGGCTAAAACAAGTACAAATATGGGATTGCCCAAAGCTCACGAGTTGGTGGAAGAATCCGAAAACACACAATACTACTGTATTTACTGCCATATCAGAATTGGTAGTCGAATACTGTCCCAAGCTGGTTAGTTTGCCTTTGTTTCCTCGGCTTGATTATAAATTGGTTTTAGAAAGCTCCAACATGGAACCGTTGTTGAACACCCTAAGACACATTTCTACGGGACCAGATCCTTCCCTCTCCAAATTGAATCATTTGACAATGATAAATACGGATGAGAAACAATATCCACGGGAAGAGAAGGTGCTGAAAAACTTGACTTCTCTGTCATCACTTCACATTAAGAACTGCAAAGCCTTGAAGTTTATCAAAGGTTGGAAACATCTCAACTCACTTGAGAATTTGCATATTAATAACTGTACTGATATTGATCTACCAAATGATGAATGGGAAGGTTTGAAAAATCTCAGTAATTTGATCATAGAGGATATGTCAGATCTAAAGTCTCTTCCAGAAGGAATAAAACACCTTACCAACCTGGATAATCTAGCAATCAGAAGTTGTCCCAATTTACAGACTGTGCCAAAGGAAGTTGGTGAAGGCCTCAACGACTTCACATTTATTGCTATTGATAATTGCCCCAAGTTAGCTTCATTGCCTGAAAGCTTGGCCAACAACTTCATAGGGTTGAGAATTGGAAACTGCCCCTTGTTGGAGCCTTGGAACAAAAGTAGACCAAAGCTTCCCCTACAACCATCAGACATACAGGAGGAACAAAAATTGACTTCACCAGATTCTAACAAAACCAGTAATGAAGTTCAGAATGTGAATCGGCCAACCATTTATCGTCCCCAACGCTGCGATCACTGTGGTAAGTTTGTTACTATATGCCAAATCATAGGTGCGCCAAGCCTATACTAGCTCGATGCATTTGAATGCCAGCTATATATTATTTGGATTTAGATCCTTTTTTTTTTTTTTGCTTTTAACAGAAGAAGTCCCGTTCAACTCAATCGTCCCTTATATATTAAATGTCGTCTACGGTTGAAATTAAAACTCAATGAAACTCACTATTTCACTAATATTTATATCTCTTTTTATTTTTATTTTTAACGTTTCACCCGGGTAGAAACCCACTCCATTTCTTGTGCACGAAATAGATATTACACTATTTTTCACCAAAATACTTTCCTTGCATTTATACTTCTAAAATTATCGTTGCATCCAGTGCTGGACCTACATGGGAGTGGGATGTGCAAATATACCCTCTCACATTGAAAAAACTATAAGTATAGAGTGTTTTTACATTTTGCCTCTATTTTTATATATTGAATCCACTATCCCCAATTTCTCATTCTATAGTCAAATGTTATTTTTCAATAGCTAGCTTATTTCTAATGTTTTGTTCCATATTTAGCTCTGTGTATTTTGCAGTTGGACATATGATTTTATTTCAAGTTTCATTATATTTTATGATGGTAATTATTATTATTTATTATCTTTTAAAATATTTTGCTTCTATTGACTCAGGGTCTTCGGTTCACCGCTGATTGCATCCATAATTTTCTGCCATAATTTCCTGCGCACTGATCTGGTAATTGTAAGTTCCTGATTTATTACTGTATTTCGATATATATTGTGAATTTTGTCCAGCCATGATGACATCTGTATAATTTGAAGGACAAATTTTAGTTTACTCGAATTGAAATCAGTCAAGTTTCCAACACTTCGTTCCTTAGAAATTTCTTTCGGACTTGAAATTGAGTCTAATAATTTTTTTAAAAGTATTCTAACTGTTCTACATTTAAGTTTGAATACCCAGTTCAACCACTTTCTATGCTTTGTTTTATCAATTAAAAAGTTTGTAAATGATTTACAATGGAAATTGAGCATGTTAGATTTGATTCAAATTTGTCCATAGGCATGAGAATGCTGGTGTGGTGACAGAAAAGGAAAGCAAGGTGCAAAATTCAAAATTGGAGACATGGTAAGTGTAGGATGCATGATTGGATACTGTCACTCATAAGCTGTAATGATGATCTTGAGAGTTATTGCCCCCAAGCGATTCTTACATATGGAGGCTACACTGACTCAATGGTTAGACTGAGAATCAATACCTTGCGGTTTGCATTGCAGATAGCCTATACCACTTGATGTCACTGCTCCTATCGTATGTGTTGGGATCACTATGTACAGCCCTTTGAGATATTTTGGACTTCACAAGCCTAACCTACATGTGGGTGTGGTTGGTCAGATATGGCTGTGAAGTTTGCTGAAGCTTGGTATGAATGAAGAAGGAAGAAGGAAGCAATGTGTTGCTACTTGCTAGTTAGGTGAAATGTGAAAGAAGGGAGATGGATTAATGAAACAGTGAGTTTCATTGCGTTTTAATTTCAATCGTAGATGAGATTTATTTAATATATAAAGGACAGTTGAGATTTGTTAAATAGAACTTTTCCTGTAAAAGTACATGGTAGTTGAATTACATGTATTGCCAGTCCTCTTATGTATATCTTAATTCAACTTCCAATTCTACCTATCCTTTTATCCAATACTTATATTAAATATATGTATATGGAAATTGATTATGTAAAGTTTTATTTTCACTTGTTTAAAAATAGAATACGATTCAAATAAGAGTATTTTTTATTATATTTAATAATATAAAATATTTATCAACTTTATTAATGACTATTGAAAAGAGAAGATCAATATGTGAAAAAATACTTACCGAATTACAATTAGGAGAAGACGGTTAAAGAAGTGAAAGACATAAAAACAAACAAAATTTACCTTTTTCAACTCCATATTGTGTGTACTTACCTTCCTTCATCCAAAACTTTATTATTTCAAAGTACTTCGTTTTGTAGAAGCAAAATTAATAAAAACATATAAACACAGCAACTACCTCGGAAAGTAAATAAATTTTTTTAACATCTCTTTTCATTATATTTTCCATTAACTTATAAAAATAGTCATTTTATTTTATTTTTTTCTAATTGAAAGGATTTGACATTTTAAATAAACTGTAAAAAATGAAAAATAAAAACAATGTGAACTAAATTAAATATTTGTTTAGTTTAATATTTAACATACCAAAGTGTATCAAAAGAAAATTCTTGATCATTATGATAAATGAAAATTATAGATTTGGGTCATCTCAAATATATATATAATTTACTAACATAGACTCACTCTCGCACTCTCTTATTTTCTTCAAATTCTAGCATACCTCGGTTTCGCTTAGGAGGCTACAACGACAACGATTCAATTAATCAGAGTTGACTAACAAAAAACACCATCAAACTTCACCAAAAAAATCAATATATGAAACTATACCCGGCTGTCATCAAAGAAGCACCACGTACGTAAAAAGGAAAGCAAAACAAGAAGACATTCCAAAAAGATAGTTTCTGAATATTTATATATACAGCAATGTGGTGCATATGTCTCCTTTAACCTACATGCCAACAGAATTAGAGCCAATCAGCCTTGCATCCATATCAATATTCCTGACAGTGTCGTAGTATTTGCTATCCTCACTTCAAACTTAATATCGCATGAGATGCAACTCTACCCAACAATAATATTCACTGTAAACTGTTTTTCTCTTTTTACTTTTGGTGTGTGCCAATATGTTTGATTAATATTGAAAACACAGGAGGAGTATGTGAATTAGTAATTAATTTGAAAAGAATTTGGAATGAGGATACGCAAAGTAGAACAAGTGAATACGCGCACTGTTACACAAAGTGCCGGAAAGAGGAAAAGGATGTGGGAAGGTGAAAATAGGCTTTTTGTGTTTTAAAAAATAAAATAAACTAAAATTACAAACCAGTCCTTTAACCATAGTTGTGAAAACTAGTCCAGTCATTGACCCGGTCGAGGTAGTGGGTCACTAGGTCAGTGGTCCAATCGGTGGGTCATTAATTGGACCGGTTTGACCCGGTCTATATTAAAAAATTCAAAATTATATTATATATATGTATATAACTAATATTATTTGATTAAAAAAAATTCATCCATAATTTTATACTGAAATATCAAAAATAACAATAGAAGTATTAAAGTTGATAACACAAGTAAAGTATATTAAAAATAAAAAAGACTGTAAATAGCAATTACTTAAATAAAAAACACAAAAGCCCATTTATATGGAAGTTGTAGAAAGAAAAAAAGGGAGTGCGAAAAGCAAATTGGCCCAAATAACCCTATATCCTTCTTTTCTCCAATGTTTGTTTGCAGCGCCATTTGCTTTTTTTCTCCTTCTCTTCAACTGCGCCATTTTTTTTCTATTGCTGTTCTTACTTCCTATGAGCTGGTAATCGATTTAGCTTGGTTTTCTAGTACCGTTCTTACATCTTATGTTCTCGTTCTTACTTTCTAGTATTTATAATGTTCTTTATTTTAATCTTTAGAAATTATGTGCTGTAATACCAATGGAGGAAGCGCGGTGAAGGACGCCGTGGTAACTGCGGCAACGGCGACGGCGATACGGTCTAAGTGTCAGGCCAAAACGACGTTGTGAAGGACGAAGCACCGGGTTCCTAAACTCGTCCGGGTCGCCGGGTTCTTCAAAAACCGGCCGGTTCTTACCGAGCCTAACCGGGCCACTTGCATGGCCGGTTTCACACCAACTCGGCCCGGAGCTGCCAGCGGTTCCCGGTCCGACCGGCCGGTCCGAACCGATTTTAATAACACTGCCTTTAACTAATGTTGATCTAAAATAAAGAAGATTGATTTTTCTGTCCAACTGAAAAAATATTTAATGCTAACATACACACGCCTTCTAATCTTTAAGTGATTCTATATTAACAAATGCCATATGCTAACAAACATACACACAAATCACACTTATAACTTTTACCAATTATTTCATCGTATTTTAATTTTTAATTCAATAATTTTATCTCAAAACTTAACATTGGATTAAAATTTTCTTTCACATGTATCATATCTAAAAATATTTATATTAATCCACACGCACTTTCTATAAAAATAATAAAGTTTACAAGAAATTAATGTATGCTTTGCTCTAGATCTACAAACAAACAAAAATATGTTTAAAATTTAAACTGAGACAAGGAAATCTTATTGAACATATGACAATGACGAGTATATATTAAATACCCAAGAAGAATAAAACATAGCTATATTAATTAATACTGAATCTTTTTCCCCTTTGCGGCTAGCTTATCAAATTTCAATCCCATTGTAGATTGGAAAATCTCTAAGGTGAGTCTCAACAGCAAGGGTACGAACACCAAGATTGGAAGAACTGCAAGCCACATGACTACTATTACAATCTGACAGTATCCCTTTAGCATCAAAGCAAGCGCGCAGCACAAAAAGCACAAATCATGGATGCCACAGAAAAAAATAAGGTGACAAGGCCAAAGAGCAACTTTAAGGGCAATCACTTGATAAAATCTTCCTCAGCGTAAAGCGATGTGAGGATCCCAATAAACATCAACACTGATGAGGAAGATTTGATGAGGGATATAGCATCTGATATGATGAAGAATGTAAATATGTCTTTACCTAAGAAGACGGGTAAGCCCTTTTCACAGTTCTTTCCCCCTGGGACAGTGAATGCTGCAGCAAACATGATAGTAATAATGATGAGAGTACCAACTAGTGTGAAAGAACTTGCCGTCTCTTTTGCCCATTGTTGACCGCTTTTCAGAAGCTCCTTATGGTTATCTGTTTGCATTTTTAGCATCTTGGCACCACCGAGGCACAACCTTTTTTACCTCCTGCATGCAGTGAAAATTATCAATATGTTTGGATTTTATGTGACATTTGATTTTATATGTTGGCTATATATGGTGACAGACCTGATTGTGTGTGCCACCGTAGAAATTAAAATTAATTTTCTACTGTTCGATCGATCTATTAATTTTTAAATGGATGGTTAGATTTATTTTTTTCTTTTGCTTTGTCTTTACCAATCTAACCTTAACCCTTTCTCTGATCTGATCAGCGAAAAAAATCGTGCAACATCTCCACTGCCGCAAAAACACCAGTCGACAACGACACCAGTTATCGCTGCCAACATATCCGCCACACCTTTATGGGATGTATTCTTTTGTGATTCTTGAAAGAGAGCTTTGGTTTTCTTCCCTCTTGAACATAAAAGCAGACTCGAACTACTTGTCATGCTAGATCGACTCAAGAAAGGTGAAACATTATGTTGAGAAGAAAGCCTTGATGAGGTGCAATCCTTGTAACCGGGAAAGCAACAAATGGGGGAGGAGGACACGAAGATCACAAGAGTTTGTTTTCCAAAGAGCCAGTAATCCGCCTGAGAAGCCCTGGAATGGCACCCAATATATAGCTACTGTCAAAGTTCATGTCTGTAGGAAGTCAAACCCCATGATCGTGCCTTTGAGAGGACGACACCTCTATTGTAAATTTGTAACAAGTCTCCCTTCTAAAATTCGTGTCTACTCCTCAAATAACTACATTTTCTAAATTACCCTTCATCATATTTATTGGAGGAAGATATACAATGTTCATTAGGTGGTTAAGAAGAAAAAGAAATAGAAGAAAGGTTGAAGGTTTGAAGGTTTAATCAAACTGCTAACAAGATCTAACAATTAATATTATCTATAAAAAATATATACTTATTGAAGATAGTGCCCGAATTTGAATTTAAGGATATTTTTAAAATAATAACATTAAATATAATTAAATTAGTTAAAATTTACTTGTATTTATATTTAAGACTTTATGTCCGCGAAACTTCAGCCTTCTTTTGCTTATAGGAGTATTTGAGGCTAGATGGAGTATACTTTTTTAATTAACATTCTGATTAAGGACAAAACTAATTTTTTTTAAATTGGGATGATGAAAGAGAAAAGATGAATTGATAAAAAGGTTGAGTTAAAAATAATATTTTTTCAGAGAAAATCAAATATAAATGGAAAAGATAAAAAAAATTCGAGCTTGGAGACGACCATATGCTTTAATCAACAAACACAACCTCCACCTCTATTTCCCATGTATAATGGTTTTAAATTGCAATTACTTACATATAAAATGTAAAAGACAAAAAATCTGGGAGACTATTGTAAATTTGTAATATTAATGGCATTTAAGTATCATTTCAAAATTCAATTCACACAATTGTGAAATATTGGTGCCATTGTTTTTAAAGAATCTTTTGTTCTATTGAAATAAGTTTCCTTTTTCATCAAATCGTCTAAGAATGTTTTTTATTTTAAAAAATTAAGATTCTTAAGACGGTATAGATACATGATTTCATTAAAAAAAATGATACATTTAATTACATACAACAAACAATATTGTTGTAACAAATTTCAACCAAAAACGTTTTACAATTTTCATTCAATTTACATCAATAAAAAATTGCATGCACACAAATATTTATATATAAAATTACATATTAAAGAAAAAACATAGACAATATTTATATATAATTTTTTTTATACAATTTTATTTCTTAAAGATCCTCTTCAGTTTCTTTTTCTCTCTATTTTTCTTTTCTATTCTCTTCACATCATATATTTTTGTTCTTTATTAACATATTGGATTTTTATTATTTTTATAAAATGAGTTATTGTATGTGTTTATTTTCTTGCTATAAAATAAAGACTTTAAGTTATTTTAATATATTCTTCACATGGTAATCTCTCACATCTACTTAAAGATTCATTTAACCTGAATTTATAAATATAAAATATTAGAATTTTTTTTTTTTTACTTTCCACTTATATGTCATATTTTAATTTGAATAACAAGAGACATACAACAAGAAAATAATTTCAAATTATTTATAAAAATGATATAGAAAATTTTTATTGTACAATTATTTAATTTTTAAAACTTTTTAGGCTTTTTTAGCTATGGGCCTAGGCGGTCACATCTATGAACTATACCTACGACCCACTATACCTACGACCCATCCTAATATGAGAAGTTAAATATGAGAAACATTTTTTCCAATAATTTACTAAACAAATCACATAAATAAATTTGATAACACATCATAATTTAAAACTTGAGATTCAAATTTATGAATGTTCTTCATATTTATTATTTAATTTTTTTCATTTTTATTTAATGTTAGACTTTATTTCACAATCATACTTCAACGTAATCATGCACTTATACTAATATGGAGTCAAGTAATTGATCTGTAGGATACACATATACTAGTAATTCAGAGACAATCTAGCAACTCGAACAATAGTAGACACGTAATGTACCTCACAACAGTGGCGGACCCACGTTGGTTTTTATGTCCGCAAGTACGGACATAAAAATTTTGAAATTTGCTTACATGGGTGCGAGAATTGGAATTTGCAACAACGACAACAACAACACGCTACCGTCGGATGCAAAAACGGGTGCCGATGATTGTGAGTGTTGTGTGTCATTTCGGTTGCATCAGGTCTTTTGGTCCACGAGTGCGGTTTTTTGCGGTGTATGGGTTTGTTTTGTTTTTGTGCTACAAAGGTCTTGCAGAGTTGCAGGTGCCTTGCCACGTGCCACTACCACTAACAATAAGGATAAAAAGAAATATTTGTGGGATGGTGGGACATCTCTAGCAATAAGGAATCTTTGTGGATTAGGTGGACTCATCATTTTTACCTCAAGGGAAGTTCAGCCTGGGAGTATTCCTGCAATAAAACTGATTCTGCTCTTGTGAAGCGTATTTTCTACATAAGGGACAGCTTGATATCAAAAGAAGGGGATTCGGTTAAGGTGGGTTTGGTGTTGGAGTCTTGGATGTTAAATGGCAGTTTTGTTTTCGGGAAAGCCTATAATTATTTTAGGGAATCATCTCGAGGTCTTTTGCTTCTGGCTTGCTACTAGACAAAAGCTGTTAACTCTTGACCGCATCCCATTTATCAACAACGGTCAGCTATGCTATTTTTGTAATCAGGAGGTGGAGACTAATGAGCACATGTTCTTCAAGTGCAGAGTTACTCTTAAGGTGTGGGCAGATATCAGGGAGTGGGCTGATTTTCCGAGAAAGAATGTCTCGCTTCAAGGAACACTTAATAGCATTGTGCATTACAGAGCTACATCCGAGTTAAGAGGGAAGTTCAGATGTCTTGCGTTGGCAACTACTGTTTTTTGTATTTGGAATCAGCGAAACCGTATTATATTTGATAAGCATAGATTTAGTTTAACAGATATTATTAGTAGAATTAAATTTCGTTTGATTAGATTTGCTCATATTTCTCACTTATATTAGTAAATTTGTTGTTTGTGTGCCGGAGTTGTATTTTTCGATAACCACTTATTTGCTTCTTTTGACAAGTGTTGTTTCTTATTTTGCTTTACCGAGGTATGCTCCATGTATTTTGTAAGTACCTTTGGAGTTTATATACATTTACATATTTTCCAAAAAAAAAAAGCTTTTTTTTTCAAGCATTTAAGAGTCCACTGTTATCACTCTTTTTATTTTTACGGAAATATTACCTAATTTCTATCCACTTTTTTTCCTTTTTTTAGGAGTCCACTGTTTTTTCCTAAAAATAGTTAAATATAATTTTAACATAATTATATTACAATTTCCGTAAAAAATAATTATAATAAAAAATAATAAATTTATTATATAAATTTGTGATTAAATAATGAGAAAATAATCCACATGTACAGTAAAACAATTTTATATTTTATCATTCAATTATAAATCATCTTAATTATTACAGTAAAAAAAATTAAATTTTTAAAAAATAAAAAAGATCTATATATTCAAATATTATAACAATTCCTTGAATTAGGAAATGACTTTTATATCTTGCAAAGGTAACATAGATATTATTTTCTAATACTTCTTATAAAGTATGGGCTACAGTTCCACTTCATTTGCGGAGAGATTTGTTGTTTTTGCATGTATTGAAGGAATATTTTTCTTAGGAAAATATTTTTCTGCTTATAGACTTTTTCTTTATTTCTTAATATGAGTTATAATGAGTCTTGTCCTACTTTCTGTATGACATTTTTTTAATTGGAGATTTCTTTCACGATATGTACCATATTCTGACTTAAAAAGAAATGATTAATGTCAGAATTGACATTCTCAAACGAGTTAATATCTAGAGATAATAGTCTTTACTGTAGTTTTGTTTGCCTTTTGTATAAATAATGTTGACTTTTTTATTTACCATTATAAACAGAATGATGATGTAGTATATTCTCATATTTGTTTTGGAGGATTGATAAAATTTTGAGGCTAAATGATTGGTTAAACTATTATTTGCACATTATTACAAAAATAACTACATTTTAAGCAAATTCATAACCTTATACATAAAACATTAATTTAAATTTTCTTTTAAAAAAAAAATTCTGAGGCAGCACTAAATATACAAACATAAATAAATTTTCCTTGCATCCACCGGTTCCTCACAAGACAATCATAAGGACAACCACAAATCATACGAATGCTAGTTAGTTAGTCCCCTCTATGTATGATGTGCATGATACCTACGCGTCAATGTGGTGATACTCTTTTTTGTCAGTTAATCCTCTTGACTTTTATTTAGCGGGCATGTTAATCTCTTGACTCATAAGCTGCTTGCTTTTTGAATTTATTTCTTGCGGGTAATTGAACACTTGTTTTCCTAATTGTTGATCAAAATTAAATTGTTTGATTTATTGTGAAATTGATCGTTATTTTGGAATTATAACTGATCTTATGGATATGATATCTAAACTTAAGTCTATTATAATTATCACAATATGTTTATAAAAAAATTACACATAATTATTTTGTTAAACTTCTTATAATTTAACAAGTCATTACTAATGTTGTTATTTAACCGTAGAGATTAAAATAAATAAATAAATAAAATACATGAACTAAAATATAACCAATTCTTTAAACGATTAAAATAAAAAAGAGATAATGGTTATGCGGTAACAAGGTGAAATAAGTTTCAGTGGCAAATCTGAAGTTTTCTTTAATGGGGGCAAAAACATATTTTAATATTTTCATAAAAAAATATTACAAGCTTTTATAAAATACGTAATGACATGGAAAAAAATTCAAAATATCTATATTTTTATAAATTATAATTACTCTTTACATATTTTCATATTTTAAAATGTGTATGACTTTTTCATTGCAATACTACAAAATATTACAAAGATAAATTCATAAAATTAATATTAATTTATTTTATCTTATAACATTTTACAGTCAAATTATTTTATGGGGGAAAATAAAAGTATTAAATATATTCACGTAGGGAAAAAATGTTGTAAGAACAATTACCCCATAGCATAGAAGGTGTATCCGTCTCTGGTGAGTTTTTTTTTTTTATAATAGTTATCTTATAAGTAATGTTAATCGTGATTTTTTATCAAATGTTTTCTTTAAATTCAAAAAGAAACTCAAAATAAATCTGTTACAGGACAAAAACTTTTTTAAAGCTTAATAAAATTAATATAAATATACAACAACGACAAAATAAATTCGGCGTCGACCTGCCGCTTTTTTAGAAAGTCCTCTCCCGGAGTAGAACCCACGTAAGCCATTAGGATTTCGATCTATCTGGTCACTTATCTTTTTTCTTATTACAGACGGATCATATGGATAAATTAATGGCCTACCTATTCAATCACTTATCCAATAAATTAGTACCATGACCGACATAATCACTGGATCCATTTTCAAATCTATGGAATCATCACATACATGAAAAGCACGCCCAACTTATCCGCATTAAATTAAGAGTTATAATATTCTTAAAATATTTTTATAATTTAGTCTTATAATTTGTTTTCTTAACTCCTATTATAATATTCTTACATACACAATATTACATTTAATCATTCTTCATTGTATTACATTTTTTATGAATTGTGTTACATATATTTAATCTTATAATTTGTTTTGTTATCTCCTATTATAATATTTTTAGGTACATTTTATATATATATATATATTCTTGTATTGTTTTTTCGTCTTCCTTTGATTAGTGCATTTATAAATATTCAATTGGCACTCTTCTTTTTCTATTTCTTTTTTCTTACCTAATTACGTTAAATCATCTATCACATTTACATTTCTATTTTGTCTATTTCTTTCTCTCTTTTGCTGTAGATTAACACAATGTTTTTGTAAATCATTATTCTTATTTAATCAAAAACTGATATTACATCTGGTTTTTCTTCTTCTCTTCTTTCTCATATGTTGAACCAGAAAAATTATGATCGATGAGCACTGGATTTGAGTTTAGCAACATTGGCTAATCTTTCATGACGCAGCAAATTTAAGTCTGAATATTAGTTAAGGTAGATAGTCATATTTAATGTATATAACCATGTTGAGAGAAATAAAACGAACTAAAATATACTACTTTCATTTCAAATTATTTGATCTTTAACATTTTATCACACAATAAGAAAAATTATTACTCTAAGAACATAATATCTATTAAAGACTAGTAGTAATTTAATTAAAAATATTTTCACTCTTTCTTAATTTCTATATATATATATATACATTATTGAGTATTCTAAAGGGGATGTTTCTTTCACGAAATTGTTTTGCATTCCCATGACTCACATCGATCTAAAATAATATTATAGTTGAGAATGTTATTTCTTGTTGAATATAAAAGTGTGACCGTTTAATTTTTTACATTTATTTAGGAATATTTTTAAAGTTAAAATAATAAATGAAAAATAAAAGTAAAATTGGAAGTTATGGTCGAGTTAGAAAATAATTTGTCACGTTCTGATGGAATTTAACTTTCCCGTCCCATTAGCATGAAAAAAAGAAGTTATGCAGACATGAGAATGCAACTTTACATCCAAAACATTTTCTAATAATCTCCTAACAAACATAAAAATAAACATTCTTATCTTCATATTCCTCTGATATTGTAAAATAAATGCCCTTCTAAGAAAATTATATTTATCAGACGAGAAAATTTGAACTATATATTTTTTATACTGAAAACTGAAAACACCAATCAAACTAGAAATCAAAATAAATGGTCCGCAAAATAAAAGATAAAAAGTTAATAAATTTGAAATATATGGAGTAAGTAAAATTCACGTGGGAAACCAAGATAAAGAAAGATTATTGTAAGGTATGCATGACCAACATAACACGTCTCTATGCAGCTCAAACACTTATGCAATGAAATCCCTAATATAAGTGTGAACCACACCAACCCATCCCTTCACTCCTTTTCCTTCCTTTTTCTCTCATTCCATTCACATTCACAACACGACACAAAAGTGCCAACCATACTCTCTCGCCACTTCCTCACATGGACGCAAAGAGAACCCTAGAGCTCACGGTTTTATCGTTGGAGGAGCTCCACGTGGACTGGAAGCATGCCGTGGAGAGCCTCTACGTGGTGGTACGGGCTGAGTCCATCACCAGCTACACCACGGGCACGGCCACCAAAGGCGGTGGCAGTGGCAACCCTTCATGGAACGAAAAGCTGGTGGTTGACGTACCCGTGCATGCGAGGTCCATCACGCTGGAGGTGAAGTGCAAGAACGCCCCCAACGTGAAGGGCGTCGGCATCGCGAGGATAGCCATATCAGATTTCCTCGGTGGTGGAACGGCCGCGCCGGAGCAGTGTTTGCAATTTTTGAGCTACAGGTTGAGGGATTGGGAAGGGAGGCACAGTGGGGTGATTAATTTTTCCGTTAGGGTTAGGGCTACGGAGAAGGCATGTTCTTGCTCCGGGGACGTAGTTATTGGCGTTCCCAAGTTGGTGGACAGGGCCGGTTCTGGGCATGTGCAAGGTGTCCAATCGCACAGGGCCCCAAAAAATAAGGGGTCTCAAATATTAATTACTGCAACATATGTTTAATGTTGAAAACTAGAGGAGATGGTAATGCCTATTTTTAATAACTAAAGGGTCCAAGGTTCAATTCTCATCAACAACAATTTTTACTACTTTTACATTTTGGAATGTAATTTGGTAATATTTATTGAGCAAAGTATTTTTCTTATTTAAATGAGTCATTTATTTTTAAATTGTCAATTGAAGACTCCGTTTTCTAAAAAAGAGAAATATTAAACAGGGCCCTGGAAAAGTTTGCCCCGCCCCTGTTGGTGGAACAGGTAAAGTTGTGTTTGGAGTTGCGGTAAGGTGGTGGCAAATCGATCACGTTGAAGCACACTTTATTTTCAATTCCATTTTATTTTCTCACGTGGAAAACACGATTTCTTCCACCCATGGCAGTATTTGGCACTAGTGTCTATAATTATTAATAGAATTGTGTGTCCATTTATCTTTTTCTTTTTCTTTACCTTTTTTTATTTTACTTCAATTTGGTGCGTCATTGTGAGAACAAATCCACGTTTGTGTTGGCAGGCAGAATTAGATTAATGAAGCTTACTCACATGCGTTTCGGTGTGCAGCACAAGGAATTCGGGTCTATGAATACAAGCTTCACCAGTTAGTTCTATATTCATATGGGTGTCCATGAATATTTTTCCGTTATTATTAGAGTTCCTATTCACATGTGCAAATTGTATTGTATATTTTACAATGATTGTTAACGTGTTGAATTTTTTTCTAGTGTGTGATAATACAATATTGTCGTGTAGGGTGCTATATTTTATAGTGAAATTATGTAATTGAGCTATAGTTCATTAAAAATATTATACCAACACTACAACAAAATTGACTTATACCTACAAATAAAATTCGTCACTACAAATCAATAATTGTAAGTAAAAGTATAATTGACAATTACTTATGGACAATTTCTCTGTTACCTCTGAAGAATCGTATTGTGACGGTTATTAGTTTGTATGTAAAAATTTTACTTATGAACATAACTTACCTATGATTATATTTGTCTATCACTATAGGTGGTACTTACAATTTATTTTAGGTATAGGTAAAAGTCATCAACGTATAACTACAACCTCTAACTGTATGTAAAAGTCAATTTTGCTTCTACCTTTTTTTTATCACTAAAAGAATTCAAATTCAAATTGAATTCTTTCACCACCAATCTAAAAGCTTATGAATACTTGAATAAACTTATGAAAACTTGAATATTCTAGAAGAAGATAAGTTGTAATCTTATTCAAATGTGTTGGCAAGATTATCCTTATATGTGTTGAAGATTGAATTGGTCAAAGAATGTGCAAACTAATGATTAATATAGGTTGTCAAATATAAGTTGAATTCTTCTATGTTCATCTATATATATGTTTTGTATGTTAGATAGATGTATGAGTGAAAGAAAAGAAATGTGAGTAAAAGTAGAGAAGAAAGTGTTTAAACACTTATGAGAGACATTAATGAAAAATTTGTGAGAAATATTAATAGAAATTAGTGTTATAATTATTTTGTTTTTGTGTAAAATTTTTACTTAATAAAAACTCTTCTTCTATTGGATTTGTTATTTTTAGCTTATTCCATCTCCAAAATAACCAATTTCTACTCCATTTTTTGTCATTATAAGTTATCCTCGAGCACGCGTGTGCTCATGATGAAGTAGAAATGACAGAAATGTGTTGAGTTTCTAATGCATCAGTAGTGGAAAACCTTATGTACTCATACCATAATTTATACGAGACTAGATATCGACCAAGTAATTGGAATGATTAGTTCATTTATGACAATTTCCACTAGAGAGCATTTGAATATTGTTAAGAGAATCCTACAAGACACATTAAAAAACCTTGGGTACAAACAATTTTGAGACAGTGTTAAAGTACTTTAATTTGTTGCAGGGAATCCAATATCTTTTATTCCAGAACAAAACACATAGAGACAAATTCCAAACTGCCATGTTTGAGCAAAAATAATCCCAAAATGCC
>CM023958.1:33180295-33191622 GCA_013407115.1 Glycine latifolia
AAAAAAAAAGGTCTCTAGAAAACAACTTTAATACGTAACAATTGAACTGTTTTTTGTTAAGAGAGATACATTCAAATATATATTTTTAGACGAAAATTTGAACATAAATTACAGAGTGTGAATGTTAATGCGTGATAGAGAATCGGAAATAGTACATTGATAGTTAACATTCTACCATTGATGCTATTCGTATGGGAGTTAACTCCTTGGACTCAGAGGAACACTTTTTTTTATAAGCCAGTTATTTTTTTTTATTAATTAGAAGCGATCATAAGGATGCTAAACTTAGTACAAGGAATACTCAAGCATAGTAAATTAAAGCACCTCTAGGCCTCATTAACAGCTGCAAAACTTGCGCTTACAATAAGTTATAATAGCTTTGATTTGGGTTTTTTCCTATCTAATTATAATTCTACAAATAAATAAGTTATAATAGCTTTTAGAAAACAGTATATGATTTTTAAAATCAAACTTTCGTTTGATCAACGAGCTAGCCTTTATTTATTTAATTAAGTAATTAACACCTAAAGTTGTTTGTACTGTTTTTTTTAGAACAAGTTGTTTTTACTATTCATCAACGATTGATGTTTCTCTCGCATATTTTTCTTCATTTTTATAAGCAAAAGAAAAGATATTTTTTAATCATCAAAAAGATAAATAAATATATGGACTTACCAAGTGAAGAAATACATATGTATTATTGTATAGTGTGTCCACCATAAATCACTTAATCCTCTTGTCCACCCTAAACATTCGTCGATATTCAATATATATGTATAGGACACAAAGATGTCCCAACCCATTAACAAAGAGATCAACAGAGTTGATGTAAGGCGTATAAATGTCCGAGGTGACAAAAAATTAATATGAGAACAAATAAATATTAAGCAACCAAGGCTGTATACGGGAGAAAACAAAAACCCACCCACTTATAATTTCCTCACAAAAGAAAATATTTTATTAGAAGGCTACTAGAGATACCCATAAAGGCACGCTACAAAATTCCCTCCCTTCCCTAACAGTTGTGTCACCATATGAAAATGTCACATCTAATTGATGCCTTTATTATAAAAACATTACATTACTTTTAATTTAATTATTTATTTTATTTTCTCCTCACTTGCTTTTATATTTTTTAATATTATTTATTATTCATTCATTCATATTTCCCCTGTAACTCGTTTGTGCAAGGACCTCCACCCACTAAGCCTAAGTCAAATATTATGTTCACTTCATTTCAAACAATGACCTCGATCTTACTAAATATTACGAAAATAAAACACGCACGAGGGGTGCTGCAAATTAAATAGTCACATACCGTTTAAAAATATCTATATTAGTACACGTGAAGGTGAAATATATAGCATTAGGGTCAAGGCGTATAAGGAAAGATCCATCATTCAGTCACAATTCAATCAAAGCACAAAATAATAGCCATACCTAAATATCTCTAGTGTCTTAATAATAGCCAGATTTAGTCCCTTTCATTTTCTGATGATGAATTCAAATCCTGTTATGTATACCAGATACTCCACTAAAAAAATAGAGCATTAAATTCTAAACTGGAAAAGAGTTAGGAACCTGAAGTTTGGTTGATGAGTACCTTTCTGGTGAAAATTGTTCTAATACTAGTATTAAGGTCGTCATCCCAATGATCTTCTTCTGGTCCATTTGCTTCAATTATTTTCATGCAACTTGCTTGACTTCTTGTGTGATTTAATTTGCAGTGATCAATTTTTCAAAATGATGGAAATGTAGCTGAGCTGAATGCAGAGTCACAAGAAAGGACTTTCTAGTTTCTCCTCTTTTTCTCCTTTTTTTATAGTCTATAATATGTAAATAGCTCCATGAATTATTCACTATTCAATTAATTTTTTAGTTTGACCATCATTTCTCCATAATGGATTCAGATGGCCCAAATCTAAAACTATATAAACATAAATAAACAAAATTGGTGACTCCGATGGCTCGAAGCTAAAACGGAACAATAATGGGAAAAAATTAAAATAGAGAAAAGGAAGTTTTTGCCCCTTTAGTTTGGCAATAAAAAACTTTACACGAAAAGCAAATAAGGTCCAAATACGGACAATGTACATGGCTAGGGTTCATAACCGTATTGCAGTCAATATAATGCTACTCTCTGCCCCTACAACTACTAACTGCCTTCTCCACATCAACTGCCAAGAAATTTGAAGTTCAACCATGCATACAACTAAGGTGCTTGAAAATTTAAAATATTGAGTTCATGAAACAAGGTTGCCCTCAAATTTTTGCTAGTTTAAATGTAATACACCTATATTTGCACCGTACAAATTGTTTTATAATTAGGAGTCTGTGGTTTATTAAATCAAATATAACATTTAATAATTTTTGTTTGAAAAAGTTTATCACTAATCATGCCCCTTTCTGTACATTAAGCTGATTTTGGCATATTAGCATCATCAAATATCTTTGTTTATTCTGTCAACACTGTACTCACTTTAACAATGGATAGATTCCTCATGAAAAGAAACAGAGTTTCAATTAAAATAAAAAAACGTGTATGTTCTTTCACTTAATGTAGTGTGTTTGCATCAGTACCTCTGTCCATTTTATCCAACTACACTCCCAATGGTATTCATTTTCTTCATGCCTTGAAATATCGAGTAATCATCTGAAAATCAAAGCGATGACAAGAAGACTAAAGATAAAGACAATGAATTATAACTTGTAACTATTGGTCATTTTAACTAATAATATCAGCCTATATCACAGATCTATAAAGAAATGGGGAAAGTAATACCCTTTCCTTCATTTCCAACTAATACTATCAGCCTATATCACAATTGACGTTAACAATAACATTTTATTTATAAAATGCTATCACGCATTTTGTAACATTGGTTTTCATCAAAATCGATGTTAATAGGGTGATGTTAAAACCTCAGTATGTTGTTCTCCAGCCGCAACAAACCACTTCACAGTCTTCTAAGCAACAGTCTAGTCCATAGATTTATCTGGCTAGTTCTTCTTTTGCTCCCACCCAAACTCAAACTTGTTATACTGATTCTGGTGTTTCCCATCATGTGAGTAATATGTCACAAAACATTCAACAAGTGACACCTTTTGAAGAACCTGACAAAATCATCATTGGTAATGGTCAGGGTCTTAACATTAATTCATCAAGTGTTTCCACCTTTTTCTCTCCTCTCAGTCCTGAATTTTCTCTTACTCTTAGTAATTTGTTGTTTGTTCCTTCTATTACTAAGAATCTTATTAATGTCAGTCATTTTTGCAAGGATAATGATGTGTTTTTTGAGTTTCACTCATCATTCTGTCTTGTTAATTCACAGGTTTCTAAACTTGTTATGCTTAAAGGATTTGTGGGAAGTGATGGTCTCTATCAATTCCCTCAACTTCTTGCTTTAGTGCCCAAGTACAATCCTTATCCAAATATTTGCAAAACTGTCAAAGGTTCTGTACAAAGTCCTGGTGTAAACACAGTCGCTAGTGACTCTGATTTTCAGTCTATTCTATTAAATAAAGTTGTTGTAGCTAAGATTGTTGTAAATACAGCTACTAGTAGTACTACTTCCTTTGCAACATAGCACTCTATGCTTGGTCACTCTAGTGTTACTACTATGAAAATTGTGTTTCGACTTTGCAATATTCCAAACAATATAAAGAACCAACAGATTTTCGTAATCACTATTGTATTGGCAAGTCTCATAGACTTCCATCTTCTGTTTCTCATACTGTCCATACTAAACCTTTTGATCTTGTTTTTACTGACCTTTGGGGACTTGCCCCTTCCTCATCTCCTTCTGGTTTTAGGTATTATGTTACTTTTGTTGATGCTAATACTAGATTCACTTGGATGTACTTGCTTAAGAATAAATCTGACACTTTTTTTAAACTGTTTAAAACTATGGTTTCAAATCAGTTTAATACTTCTATCAAGGTTGTTCAGTCTGATTGGGGTGGGGAGTTTAGACCTTTCACAAAATTCTTGATAGAGCATGGTATTCAACACAAACTTATATGTCCTCACACTCATCACCAAAATGGAGTAGTAGAATGCAAGCACAGACATGTAGTGGAGCTGGGTCTCACTCTTCTATCTCAAGCCAAGCTACCTCTTCATTATTGGGATCATGCCTTTGTCTCAAGCATTTATCTCATCAACAAATTAACTTCATCTGCTATAAATAATGAAGTTCCTTATCAAAAACTTTTCAGCAAACAACTGATTACTCTTTTCTAAGAGTATTTGGTTGTTCTTGTTTTCCTTTGTTAAGGCCATACAACAAGCACAAACTTCAATTCAGGTCTCAAGAGTGTGTTTTCCTTGGGTATTCTCCCTCACACAAAGGTTACAAGTGCCTAGCTGCTAATGGCAGATTGTATATTTCAAAGGATGTCATCTTTAATGAACATAGCTTTCCCTACCCTACCCTGTTTCCTAAACCCTCTTTAATAACTTCTGAAGTTCCTGATACTATATCCTCTCTTACTGTGATATCTTCTTCTCAGTCTGTTGCAGCATCCAGTAGTACAAGTACCACCTTACCCTCACCTGATTCTCACAGTGACCAACCTATTAATCCTTCCCACTCTCAAACCCTAAATAACAGTGATATTACCCTACCTCAAGACCACAGTTCCATCTTATCCCAAGACCAAACCAATACTACCATACCACAAGACCAAATTTCCATCCTTTCCCCTACTGATATTGTTCCTCAAAGACCTTCTAATAACCATTCTATGTGTACCCGTGCAAAGCCTGGTATTGTCAAACCCAAAATTAATCCCACTTTTTTACTAGCTCATCTTGAACCAAAATCAACCAAAGTTGCCTTAGCTGATCCCTCTTGGTATTCAGCTATACAATCTGAATATGATGCTCTAATAAGGAATAATACTTGGACTTTAGTTTATCCTCTAGTTAATAGAACAACTATTGGGTGTAAGTGGGTTTTTAGAGTCAAAGAAAATCTAGACAGTTTAGTCAACAAGTACAAAGCTAGACTTGTTGCTAAGGGTTTTCACCAACAATTACGTTTTGATTATAAGGAGACTTTTTCTCCTATAATCAAACCTGTTGCTATTAGATTAATTCTCTCTCTTGCTATTTCTCATAATTGGCCCCTTCAACAGCTTGATGTCAATAATGTCTTTCTTAATGGCATTCTTGAGGAAGAGGTTTATATAACTCAACCTCCTGGATTTGTTTATTCCAACAAGACTCAATTTTTCAGAATGCATAAAGCCAATTATGGTCTAAAGCAGTCTCCTAGAGCCTGGTTTGACAAACTAAAAGCTACTCTTCTCAGCTTCAAATTTTCCTCAAGCAACTGTGACCCTTCTCTCTTTGTTTTTTTTAAGAACAGTCTGTTGTTTACATTTTAGTTTATGTAGATGACATTATTATCACGAGCAACAACACTGCTTTGATTCATTCTCTAGTTTCACAACTGAATTCTGTTTTTTCCCTCAAAGATCTTGGTGATTTGGACTATTTTCTGGGCATTGAAATTCAAAAACAGAATGATGGTTCACTTATCTTAACTCAACCAAAGTACATCAGAGATCTCTTGACCAAAACAAAAATGGATGAATCAAATCCTATCTCTTCACCTATGGTTGGGGGCTCTAAATTGACCAAGTTTGGTTCTGAAGACTTTGCCGATCCTACTTTACTTCAACCGGTATGTCCTTAGGTACGACCATACATAACATAAAAATTGCAAATACAAAGGAACATGCATCAAAATACAAAGGGAGAAGAAAGAGAGAGTGCAATATGAACATGCAAAGTCTGAGTTACAAGAGATAAAGGGAAATATACAGACAACAAATAATAAGACTAAACTAGCCTTACAGGTAAGTAAAATAACAAGAATACATATTATTTAACATAAACAAGTACTGAAGACATGTTGTCTATCTTGGATCACATCAAAATGCTACTAATTTCAATAGAAGTCAAATTCTTGTTTCCAAGGCCAATAGTTAATCAAATGTTGCATATCTAATATCGTTGTTAATTGTGCTTTAGTGGTCAGAAGATTAAGAAAGGAAATCTTATGTGGGTTAGGTCTCATGAATTACTGAACCTTGTAAAGCTGGAGAAAAAAAGGAGGAGACAGGCAGCACAAACATTCAATAGGGTAGCGGGCCATTTTTTCATTAGAATTTATATTCATCGCCAAAATTTTTATGTAACTATCATTATTTTTCATTTTTTTATCCATGTTTCATCTGAAATTGAATTTTTGAAAAAAAAAAATTCTAGGTTGACCTGCTTTTATCATTCTGTTCTGAGATTGGATTTTTTTCAGTGGTGATAATTGGTCATGATGATGGAAGGTTGCTTGCCCTCATGGCTGCACAAAGAATTCAAATATCAATGAATTATTTCAAAGTGAGTATTTCTTGCTTGATTTTGGGTTAGTAGATGACTTAGTGATTTTGATTGGCCAAACTGTGATGCTTAGCGTTTATCCGAATGTAAATCACAATATGATTTTGGAAATTCGGCTACAACATAAGGTGTAGCTGTATTCTTTATATTTTTCTCGTGGTATGTGTGATCACATACACATTGAATCTTCATCAGTGCATGTTTTAATTAAACATTGTTGACTTGCAATAATTGATGTGCAGAATGCACAATTGATTTTGTTTCGAGGTTTGATCTGTTTTGTGTCCATTCGGGTTATATTTACTAACCCACATAAGATAATAGTTGTTAACCATAAGGGCGAGGAGAAGCATATATATCAAATGTCGCATATCTGATATCGTTTTTAATTGTGCTTTAGTGGTCAGAAGATTAAGAAAGGAAATCTTAGGTGGGTTAGTATCATTCCATGGACAATGAATGGCAAAAGTAGTGAAGGCTCTTATGCACATGCCATAATGTTGGGACTAATATATTTGAGGATCGACAATTTTAGAGGCTTACCCACGAAACGAACAAGATAACTAGAGTTAGGCGAACAGAGTGAAATTGGATGTAGTGTGCAAAGAATAAAAGTAACAAATATGCAGTTACCGAACAAAAATATAAATTCAGGACCTTCTTTACCTTGAACATAATGGTGAATGGAAGTAAAAAAGTAAAAAATAAAAACCCAACAACAACTTGTTGATCTGTACACAACTGAATTAGGCAACTCGAACAAGAACAAGGATATTCGACGGATCACAGATTGAGTTTTTATTTTTCTTATTTTGCTCTCTATATAGAGTTAATCTCTGATACAAATTCAAATTATATCAGCATATAAATCTTAATCTTAAACTCAAATTGATAACATCTTAAATCAAGTATATACTTTTTTTATAGCAACATACTCATATTAGTTCATTAATAATCTATTGAACAATTCATGAAAGAATATAGGTATAACAATGAAGACCAGCATACAACTCAAAAGTCGGAACTAAGCAATGAGCTACTGAACTTGCTTGTCTTCCGACATAACTAAGATGATAGTTTTCTAAAGACAAGAGAAGTTGCTTGCAATGGCCGATGGTGCTACCAAACTCAGGGTTATTAATATATAACTCTATTCTCATGCACGTTTTTTTTAATATCTTTTTAGATCAACAAAAATAATATTATATAAGAGATGATACCAGAGGTGCCAGAATCCATTACAAAAGGTATCTCAAATTCACCTCCAAACTTTGAGAACAAGGTGATTACTTCCTATTAACAAGCAAAATCATAAATAAGCTATAATCACCCCTAAAGCCTAGCCGTATACAACCACAAAACCACTAAACATTCCCCCAATGAAATTAGTTGTTTCTGGCATTTGTTGACCAAAGCCACATTAAACCCACATATAAAGAACCGCAGAAGTAAGGAAATAATACTTTTGCACACACCAACCACAAGTATCGACAAGATTGTTCGTGCACTTATGAAACTGCCCTGATCATCCCGCTCCCACAAACACAGACTCAAGCCAAAACTCACCCAATTTGCAAAGAAAGTTGCGTCAACATTGCATTTCCGCTTGGGAATGAGAAGCAAATTAAATGGGAAGGTTTTGTATTGTTTTGAGAATCAACAATTCTTGAGAATATTTTTCCAAGACTAATACTAAACATGAAAATGTGATATTCTTAATCTTTTACAATACATTGAATCAAACACACTCTTAACGTGTGTTACTTTACAATCAAATACTCTATGCGACACACAGTCAAAAATTGGTTTGTAACTGTTTGCTTGGTGAAAGTATGAAAGGGAGTTTTTTTTTTTTTTAATTTATCAAATGAGAGCAAATTTTGAATTAATATCTAAATAGGGATAAGTTATAGAATGGTTAATGAATTTTGATAATGACTTTTAACTTAAATAGTAAAAAGTGAATAACTTTTATTTCTTTTTAATTTTTAGTTGAAGTCGTAAAATAATTAATGACTTTAAAATTGTTTAATTTTTTAAATAATTATTTGAAGTAGTTAAAGGTTATATAACTTTAAAGTTGTCAAAAAAATTATTTTTAAATTAATTTTTAGGCTTTAAATTAGTTTAATTTTTAGTTTTATTTTATATTTTCTACATAAAAAAACTACTACACATGAGGCTGAGGCAAGGGATCGGACTTTGAAGTCATGAAGTGAAACTGATGTAAACATAAAATATTAATTAAAACTAATTTAAAGTCCAAAAATTAATTTTAAAAACTAATTTTGACAACTTTGAAGTTGTATAAATTTTTACGACTTCAAATCATTAATTAAAAGAAAATAAACAATTTTGAAATCAAATCTGGTAATTGTTTTATGACTTTAAGTAAAAATTAAAAAAAATAGAAGTTGTTCAATTTTTACTACTTTAGTTAAAAAAAAATTTAAAGTCGTTTATCTTTTTATGACTTTATTATCAAGAGTAGTGACCCACTCTAAGACTTATTCTTATTTAAGTATTAATTTAAAATTTACTGTCGTTTGTTACATTAAAAAAAATCCCCTTTTGATACTTTCACCATTTATCTTGTCTAAGTATAAATAAATCTAAACACATGCATGTACCTGGAAAATTTAAAGTCAAACACCCGTTTGTAACATTCTTCCGTCCATATACAAATGTAAACACACGTACTTGGAAAAAAAATGTTAAGATGCATACAAATACAAGTTTTCTTCCTTTTTTTTTATAGATACCCGTACCGTCATATGGGTTATAATGTTTACATTTCTTCACCCTTTTGTGATCTCATCAATAAGTAATTATAATAAATACTGTACCAAATCTTTACATCTTAAAATAATGCATCAAAGTACTACACTTTCTCGTTATAAAAGGCTCCTCTCACGATAAAGAAAAAGAAAGAAGAAAGAAAGAAAGAAAGAAGAAAAGAAAAAGGATAGTTTTCATGTTTCTCCATCGTTAAGCTACGCATTTTATTATTTTACAAGCTAACGCAAGCAGGATATCATAATTATGACGTTTGTCTTGGCACAGTGGATGACAATGCAGGAGAATTATCATCCAATTTCCCCCTTGACTTGGTATAGTCAATATCTCAACATTATTAAATTTGATAGGGTTTGTATCACGGATCTCAAATAAAAATGAGAATCTTCAATAACCAATAAAATTTAAACGTTTTTCTTATTATAAATTCTATCCATTAATATTATAATTATTATAAATTTGTATAGTCGTAGCTGGATTGCAGTTCATACTTTTGAACTACAAGCAACAATAGCCTACTGCAAGTCTAAGTGACAGGTTTTAATTTTTATAATTTTATTGCATATATTTTTTGTATTTTAGTATAATTTTAATTATTAACTTTTAATTAACAATTATAAAATTTTAATTTTATACATAAATAATATGAAAGAAAAATTAAAAATAATGCATTAAATATGATAGTTATAACATTAATAATAAAACTTAAAATAAGACAATTATCTAAATTTTATTAATTTTTTTAATTCTAGTTTTACTTGAGGTCAATTAAAAAAGCCTATTTGTATATACACATAGGCATAGCGGAACATATATGTATATGTTTATCCATCATTAATTAATGTATGTGGAGGAATTTCATTTTGAGAGAGTTTAAAAAGATAAATAAGTTAGCGTTTAAAATTATTTAACTAATTTAAAATTTATGTGGTTAAAATAATTAATTCGTTTGATAAACGAATTTATTTCACTACTTCATAATTCTAATAAAAAAGTTGAGTTAAAAGTGGCAATTTTTTTTTATTAATCTCACTATAGTACTATAAATCATCATTTGCTTTTTTTTTTTCAAAAAATCTTAAAATTCCTTTATTCACATCAAGTATCATATATTTACAATATTAAATCATCAAAATGATAATGTAATTTTATGTATGTTATCTTATTTTATTCAATAAAAAATATTTAAAAATGAGACTAAAATGAAAGAATTATTATTCTAATTTAAAATAATAACGTATTCAAAATAAATTAAAAAATGAAAGTCAAAACAATTTAAAATATTTATGGTAATTACTAAATTTCAAGTTACAACTACGTAATTAAATATATTTTTTATATTATTTTATACTTATTAACTAGTTGATATTATCAAACACTTTAATCCAATTTCTAGTTTATTAATTTTTAGCTTTTTATTTTGATATTTATCAAACGCATCCTTTAACACAAATTTGAATTTCTTTTTTGTTTAAATAACCAAAACATGATCAGTTTATATATGCTACAAAAAAAATACGCAAACCACTTATGGAAATAAATAATTGATCTTTTAGAAGTGTATTTTGATTAATTTAAGTTTTAAAAATAAATGATAGATTATATTAGCAAATTTACAACAGGAAATTAAATCGGGGGAACATTTTAAATCTGCAAACAAAGACGCACACCGAGAAAGAGAAAATCTCCATATCTAACAGCTTTATATGTTTAGAAAAGTAAAGATTCATATAATCTTCAGCTATACTCTGTGGAAGAGGACCAGTTAGCACTGAAATTTACTTTCCAACTTTTGCTTTTTATTTTGCTTTGTCATTGGAAAGAAAAATAATTTCCTTTAAAATAGTGACAGACAGAGAAAACAAGCTCTGGATCAAATTAAAAACAGTAACGTAGTTCAAAAAAGAACTACACTTGTTTGAAATTTTTATATATTTATACTTGTAACTTTTAACTTAATTTTTCTAGTGGTGTTTTAATTATCAACATATTTTCAAAGACTAAGAATTCTCGAAGTCATTAAGTTAATCAAGCAGCAAACTCTGCACAATTCTTGAAGCTACTACTATTTTGTGATATATATATATATATATATATATATATATATATATATATATATATATAT